>CM070032.1:101732473-101755883 GCA_036250615.1 Ptychadena robeensis | reverse complement strand
AGTACATTCAGTTGCAAACCAGAAGGAACAGTGAGATGTAGCATAACCCACACGTTCTTCCGCCTAACTGCTTCTCTCCAGTGTTAAATAGTGTTGAGCGAGAATATTCGAAATTCGAATATATTCAACGAATATCCGTCATTTGAGAATTCGCAATATTTCGCGAATGTGTGCGCAGATATTCGCAATGGCGGATATTCATCATATTATGCTTCAACAGTTTTTTACCGGCATACATCGCGCATATGTGTGCGCATTGCGAATGGATATGCGCAATACACACTTCGCTCGTGCTGGCTGAGATCACAGAATGAAGAAGAGAAGCTGTAAAGCTGTGTGAATCTTTGCGAATCATTGCACACGGGCATGCGCAATGTAAGGCAATAGAATACAGACAAATCTACGAATTTAAAATATTTCTTTGTATATTCGCGAAATTAAGCAAATTCGAATATACCATATGCTGCTCAACACTAGTGTTAAATTGCCACTCTGATACTTGACAGGTAAATTAATCAGTGTAGGTGAGATCTGCAAAGTTAGCATCCAGTTCCTTCGTGAATGTGCAAGAAATAATTTCTAAGTTTTGCTTGTAACAAAACACAGAGCTTATAGAATAGAAAGCATAATTTCAATTGCAGCATACATAAAAGAAATTGGCTTCCCGAATAAAAGAACCTAACATTTTATACTTCATGCACATGAGCAATGTACTGTAGCTTTTCTCACACAAAACTCATTTGTCATTTAGACTATGTTCTCCATTAGAATGTCTTTATTGTTATTTTTTCTGCTCAGTGAGGGGCTTTCATGCCTTTAGTGGGCTAAGTAGTTAATCTGGAGAAGTTCCCACCTCTGCTGGGGTCAGGGTGCTCCTTCATGCCATCCAGTCATAACACTTAGTAGACTGTGATCACTCACTTGCTTCCATGTAAGACAGGGCCCTGTTTAGTGTGATACTTGTGCTGCTGTCAGAAGCAATGAGGGTCAGGCGTTGTGGAGACAAATTGGTTTAGACAAGCTTAATGACCCTAAGGAAAGAAAAAAAGGTGCAACTTTGATAGCAAATGAAGTATAATTGGTTGGCTCAATCAAACAGGCAATGTGCTAAACCCAGAAAATTCTCTCTAGCTGTCCAATTACCCCATTCAGAAAAGGGTGGAAGATTGCCATGATTTTTTTCTGAGATTACAAAAGCAATCAACATGCTTTATATAAATGGACATGACTCTGGTGGGACTATGGAACTTTGAAAGGAACAAAGAATCTTTTGGAGACAAAAATAATCATAATGGTTCTGGCAACCACCTAAGTAATGTAACAGTTAAGTAATGTAGCAGCACTTCTATCATTGACTGTATAAATATACAATATGCTTCTAATTGTGTGATTTTGTGGATTTGTAGCATGTTGTTTATGTATGCTGTTATTTCTAAATTAGACAAATTAATGATGGATCAGTGCTGATTAAATGGAGCCAGTCTTTAACATTTCTTAACAGAAAGCTTACATTACTATATTTACTAAATTAGAGAATGTGTCACCTTTTAAGTGTTTTGGGGTTTGGTCTAGAAAATGTAAATCTTCTGTTAAAGTATATCTAAAATCAAGAAAGGTTTTTTTTTAAGTTGCGTGATGATTCTGCCTTCTATCAAATTGTTATAATCACTTATATTAGTATGTTTAACAGATCAGAAAGGGGAAAAATAGTTAATGTGGAAGTTTCAACTTTTTTATTGGCCCTGACCTTGGTAAGATTAGAAAGCTGTTTTCCTTAACTTATTGCCTGCACTCCTTCATTTGGTCCTTTTCTCTGATGCCCTGAGATATGGGTGGGTTCTTTGCATAGTAGAGTACTATTGGAACTTCATTGTACCAGATGACATTTGAGTATCTGCAACTAATGTTGCCCCAGCACCAGAAGTGATGGCGCTGACTTCACTTCAGTTTTTTTACCTGATTTCTCTACCCGGTCTCTAGTAAAAAAAATTTTTCTCCGTCTGGATCTTGTCGTGCTTGATCAGGCCGGCAGAAGAATAATATTCTTCTTCTCGTTGGCGAATGGAACGGGTCGAACACCCGTAGTGTTTGCCAGCGAGAACAAAAATGCTTGCTGACAGTTCGGCCATCACTACTTGGTGTCACCTTTGACTCTGCACTCTCCTTTACTCCCCACAAACAGAACATTCCTATATCCTGCCATTTCCATCTCCACAACATCTCCAAGATACACCCCTTTGTATCCACAGAGGCCACCAAAGTCCTCTCATAATTTCTCTCATGGACTACTGCAACATCATCCTCTCTGGTCTTCCTTTATCTAGACTGTCACATTTTCAGTCCATCATGAATGGAGCTGCTAGACTAATTTATTCCTCGTTCCTCATCTGCTCCAGTGACCTAGTTTTCACATTCCCTGTTCATCACATGTTTGGCTTCAAGACTTCTCTAGGGCCACTCCAACTCTTTAGAACTCTCTCCCTTATCTCATTAGACTTGCTCCTACTTTCAACACTTTCAACTGAAAACCCATCTCTTCAGTTTGGGCACTTAAATTAAACATTGATTTTAAATTTACAAATAAAATAAATGAGTAAAAAGGTAACAGATATGTAAAGTAGTAAAAAGATTTCACTATAATAATGTTTTATTTGGTAGATTTGTTAACAGTCCTCTGACTTGATGAAATGCTGAGCCTGAACACTAAAGCAGGGTACAGACGGCTCGATATTCGAGCCGTCTGATGTACCCTGCAGCAGCGTGCGTGATGACATCATTGCGCTGCTGTCAGATATCAGTGGAGCTGGGGAGAAACAGCTCAGCCGAAGCTTTGCCTGGAGACCAGCGGTCTCTATGCAAGGCATCGGACATCGGACGTATTTACGGTCATGTCCAATATGGCTGTTTTTGAGCGCTCGAAAACAGCAATGGGCGCATATTATATGGGCCAGATAGATGGCTGTGAGTGGGCACGGCGCTCGAATCTGGCCCATATTTGCAGGTCTGTACCCTGCTTTATCCATGGACAGTTTTAGCACTTTTTGATTTAATCAACATTGAGTAGGTGAATGTGGTCAGCATGTAAAGCAACAAGTGGGTGACTTCACTAGAGTGCAAGAATGCCAGTTCAAGATAACTGTGCTAATAGCCTTATTTAAAAGGAGAAAACACGTCATCCATGACATCCAATCATGTGTACATAAAATTCAGTTGGTAAGGCGGTGACTTGCATGCTTGTCATGTAAAATATCACTCAAAAGTCTTTTGTAGAGCCTTTGTCTGAAAGCAGAATTAGGAAAATGTAGGATTGGCATGACACTATTGAAATCTGCCAAATACAAATTCAGTAAGCTAAGTAAATTAGGTAAAATAGTAAAAAGTAAATATATCCAACCCCAAGCAAGGAAAGTAAACATTTTATTGCTGAAGTCAATATATCTTCACCTCATTCACTAAGGAAAGTGGAGGTTCATGAAGATAAGTGAATGGCCTATAGTTCTTAGTAAATCCATCTTGTTTGCTGAAATGATCATCCATGTCATCATTTGTTATGTCTGTATGACTCCAGGACCTTGTAGGAATGTATCTTCTTTGTTAAAAAAAGCAATGTTACAGAGAAGCGCTCCCATATAAAGTTATTCTAAAATTTCAGAGATAATTCCTATTTTACAGTTCAGGAACACAGCCAAGTTCCCTCAAATGATGTGCCAAATATAGAAAATCTAAATTTAACAGCAGAGCTCCAAGACTTAAAATGATTTACAGAAATCTAATTAATGTATTTAATTTGTGTTTTACATCTGTGCACTACACTGCTAATTTGGCAAGTGGAAATGCATACTCTGGAGCACAGTAACACTCCAAAAATATTTTATTCCTCAGTAAGATAGCGAATTAATCCTTTCTTTAGACAGCTTCTTTCAATACACAAAATCTAATTGAAAAAAGCTGAGACAGCTTAAGAGGAGAAGAATAGAAAACAATTACTAAACTTGAAAGTGCATATTGAATTCCACACTAAATTTGCATACAGATTATTTGCAGATGACAGAACATTTTCTGCACATTTGTTTTAAAGATAGACTCCTACGGACTTGGTGCCAGTGTACTTTTGATACAGTTTTTTTCTGACTGTTCTTTTATTTTGTATTTATTTTTAAAGGGATGAATTCAAAATAAAAAAACAACTGTTAAATAAATCTAAAGTCCATAACATCTGGTGAGATTTGACTGGGAGTGACTCATTCATGAATCGGATGACATATTGAGAACACTAGATGCAATTATGTGATACATCACATTCTGACATATTAGTATTATTCACAATGCTTTAGAGGTTCACAGTGTTCTCATGGCAAAGTGTAGTCACCTGAATGGCACAGGCACATAATGGACTAGTTCTGCTGACATTAGTATTAATTCATCTTTAGTGACACAAAGTTTCCCAAGGAAAAATCCCATGAAGAGCTTTTTAAGCGATGTAGCTGCATCCTTGTGCTGGGTTTGAGGGATACCAAACTACCTCATCATACCAGCTCTTAAAATAGAATATGGTGTATATGAACACATGCCATTAACCTCCCTAGCGCACTGCTGAGGTACAGATTTCTGTACCAAAAGCACGCTATAGACTTTAATGGAAAAACGTTTTTTTACATTGTAGGCCTGTAACTTACCAAAGTATGTCCATACAGGAGTCTGGTATAAATCCTGAATATAATACCATGTTCAGGTGCTTTGTGAATAACTCACAATCACATCAGATAATGAATATTCCAATAATTAACTTTATGAGTGATCCTTTCCCCTGCAGCTGCCTTTTCACTAGATCGGAGCCACTTTGGTCGTAATAGGATACGTATTGCGATTGAACCTTCAATGTGGTACTTCTTTGGATTTGCTTACGATCGGTGTCCAATGAAAAGATCAAGATCTAAAATTGAATTGAAAATCGATCGTGCTAAAATCAGACAGTGTATGCCTAGTTTAAGGGTGATGATTTCACCCCCCCCCCAGCAATGTCAAGTGAATAACTGTAAGCTGCAGGCAGAAGAAGAGGACAAAGTGCTGCATAACTGGATCAGGTGAGCATATTTGTGTCCCCTAGACCCAAATGAGCAATTAGGAATAAGGACACAAGGAGCACAACCGAATACAACAAAGTAAGGTACTGTTAATGGTTAAATAAAATGAAACAAAATAAAACAAACTAAAATGCTCACATTTATTTTGTTTCATTTTATTTAACCATTTCCAGTACCTTACATTGTTGAACTAGGTTGTGCGCCTTGTGTCCTTGTTCCTATTTGTTGTTACAGGGGGGCCACACTTCTCCGTTTTGAGAGCTGCACACCTACACACAACATTAATACCCACCCCCATACTGACCCAATTATACTCTGTAGTCTATGCCCAGCTCCATACACCCACTAAGGGCCTTTCTGGCCACTGACATCACTATAACTGTGTAATCACTGCTGACAACTGTGTGCAACTATCTATTTTCTCTCCAAATGAACAATTGACCATTGCAGCAGGGGTATATGTCTTTAAATGCGCAGTGTCATACCTGGGTCTAATGTAGGGTTATATGTTGACTGAAACTGGGCATACACGGCTCAATTTTGCATAGCTCCCAATTTTGCTCGAATTTAAGCCATCCAGACTCCCTTCGAGTGGGGTCAACTGATCCCTCTCGGAAAAGCTCGGCCAAATGCGTTTTCAACATTTTAGAAAACCTTGTTTGATTCACATTACTTTGGATGGGGTGCCGATATCGATGACACAGCAGTGCTGCACCTCAATATCAATGAAGCTCGAGAGCAGTGTGATGATGTCATCATACTATTCTCGGCTGGGCTTCTGGGCATGGTAATCGACCACTGGAAGATTATTCTTTGGGAGAGCTACTTTGGGCTACCTCTGGTCCCACACCACACAGTGGTTCCTTCTGTATCTTACTTAACTAAAGTATTTTTGAGGAAGCAGAAATTCAACACTGTAGGTGTGGGATGATTTCTTTTTGAATTATTTATTTCAAACTCAATATTTTTCAGTACATACTTATACACACAGTTTAAGTGAAAGTTTTTTAGCATTTAATATTACATTTTATGAAATATAAATGTATACATTTTGTTTGCCAAACCATTGAGGCCATTTTCCCTAAATCATGGCACGTCCCTAAAAAAATAAAGAGTGCAATTGTCACTGGGAAAGGAACTTTTGCACAGTAAAAAAAATTGTTTTCTTACCTCCTCTAAATTTAAGGCTTCATTCACATTGGAGGCGGTTGCCAATGTCATGTTATTATTTGGAAGAGCAATTGAAAACCGCAGCTCCTAGGTGGTTGGTGGTCAGACAGCATGCTTCCAAACTGAACATCTGAATGGAGCATAAGGTTTTGTCGATATCCTAATTGGAGAGATTTTTGATATTGTCCCTACAGGTAATGTTTTCCCAAAAACAGGTGAGAATAAAATTAAAACCCACTATCAAAGACAAAGCTATTGATTTGGGAATTCATGGCTCCACGAGTTTATATGGGAGAGTTACTAAACTAAACTTTGTTGTTATGAAAATAGAACCAGCAGCAAAACACATTTTGTCTCTTTATTTGAGTTATGAACCATAGTCAGTGTCTGACTTAGTTGCATTTCAGCCATCACATGCCATTACGCTTTTTCCAAACTACAAAGAATATTTCATACTGTTTTAATTAGAATTATTAACCCGTGAAAAAGACAGTATATTTTAAATCTCCATGGCCTTTTGAAAGACATATATAAAAATCAAATTTATCAAAACAATGCGTTGTTAACAAGACCCTCTGCCAAACACTGTTATAACAGAAACAATAACTCCACAATACACACATTCGATATTGCCACATGGACTTCATAACCCACTGCATGAATGCTTAAGTGAAAGTGCATGTCTGTACGTTTTTGATCAGTATAAGGGAAAACAAGTCATGGCTCCAGTACTGAATTTAATATCTGCTAGTGAAAAAAAGCTTACATTGATCTCTGGCCAAACTATCAGTAGCTCATTCTTTTTCTAGATACCACTCAGTTGTCCATGTCAATCAAATTTATTTTAAAGGAATAGTCAATTGTAATAATAAAAAGCACACATACTACCCAGCCTTTTATTTTCCACTGCTCCCCAACTCCTCCCTTGAGAATGCTTCCTGTTCTGAGTTAGAAGAGAATCTATGTGTACTTCCTTAGATAACCAATTCAGCTGCCATTTATTGTAAAGATTGCAATGGCAGAGGTTAAGTATTATCTAGAAACAGGTTGTTGCCTACTGATATTGGGAAACAGCAGTATAGTTTGAAGAGCATTGAAGAAATGAGTGGTTTCTAGGGTGTGCAGAATTAGAAAAAAAGTTCTATATGTTTTATGTAGAGTTATTAGGACCTCCTTAATTAGTTTTGGTAAATTCTGTACGGGGGATACAGAATTGACCAAAACAATCAGAGAAAAAAGATTTACAGGTGCATTTTTTGCAAACAGTGTAGCAGTGAGTAAATTTAAACAGAACTGGAGTGCTTAACTAGGTGGGATGACCAGCAAAAGTAAGGAGGTCCTAATAACTCTACATAAAACATATATAACTTTTTTTCTAATTCTGGTTCTGTGCATTACTACAAGACATGTTATAAGTAAGTACAAAAGAAACATAAGTTAAATTCAACTGTATTGATTCATATCCTTAATTTATATCCCCCCCCCCCCTTATCGCAATAAGCAGGCCATGCATAAGTGCATTATTTTGCATTTAGCTACATTGAACTGCAGTTTAATCTGTCTTGACCATTTTCCCATGCTGCATACTCCCCAAGAACATCTTTCCTTTAACATACCTTTGTGGCATGAGCAAAAATCCAGACCTTGACCCAAACCCCAAGACCTTGCATTCTAACACCTACAGGTATATTAAACAGAACAAAATCTATTAATGAGCCTTTTGGTACCACTTTGGTCACTGGCCTCTTTTCTGAATGCACTCCATTTAAAACCATACACTAATGCTTCTCCTTTAGGCAATTGCGTATACTTTGGACTATCCAAGGGTTTGGCCCATGATTAATACCTTTTTCATGAGCTCATTATGTGGAACTGTACATGTGCCTTTCTAATATCAAGATATCCACAGCATTCCCTTTGTGCAAAACATTTAAGAAATGTCAAAATATTCATCAAAGCAGATTAGACTGAATGATCTTAATTATTCCATGAAATCTTCTCTTTCAGTCACTTAAATACCCAAAAAAGTTTTTCTCCCCTAATAGATTTAGCCACCTCCTCCCCCGTATGTTCTTTAGCAGCTTTGCTCATTTATTTGGCTTCCTCTGCAGTAAAACATACTGGTTTTCTCCTTCTTTAACACTTATTAATATGTCTGACATTTTTGGTAGCATCCAGTAGACAATTAGATGCCACTGTTGCAGTTTTACACCAAACTTTTATTCTATACTTAACAATTTTAGTAAAACTTCTGATTTTATGTTTGGTCAATAGAATTCCGAAGAAAGGAATAGACTTTCAAACAATCCAATTAAATGGTTTCACAGCAAAAATTTTTTTTTAAAGTATGGTATATATCAATATAATTTGACATGCCTTTTGAATTAAATATATACAAATAATACATGTGCTAGAGTAATGTTTTTTTTCTAATGCTTCAACAATACATATAGAATAAGAAAAGCCATCTCAAATAAAAGCAGACCATTCTTTCCAGATAACTACTACATATCAGTAAAAATGCCAGGAAATGTTTTGTCTTGTATGCCTTTGGTTATGGCTCTAATTAAGAATTGCCTATAAACCAAAACTATAGTGTGTGACTTTATAGCAATCCAGGAAGGCATGTTACACTATTAAAGTTTAATATTTCCCCTAAACATACAGGGCACACAATTTTGTTATTATGTGCTCTAGGGCAACATTGTCTTGTTAAATTTTAACTTTCATTTTACAGCATGTGCCACATATAGATTGGGTCATCCTGTACACTTAAATACATATACATAAATATATACTTTCATTTGTATTAAAATTTTTATTTTTTTTATTTAAATTTCATTCTCTCTTTAATAATTACTTCATATGGCCCATGACAGAGTAGTTAAGCAATACTACATACCGTATTTTTCGGCATATAAGATGGGTGTATGAGACGACCCCCAACTTTTCCAGTTAAAATATTAAGTTTGGGGTATACTCGCCGTATAAGACTACCCTTCCAACGCACACAAAATAAAAATGTAAAAAATCAGATTTGCTTTCAATATGGTCATTTTAATTCTTATAACATGGGCAAACTGCCTGCAAGTCATGGGAAATCTACCGGCAAATGTGCCGGCGTGCGGCGTAATTTTTTTGTCCAGCTCACGGAAACCGCAGTGGACCCATGGCCTTACATATGTCTACTCTGACTTTCAATTTGAAGATCTCCAACAACCTTAAAAAAGTCCTATATTTTTTTTAGTAATTTACATTCCTAATTTCACACCCATAACTGCAACCTCTCATATTAATGTTTACCTGCAGTTATCCAAGTGACATAAATTGTATACATTTCATTCAAAGAATTTGTGAGCATGTCGGCTTTGTCTCACACATCAAGAAGGGAGAGAGGGGAGATAATTGGGCGCTTCCGATGTCTGACAGGCAGACTCCTCTGGCTCAGATGTTTCTGCACTCGGCGTATAAGACGACCCCCGATTTTTAAGAAGATTTTCCTGTGTTTAAAAGTAGTCTTATACGCCAGAAAATACAGTAATTCAAATTTGTTGGAAATTGTCAGGGTTTTCAAAAAATTAAGACATTTTAGATGCTAAGGTACCGACATTTTAAAGAGTACTTTAACATTCTTACAATATTTTTGGACTAAGATGGGCTTTTTTCCCCATTAGAATGGCAATTTTTTCCCATTAGAATGTAAAAATAGCTGTGAGTCTTATAGTGTGAATAAAAAATATTTTCAGTCCAAAACATCTTGGGAGCAATAGCTCTGCATCCCAGGAGACTGGAATATATTCCGTTTCATTTGGCCAGTCCAAAAGGCCACTGTGAAAAGGGATATTTTATCTGTATTAGCAATAGCAGAACGCATTCTCTGAACATACTGACCAACCAGCTGGGTAAATTGAGGCTATTCAGATTGCATGAGTTGTGTATTAACATTTACATTCTGCATTGAAATAAAAAAAATGATGTGACAGACAAATATGTGTCTCTCCATAGGTTGGTCAGTGGTATCAGAGAATGGGTACTTCTAGTGTATAGACACTAGTGATGGCCGAACTGCCCGCAAGGCATGTTCGCTCTCCTTCTCGCCGGCGGACAGTACGGGTGTTCGACTCGCCCTGTCCGGCGGCGAGAAGGAGCCCTCTATTCTTCCTCCGGTGGGATCATTAGCAGCGAGATCCCGTCGCAGGAAGAATATTTCACTGAAGACCGGGTAGAGAACCCAGTCTTTCAGTGAAAATCCGGCTTGTGAAACCCGGATATGACGTCAGTGACGTCACATCCGGTTAGCACGACCAGGAACTATGCGTTCCAGGTGCCGGATGTGACGTCACTGACGTCACATCCGGGTTTTCCGATTCAAATTTGAATCTGTCCGCGGACGGCGGACTTTTTTAAAAGTCTGCACCGCCCGTTCACGGACGGACACGGCCGAAGTTCGGCCATCACTAATAGACACATTCTAAAGTTTTAGCCCTGACACTCTGCTGGAACTAAGCTGTGCCTCCTGGCATTGGCCTTTTGGCTTGACTTGAGGTATATGGGGTGAATGCTGTATATATCAGACCTGCTTACTTTGCTGGAACATGTTCTATATTGACTTGATATGTGAGTGGCTGTGTCTCAGACCCTTCATTTTTACATTTTCTCTCCAAAACTATGGGGTGCGTCTTATGGTCTGGTGCATCTTATAGTGCAATAATATAGTAATTTATTTATTTTAACACTTAGGGGAAAATAAACTTGTGACAGGATAAAGTTAAACACTGTAGAGCCTAAAGCATTATATCACTGAAGGCCCTTGATGCCTTCTCATTCATTAAATATGTTTATATTTAATGCACATACCCTATTGAAATGTTTTCTTTTTTTTGTAAAAATAAGACCTCAAAATAATTAATAAATATTTAACAAATAATTTCACAACTTTTCCCACACTTAATGGTCCTATAACCTGTAAAATATCATTAATAAACAAACAAATATGTAAGGAGGAAAAAGAAACCAAAAACTAATAGTTGTTGAGCTGGGGGTTTTAGAAAAAAAAGCCACACCTACTGAACAGTTGTGGAGGAGGGGGATGGGTATGCGGGTGCTAGCTATACCCTGAGGCTCACTGTCAGCTTCATGGCCAGGAAACCTGGTTGTGGCTACCGGGGCCCGAGATGATGCTCGCCGGGCCCCCCTAGCGGCTTGGGACAGGATTGCCAACCCCCCCTCCTGGTTAACATACACACATCATCTTTTAATCAATTTTCAAATTGAATGGCCTTTGCAGCATAAATGTACAATGACATGTAACAACATTGATGACTGTTAATGAAAATAGATCTGTGTGAGTCTGTGTATTTGCTTCAACATTTAACTTCAACATCATTTTAAATATGTCTTTCACTTTCACTTGTACGCTTGGGTTCAATAACTTTTAGTCAATCCTAGTAATGAAATTTACAACTTTATTTGTAGACTACACTGTAACTGCTCAAAACCGAATAATGTATGTGTGTATGGCCAACCATAATCTTTCAGATTAAACAAGATAAAAACAAAAAAAATTGATTTTATAGAATCGCTATTTGAAACTAAATGAAATAGACATACTCAGGGCCACCATCAGGCGAAGACAGGGGGCACTCCTGTCCCAGGCTGACCATCTAGGGGGGCCCGGCGGTCTGCTGCATGGTCCTGTGTTCTTCGTCCTGTACACTGGCTGACAGCAGAGGTGAGAGACTTTCAGCATTCCCCTCTGTTCTCCCTCTTCCCCATGTGTGAAATAGCCAGTGACATGATAAATTGATGGCAAGTGTTTACTAGTGACATCTAGTGGCTTAAGTTGATATTGCATATTGAGTGGAGATGAAAGCTAGCACACAATAAATAGCAATACAAACTTCAATTTATCATGTTAACACTATTGTAAAAAAAAAATATTGTGTAATGTAAACAATTTCACTTGGATAACTGCAGGGAAACATGAATAACTATTAGGTTGCAGTTAGGGGTGTAAAACTGGGAATGTAAATTACTAATCCAAATGGATTGGACTTCTAAGGGTGTTGGAGATCTCAGGGTTGAAAGTCAGAGCAAGCATAGACAAGCAGACAAGAGAAAAGCACTGTTTGACTACTTAAATATGAGATATGGGGGTTCAAATGGTGTTGTACTGTGGATGGAAACAGCTATTCGTAGGCTTAACCAAGAACAGAGAGGTCCATCTGCAGCAGAATCTACCATGATGGACAGTGAGGGAGACAGTGAGGAAGACCACGCTACATATGGGGTGAGTACCAAACAGCATCTCCTGGTACTCATCTGAGGAGCTCACTAAAAAAGTTATGTGCACCCCTGGGTAAGCATCCTCTGAAACTCTTAGACCCAGGGGGGGGGGGGATAAAAGGGTAAATTACCTAGTATGAGGCCCCAAAATTTCTTGGACATACTGTTACATTTTATTTCAGCATGAAGTGAATGTTGTGAAATACTATATATTTATTATATCTTATTTTCAAGTTTCTTGATACGTGAAGCTATGCTCTTTCTCACTCTTTCTTACTTGCTCTTACTGCTTAGGTTGGTTGGCCTTGCTATTGGCCAGTTAGGGCTTCCATCATATTCATTCTATAGTGAGGTATAAAAAATGACATAGCCTGGCTCTTGATTTTTTTGACCATGGTATCCAGACCACCTTAGTATTACAAACCTGTTGAGTAAGATGATTGGAGGTACTGATCACATCTATAAGCTAAGTATTTTGTGATCTACATGCATTGAAATATACTCCTTTTTCATAACAATAAAATTATATATGGTATGGTTTGAGTCCTGTGAATTGCAGTAGTGCATTAGTGTTTTAAGCTTGTGCATATTATTGAATACAGACACACGTGTTGTTTTTTTTTACATGACATTCACTAAGGGCAGCTTGACCTCTACTTTCTCTCATGAAGTTGATATAAAATAATGTTAAATGTTGGGGTTTTTTTTTGTATATGGATTTGGTAATGCTAATGTATCCATTTTCTACTTCATGTGGATTTTAACAATTAACTTTTTGATATACTACAAAGAGATTGAAGTTTCATTGGTTAGTGATTACAGCATAAATTGCATCCATCCATAAACCTGAATTAAATGTAAATGTATTGCAAGTAAGTAATTCCAGATGCAATTACATTTTTAATTGGATCATATTTATGGTTTCTATTGAACTCTGAATTTTTGGACAAACTGTTGTCTGTAAATATGTTCTGGTAAATTAAATTCTTCATGATTATAGGGCAGGATTACAGAGCCATATGTTGTATAACAATTTTTCCCCTCTATGCATGCAATAAGAAGTATCTTATATGAGAACACAATAAAATTTGAAGTATGTTTTATTAGTGAATTATGAAAATAATTGAATAAAGTCTAGTACCTTGAGGGGTTATGCACTGACACACAGAGGAACGTCATCATTTCATTGTAGGGTTGTGTTGGTTTTAATCTGATTTTGCACATGAACTTGACTTTGGATGAAAATGTCAGCAATAGGAAATAGGATCATGTGAGAGTTTTATTTATTGTTAATGAATAAATTACATTTAAAATTGTGTCATTTCAAATAGAACCCATGGATCAACCAATATGATCATCTGGAAACCTAACCCCCTGTTAAAATGACTTAGAGACATGCCTAATTGATTTCTGCACACTTGATAAGCAGTTTTTAAACATGAACTTTGGCATCTATGGTAAGCCTTAGCTTTGAGACAGTTGAGTAGCCACTTTGGTAGCAGCATTATGCTAAGGATTGTGTTAGCACAGAACACAGAAAATGGAGGTGAAGACACAGAAAATGGAGGTGTCCAAGTTCACCTTACATGGCTTACTGGCTAGCTGTGTTATAGCAGTGAGCTGGTCTACTATGATCCGGTAGGCACGTTAAACTTTCTGGTTGGACAACCTAGCTCTAATACCTTTTGGTAACATTTACTAGCTTCTGGATGCCCTTCTTGTATTTGACATTGGACAGAGGTGATCTTTCTGATTTGGTACTTAAAGAGGAAGTGCAAAGGTGACAGAAAAAGCTGTAATTTTGAATCAAGAAACATATATGCCAGCAGATTGACCATACATTGTCACCATTGCATCTTCATGTTTTCATGGCTCATAAATAGATAGTAAAGCAAAGGAACCCATAAAGTTAGTAGCTACAACAATAATATATATAATAATATAATATATAATGTATTATATATTCTTTTCTGTATTCTTTCCGTAATAAAGCTTTCTGACCATTTTTAAATAAAATTCTTAGCAGCCTCAGAAAATGGACCTCAACAATGTAGCAGATTAGCAGAAATTGAAAAGACTAAAGTACTATTGTTGTGAGAAATGGATTAGAACAGACATTGCTAAAAAGCCGCAGTACAATAAATACAGATGTTTGTAATGTTGAACATTGAGGATTATTTGTAAATGCTGCCTGGCTCTGAAATCGACATAAATATAACCAGTGACAAATGGATACGGACAGTTTCTTCTTTTGCCTATCTTCATTACTGCTTCGGGAATGAGATTGGCCGATGTGACTATTCTATTTCTCATGATCAAGAACAATTAAGAGCAGTGGAAAGTATGTAGGAGTAAATAATATTTTTATGTACTCAGTGACTGTTAGAGTCTGCTGTATGGAAAATCGAACATTTGTTTCTAGCCAGCTATCTGAGAACGGGGTCATCTGTAAGCCATAAAAATTTTAGACATTTTATGTTTGCACAAAAGTGTCCATTTATCTATTCTTATACAAAAAAAGGCACATGTGTTTACCTGACAACTACTGGACCAACTATTATTGCAATGATAACAATATTCATAGTTAGAAATCAGATTATTCTTTTAAATTTTACTTTACGAGTAATCCCTAGCATGATTTTTCAAGTTTTTAAGGATCCTCCAAATATAAGCCCTGCTCCAAAAATATGCTCTAGTTGAAGTTCTTAAGAAAAGGTAAGTTATAGTGCCCAGGCAGCTAGCTATACATGTAAAATGATGAAATCAATTGGCAATAGAATGCAGTGGGACACATAGACCATTTACCAAGAAAAGCACCCCCAAAAGAATTGCACCCAAAAGACATGAAAAAAGCTGAAACACCAAGGACAGCAATTCAGGGTTTGGAGAGATATTTCAATATATAAAAATAATAATATGATGACTTTGCTAATCTTTACAATCTATCATAAACATATGATAGCTGAGAACCCAAACTTTATCTATATTTATGATATGTTTTTCAACCATTATCATTTGAAACTTGTATGACACAAAAGATAAAAATTACTTTTAGAGAATTCATGAAAGTGAGATTGTAATTAATTTTGATATATCTCCTGCAATAAGTAATAAGTCATTTTAATGTCCATTCACCTTTTCTTCTTTAACTCAATAATTATTTTCTATTTAATGCCAATAATGTTTTGCATATTTTCTTATTAATGTTTTTTTTCACTTCTATTAAAACTATTTTAAAAAGTACAAACCGTTTTGGGATAGAACTAGGAACCAAAGAAATGAGAAAATATTCAGCAATTCTCTTCTTGAAAATGACTGAAGTTGGTAAGCTCTTAAGCTGAAACTGGCAGGACAGCTTGGTATATATGCCAGCCTTTAGAAAGGTTAAATATTTTAAAATAAGCAAATGGAACTCCGTTGATATAAATGATGAAACATGAACCAGTAAACAGTACACTTAAGTTTGGAAAATACACTGCAACGACTTTCAGAAAATCAAAAAGAAGCAATACTTTATATTCTGTTTCTCATTACAGTTTGAAGGCTGCAAGAAAGCATTCTCAAGGTTAGAAAACCTGAAGATTCACTTAAGGAGTCACACAGGAGAAAAGCCTTATCTGTGCCAGCATCCTGGCTGTCAAAAGGCTTTCAGCAACTCCAGCGATCGTGCCAAGCATCAAAGGACACACCTGGATACTGTAAGAAAAGACACATCAAATAATACTTTTATTTTTCACTAAAAAGGCTCCATACACTTGCCAGCTCCCTAAGATTGTCTTAACAAGTGTTTTCAAATCATATTTTCTACCTTTCCTCACTTGTAACACTCAAAATGACACCATGGACAGTAGTTATGAGCAAATCTCAGGTTAGGTAATTAGTGTACAATTTCCCATATCCATCCCATATCTATTAATTTATACATTACACATTTTTAACATTATATTATATTTCATAGCTTAATGACACACATACATAACAAATATTTTGGAGCTTCTATCGTTTTCTAGTTCTATAGTTTTGTATATGCAATAAAACACAAAGTTTCGTACGTGCCTAGGAAACATTTGTGAAAATAAATTAAACAAATAACTCCCCTGTTCTTTTCATTGCTATTCATGTACAACACAAGGAGGCTTACTGTGTTAAGACAGACACCAATATTGATAACTACTTGGATTTATTTCATGATGAAAAAAAATCACTCCAATAAAATGGCTATCTTAGAAAGTTGGCATGGCAATATATATACACATTTGAGGACTTTCCCTTACTCCTCTAACAACTTATTAGATCTTAGATCTGTAACAACAACTGAAAATATTTGGATTGCCCCCAAGTTTCTATCTAGCTGACATGGTCACTAAAACAAAAGGGAGCATCACCCGAGTAAGGACACAGTCAGCATTAAAAAGGAAACAAACTTTTTATAGTTCCATCCCCCAAAAAAACGCCTTAAATGAGAATGAAAAAAGGTCCCAGTTATATTGGAAACAGGTAATGTGGATACCAAAATGAAATCTAATATTACTCTATATCAGCTCTAAGGAAAAAACACACTTCCTCTACCTGGGTGGCTTCACTCATTTATTTTCTTTTCTATTGAGATGGTTGCCACCCAGGCTGGATTTCATACATATCTGCCTTCCTATATCCTCTTGCTAAAAGCAACAATGACACTTCATTACTGTCAATTGTCATCTCTGGCTGATATTTTCTGCACTTGCTGAAAAATAAAATGAATACAGCCACTACATCCATGGAAAGCTTTTTTTATGGTTTATGTATAGGTGGTATACACAATGGCAGACATGCTAACTACAAAACACAGGCCAAATCCAACCCATTTAGTCTTTTAATCTGGCCCTTTGTCACCCCAGTGTCAAGATACTCTGGCTCCCCTTCACTTGTTCTGTGCAAAAAGAGATAATGCCTTGAGAATGACTCCTTGAGGCTATAGTTAGCCTGCATAAAGCCCCCCATACACATTTAGATTGACACCTGATGTTTTGGCCGATTAACGGTGAGTGATGATGTCATCATGCGCAGTAAATCGGTCGAAACATCGAGTCACAATCAGCCGAGCACCCTTTGTGTGCCATTGCTGTCCGTCGGGTCCCCCTAGCTCGGGCCGTCAGGTCGTGGACAGCTATGGAGACCCGGCCGTGAGAATTGCAGTCTGCTGGCAGCGTAGCACGAAGGGAGAGGGAGGAGCTGCTAGCTCCCCCCCCCCCATCCCCCCTCTGAGGGAGAAAGCAGACGGAAAGACTCTGTCCCCAGGCTGAGGAGACATGCCTGTACTTTAGACGGGGACACTTGTCCCCGTCTAAAGTATTAGACTGATCTAAGAATTACGGACATGTCTGTATTGGCTTTAATTGATTTGGCGGCTGATTTGAGTTTTAGATCAGCACCCGAATAATCTAATTGTGTATGGGGGGCTTTAGAAAGTTTTAGTTTTCTTTCCAAAGCCTCTATTTTTCATAAATGTTCTCTTTTTTAACCCGCCTGTCAGTCAGTCAGTGATTTTTAAAGAGGTAAGGGATATTTAAACAGAGTACAATGCAGAGACCCAGGCTAAGAGGATTTTGGACATCTATGTCATGCTCTTGGTCCAGCTCCTCTGTCTGTCAAGCTATGGCCATACTGATATCCCTATGATCAGTTTTTCTGGTTCCCTCCACAATAAGCTTTTAAAACATAGACATTTATTGAATTTTAGGCGTCTTAATTATCATTGACAGTATGGACACCCTGGCTTCTAAAGAGTATAGCTTAGATAGTGATGAGATGTTCCAGCTACAAGACAAGACAACATAAACTGATTACATCATACTGTAACATGCAGTCTTTCTCAGTAAACTGGGAACACATAACATTTTGACCATATACTAGTATAATGTACATTTATAGTCTAGGCACAGGGGCATTTTAATTCAGCTGCATCTAATATTTTTGCTTCAGATTTAGATAAGTGACAGTTTGTATTGTATAGAACCTAGTATTTCTATATTTACCATAATTGATTTTGTTATAGTGTTTAACTATAGGCAGTATTCACATGGGTGCTTTCCGGACTTCTGACAGCAACTGCCTGTCCACCCCTGTGTGTGCAGTTCCTCCAGGGTGCCCAGAAACACCCCCATGTAATCCCTATTGAGGAGCCATTTAATGTCGTGGCTGCAGCACTTTTGGGTGTCCCTAAAGCCCATGATGTTCCATCCACATCCTATTTAATGTAAATGTAATACTTAATTGAGTTTTTGTTCTTTAACTTTCTCAATGTTGACAAGCTTTAAACGTCTCTTTAGTTAAATTAATGATTTTCTTACTGCTATCTATTGCTGCTTTGACCATTTTGTTTCATCCTTTTTTCTGTCTAAATTAGGATTCTTCTCTAACCTTAACCAATGTTTTCTGGATAGTCACTGCTGTTAGACTGCTTCTCTAATCTGCTGTCTCTGATTGTGCTAATCCTTCCTTGAGCAAATGATTCCTATGCTGTAAGTACCTTTGGGAATGTTCATTGATAACAAATGTGAAAAGAAAGCTACAAGTGAAGTAATGTGATTACCTCCCCTTTTTTTCTTGTCTAGAAACCCTATGCCTGTCAGATTCCAGGATGCAATAAGCGCTACACAGATCCAAGTTCATTACGAAAGCACGTAAAAGCTCATTCTTCCAAAGACCAGCAGGCCAGGAAAAAGGTAACAGCCATAAAGCCTTATGTCATATGAAAACTGTGTAATTAATTGTTCAAAAATGGGCTGTACCCCAATGCAACCAGATTATGGATGTAATTTTCTAGTACAGTTTATATAATGAGTCCAGCTGTGAAGTCTCTTAAGTGTGAAGCCCTAACACTGTGTACTTTATTGATGCAGTACTCAACAGAAAGGCCTGTGTTTCATAAAAAAAATGCTATAGCAGGTTTTCTGTATAACGGAGGATGTAATTAATGTCCCCTAGAGAATATACACTCATAAGAGGACCAATACATGACCCAAATTGGAATAGAGGTTAAATAAATCCAGCGTTAATGGTAAGAATTGGATAACATAATTGTTAAGAGTTGAGTGACACTGGGGACTGATTGCTATTTTCAATTTTTTAGTGTAATTAAACGCAACATAATACTGTAATTTAACAAAATGCAACCCTTCTTGAGACCAATGCACATTGTATTATTATATATTGTTGGGAAGCATATGAGAGAGTTTAAATATATCTTTTTATGTGTTTTTAGTATGACATAGGTACCATTTGTACCATACTTTTTGGATCATAAGACGCTCTGTCTGCACTATATACTTCAGAGTGTCCCATGGCTGAAATATGTTTGGCTTTCTCCTACTCTGTTGGCCAGATCTCCATTCTCCGACTGACAGAGGAGGAGTCAAAGATCCAGTATGCTTAAAAAAATACCTTTACATGTTTACCTTTATTTAAGAGAAAATTGCAAATCCATGGCTAGTATTAAACTGAATTCAGATGGGCATTCAGGATCCTGTCGTCCATCTGTATGGAGACTTAGACGAGTAAGTGGTTCTAGATTCCTATTAATAAGGCTATTTAAGGCCTTTTTTAATAACAACTGAGCAGCATAGCCATCTGCAAGTCTGCCTATTCTTATTGTATTTCAGATGTTCACATATAGTTCTGTGCCTTATAGGAGTGTTGTCCCATTTAATCTCATTTACCTGAATGTTAACATCAAGCAATGGGATCTGAAATATTTCTTACCAATAATAATAATAATAATAACTAAGAAACATTAAACCTTTTAGGATAAAATAAAGATTATTTATGGTTTTAATTAATTTAAAATTGGCATAAAGACCTTTTACACAACAACATTCAATTCTTAGTTTAAAAAAACATAAAAATTCCAAGGTGATAAAGAATCCGTGAAATAAATAGCTGCCCCCATGGGGGATGTTGTGTTGAAAGGAGGGTACCCTTGGGCTGTCACAGCCTGTTAGTCATGGGTTTATTTAATATGTCCTGCATGTAATCCTTTTTAAAAGTTCCCAACACACTCAATGAATTCTTCTTTTCAAAGTACAACAAATAGATTATTAATATTTCAAATTGTATAAGCTGTATAAAAATAAATGTCACCAAATTTCAGTATCAGATTAAAGTGCAGCTCTGTAGAGCATGCTTTGGAATGTTTTGTAAGCTGTTTAGGTACAGACAGTATAAACAAACTGCAGTGATAATAAAAGTGGTTGAAACTCTTTAACTTGTAACACAAATGCAACTGTCATTAGAAGCATAATGCAAATGTTTCATATTGATAATATCAGTGCCATTTCTAGCTTTTTGGGGGCCCAAGGCAAGATCTTGTTGGGGACCCCTTTTTTGTACACTATGATGCTAAGGAGTTAAAACTCTTTGATGATATGTGCCTAACTTTGTTCCACTTTGAAGAAAAACAAAACATGCTAGGTTCTTGTAACAGAAATTAACGCTTTGTTCTGCATACCAGGGAGCATACCTGCCAAGTTCTGCATTTAAAAAGAAGTCACAAGGTGTAAACAACGGTCCATACTTTTGTAAAATGTAAAAAAAAATACCATTTGAAGCCTTTACCAGAATCCTTTGTGGCAGGGTGACAAAGGGGGAGAATTACTAGGAAACAGGGACAGTGTGTTGTCACCCTATAAGCCATGTTATTCCATTGTTTCTTTGTTATTATAGCAGCACAAATATTGGAAGACTGTCCTCCTTCTAGGATAGCTTGTAATTAAATGTAGTTATAACTCTGGATTATTGGCCATGGGTTCAGTTGTTGTTCATGGGGTATCATGGCATAGTTTTCTGTCACATGACAGTCTGCTGACATAAATGGTAAAATCCCAATTTGCTGTGCTGGGAAGCTGCAACTGCAAGCATTGCCCTCTGCCAATTAATAAAGACCTACACTGCCCAGCATGCCCTGCTGTCTTACACACACACACATTCTGCCTTACACATACACACACATTCTCCCTTTTATATACACACTCAAAATAATTAGATACAGTCTACTTACTATCTGAAGCTTCTTCAATGTTCCTCTTAGTTCTGCTTGTCCCCATAAGAATTTCCATAAGAACTGACCGCTCACAGAGCCAATCGGCTGCAGTTCTCTTTTCCCCTCTCGCTGGTACCGCTAAAATTCCAGCCCAGCAGTTGCAGACAATCTCCCCTGAACCTGAGTAGCATCTACAGTTTATGGGAGATTTCCAGGATTATTAAAATACAAAAGGAGGTGGGAAAGAGCCCCCAAAAATTTACTTTCCCGGTGTTCTGTCGATTTCCCCATCGAAATGTGCTCCCTCTGTTATATAGAATGACCAGCAGGGGGTCGAGATGTGCTCCCCCTGTAAGCACACAATGACTAGCAGGGAGAGCACAAAATTCCACACATTCAAAGCCCCGACTTTGAGCTTCATCATTGGTTAACAAACAATATGGGCTAGAGGCCTCAAATTTGGCATGGTTGTAGCCAAAGACCATCCCTAAAATCCTACTAAATTGGTTCAGGAGAATTGGGCATTGAAGAAAGGCATTGATTTAATTATTGGGCAAGATTGGGGAAAATTGCCCCATGGGAACCCCTTGGTGTAACAGCTTAAATTTTGGAAAGGTGCGAGGTGCGCAAGGTCACGCCTGGGCCTAGTCCCCATTTAAATCCTATGGGTAAAGTAGAAGAATTTAAACCAGGAATCATTCTGACCCTTTGGGGCAAGAACTGCTAAATTTGGCATGCACATATCCCTCATATTGTACTAAAAATGTAGATAACTTCAGTGGTGCAAGCCCCCACAGGATCAGGAGGTACAGGGGCCCAAAGTCAGGTTCTCAATAGTATGGACTTTTTGTGATGAATGTAGCCCAGGTCTTGGGCTACATGCCTACTGAGTTTCGCGTACTTCAAGAACCGCCCCAATGCATTCCTTTAAGAAAATGGGCCCATCTCTGCCCTGCATATCTCCTGAATCTAAAGGCCCAAAAATACCAAACTTGGTATGTTTGTAGGGAGGGAAAACATGACCCAATTTCTATAGCCCATCTGGTTTTTAACAAAACCCCCAAAGGCTTTGTTAACCTGTGGTTATTGTGTGCTACAAGGTGAAGCACATCTTGATCAAGCTTGGGGCCCCCTAGTGGTCAAAGGGGCTCTATGCACATACCTAGTCTGCATAGCACAAGAAACAGCCCTGGACAATATTCTGTCTTCCTTTAAAGTGGAATTCCAATCTACTTGTGCCCGGCTGAGAGAGGATGTCAGCACCAGGGCACAACTTCATCAGAACAACTTAACAATATTTTCTGATAACAGTTTTTTTTTTAAGTATTGGGTTATCAATTAGTTGTTTTACTTCAAAAGCCATCCAGCAAGAAGCATGGTAAAAGGCCCGGGTTAATAGACCCAAAAGTACAGAGAGATGGGTACAGATAATCTGAAAAAAAACTATTGCTTACCCATTGAATATTTCACAGATATTTTATAATCATTTAGGTATTTTTACACTGATCTAAAAATGACATTGTCAAATGCTTACTCAGCAGCCTAATTCAGTGTTTACATTAAACATTTAACATCTATACTGGCTGTCTGTTACACAGGCAATTAAATATTAGGGTGTGCATACATTGTTTGATACAAGGTAGGCATACATGTTGTAATTTTTTTGTTCAATCTGCTTTTTTTTTGTTTTCTTTTTACCTGAATCAATTGACCAAAAAGTGATGGAATTTGAACATAAATCAGAAAGAGCCATGATCGCTCATATTAATAAATTTAGTCAATGGTAAAAGTATAAAGGCCCCCATACACGGGTCCGTTTCCCAGCGGATTCCAGGACGATCGATTCTGGGCG
>CM070032.1:101680074-101710113 GCA_036250615.1 Ptychadena robeensis | reverse complement strand
GGAAATGCGTCTCATTGAGAAGCATTGCGCCCGCCCAAGGCGGTGGGCACCCGGAAGCTCTCTCCCTAACTCTCTCCCTGACTAACTATAATAAGTTATACCTCCACCCGCTTTGATCTTACATTTTACCGCTGACACACTTGTAACCTTGAAATCATGTATAACCAAATATTGATGCACAGCATGGTTGTGAACATTCCAATGACCCGTAGGTAAACCTCCAAGAACTATCCTTGAAGAAGTCCCCAAAGGTCGAAACGCGTTGGATGAGTTTGGAGTACAATTTTTGTGTAATACTAACCGTTTGGAACCATCGGGGCATCAGAGACTGTAGTAATGTTGTGATTTTAAATGCAAGGGTTGATACCTCCCATAGATGAACCCCACAGACTGTAAAACTTTTATAGTGAAATTGTTCGCTACCTCAGTCTTCTGTGTACTAATGTTGTGATAATAAATGTATGTACGTTTATCTCCCGACTGGAACTACGTTTATACCAAGTACTCACCTTTAAAGTCCACAAGGGGCTGGCCACCCCTCAGGTATAGTTCCTACCCTCCCAGCAAAGAATGGTTATGACAGTATCATGATATGGAGTTGCATTTCTTTAGCTGGAACTGAGGCTTTAGTCAAAGTGAAGAACAGATAGGAATAACAGTCACTTTTTGACCAAGCATCTGCTAGAAAACTGAAGATGAAGAGGAATGTCACCGTTCAACTTGACAATAACCTTAAGCATCCACCAAATCAACAAAATAACTGCTTTACCAGATGGAAATGAGAGTTTTGGAATGGTCCACGTAGAGCTCTGACCTTAATCCAATATACATTGTGTGAGTCAAATATCTAAAAGTGATTCAACAAAATATTAGTTTAAGGGTGTGTCATGTATGCAGCCAGCTTATTGTATATATTAGATGTTTTATGCTTTGGATTTGTTTGCTTTTCAATTGCATTGTACAGTTGTTATTATTATGAAAACCTATAATTTAAACAGGAGTGTGGTTCCTTTTTATATCCACTATATGTGTGTTAGTATATTTGGGATCCAAAGCATTTCTTTTTTAGAATGATATTGTGTTGTTGCCAGTTTCCATGGATGTCTAAATTAACATTATTTACCATACATCTTTTAAAAACCATTTCCTAATTAAAACCACTAATTCTGTGACATAAATGCTCATGAATAAGCTATAATCTCTTCATTCCAAGGCTTATAATATGCACATCACTGAAACCATGTTGTTAGCGTGAAAAAAAGAGCAATGCCAGTTTCCAATTTTAAGTTGGGAAATGACATTTGACAGACTTTGTTTCAAAAAACAGGTTTTCCCAATTGTAACCATGTGTTTAAAAATTGAAATCATGTACAGTGCAGTGGAAATAGATGAACAGTTTGATTGGGGCCCACAATGAATACTGAGAAGTCTTAGCAGCTTCTGGGCAGTTGCTGAGTTAGCCATGTTAAATGGACAGCCTGCATCCAGCAGGGGCCATGTGCTGTATGTTTGTTTTGTAATCAGAGACACAAACGGGGACAAAGGTTTCATTTATTAAGAAATTTTGCCCTGCAGGAGAACTATAAATCACCAAGAGAAAGAAAATCTGTGCTCACTAGTGATCTGGAATTCATACGTGCATAGAAAGCCATAAAAGCATAAGATGGAGCAAGTTAGCTATGTAGAAGTTGGTAATAACAGTTTACGAGTGGTTAAAGCTTTTCATCAATTAGGCATCAAATATGAGGGATATAGTTTTTACGATTATTACAGCATAGGAAAATCTTAATTTATGTGGTTTATTTTTAAGTGTTGATGAACAAAGCAGTCACCCTTTTAGACAGAAAAAAGTATTATGAATCATACTGTCGCAACTGTGAAAAAATGTATGTTTGATCTAATAAAAATACACACAGAACATGTTTTGTTGCTAATTGTTGCTTTAAAGTGGTAGTTTTTAGGCTAGCTTGGGGAATTGATGTTCAATTTAAGCCAGGTTTAAGGGAATTTAACCTAACTGAAAATTGTGATGACGTTATTAGATGTTTGAGGCAAGTATAACTTCCCACACAGGCTGTATGCAAGCTAAGCGGCCAGGACCTGGGGCCTAGTACAATGTACTAGGTCCCAGTAAGTAAGTTACTTTTTACAGACCAAATCATCAGAGCAGGGAGTAAGGGAAAATCTGTACCATTTTTTTAGAAGAATAAAACTTTTTACCCCCAAAAGTGGGTAAAAATGAGGGTGCGTCTTGTGGTCCAAAAAATACAGAAAGAAAGGGGGCAAGAGCAGTATTTACAATATCTCATTAAGGACAATCTAGCATTTTTCACTAGCAATACAAATTGATGTTCAATTTAAGCCAGGATTAAGGGAATTTAAACTTTAACTGAAGATTTTGATAAAGTTATTAGATGTTTGAGGCAAGTATAACTTTGTTAGGCCTCTAAGTCATATAAGCTCATGAACTTTTGTATAAACTGGAAAGCTCCTATATTATAACAAAATATAATTCCCACACAGGCTGTATGTAGGCTAAGGGGCCAGGACCTGGAACCAAGTACAATGTACTGTAAGTTAGTTACTTTTTACAGAGCAAATCATCAGAGCAGGGAGTAAGGGAAAATCTATAACATATTTTTCGAACGTGTTAACGTATATTTGTTTGGTGTCCCTGCACAGGTGCTGCAGCATATTGTGACTGTGTTTCAATTGCTGTCAGCAGTGAGGGGATACATCTGCATGCAGTGTCCCCCTCTATCTACCCCACTATTCCCCTATATATGAGAAAGAAGCAGCTGATGTAATCTGTAAGTTAGCGGCAAGTGTTCACTAGTGGCTGAAATTGGTATTGCATTGGGGATTTTTTCCCCAATTGATTTGAACACTTCAAATATTTTTTTCTTGTTTTCCTGCTCTAACAACTGGGTGCGTCTCATGGTCGGAAAAATAAGATATATTTTCTTTCTTTTTGGTAAATGGATTGAAGAACAGAAAGACAGGGGGTAAGAGCAGTATTTACAATATCTCATCGGGGACAAGCTAGCATTTTTCACTAGCAATACAAATGTAAACAAAAGTACTTTACAATTGAATCTCCATTAATGCAAGTTAGTTTGCAATGCATTATTTCGGCCAAGTCACTCTAATCAAATGAAAACATTGGCAATGTACCAAAACGTAATAAAAAAACTCAGACGAGCGCTATGTTAGCAGTACAGTGCCCCGCAGCACAGCAGTGTGTTAATATTCATTTTGCTACACTGTAATGCATAAGCTATGGAACTCTGTTGCTTTATTGTGATACAAAAGCTCAATGTTACCTCAGTACACTGCTCTGGAAAGGTGCAGTTCACATTTATGTGATTTGTGAGATAAATGCATCTCAGTCTTTTTATCTGGTGCATTTGGTATGATCAAAATTTTGGGGATCATGAACTCGATGGTGTGAACTGTGTCATAGTGTTGGGTATTAAATATTTAAATTCACCTTACTGGTGTTTTAAAATGATGTCATAAAAAATGTATCATCGCTAAGATAAAGGTTGGGAAGCTGAATGAATGATGAATTTACTAAGTTTGCTTATGGTCCTGACCATATGAAGTTATGCTTTTCCCACTATTGTAGTATTCTAGTTAATGTTACTCTAAATTGTCTTCAACAATTCAAATAAAGCATAGGCCTTCATACACACACACACACACACACACACACACACACACACACACACACACACATATATATATATATATATATATATATATATATATATATACTGTATATATATGTATATTTATATATATATACATATGTATACATTCTCAGTATAGTATCTGTATTTTAGGTTTATATTGGCACAGCGACAGCTATTCCATTTGCTGTGTCATTTGAAACGGTATGAAATATCATTCACAGTTGTTATAGAATACACTGTCAGTTCAAACTGTGTCACGCTGAACTGGTGTTAAATATATGATGACGTCCGAATTGTCCAGAGGGGCTTTTAATCTCTAATAAGAAAAGCAGTCATATAACGTAGTCCAGGCTATAATTTGTTTTTTTTTTTATCAATATTTTTATCACCTTTTCATTGGTCTTTACACAAGTGAATTTAAAGGTCAAATGTTTAAATACATACTAAATGTTTCGATTGCAAAGGATAATTCTGTTTTATCAGTTCTGTTGCTTACATTTTTACCACTACTCTTGACTAGTGAGATATAGAGCTTGCACCCAATGTTACTAGGAAAATGTTAATTGTCACAAGGGTTCCTCATTTTAGGACAAAAACCCACAAAGCATGGAGACATGGGATTTTTTTCACTGGTGGTTTTCCATAAAGTAAACTCGCATCTTGCAGTGACTTACATTTGATAGATAAGTTCATTAGTTTAAAAATAGAGATGGTGGAATTTTTTAACTAGCTGATTTTTAGAGTTGACTGCAAAGCCCCTGAACATGGTATCATAACCAAAATTGCTGGAGATGTAGAGAAGGGTTGTGGGAACAACCCTTCTCTTGTACATGTAGTTTTTACATAAATGACGTTCCAAGTAAAAGTCAGAATTTCGACTTTCAAAATTTTGACACGACTTAGAACTTAATTTATGCAAAAACTATTTGTGTTAGAGCAATACTTTTTTTGTAGTATACCCCCAACCCTTCTCTACATCTCCATCAAGTTTGGTGATAATACCATGGTCAGGGGCTTTGCAATTTACTCAAAATAATCGAAATGGTAGAATGAATTTTTTTTTTTAAAAACTCTATTTAAAAAGATTCTAAGCCCCCATATAGGGTGAAATGGGTCAGTAAGTAGGAGCAGCGTCTACTCTAAAGCCCCCTATACACCTTATAATCTTAACATACAAATTATGTACAATCAACTTTTCTTCTACCAAAACCATGTAATATGAGGACCTTTCTTAACCTTCCAATCCCTATGTATTCTATCAGGGAGGACCCGGCACTACATAGCAGTGATATATACCTTCCAATCCCTATGTATTCTATCAGGGAGGCCACTATACTAGATAGTTGTGTGTAGATCTAAAGGAAATTGTATGGAGTGATCTAAAGGTGTATGGGGGCTTAAAGCCACCCATACACCACATACAATTACCATGCAATTTCTGTACAATCAACTTTTCTTCTACCAAAACCATGTAATACGAGGACCTTTCTACACCTTCCAATCACTATGTATTCTATCAGGGAGGTCACTATACTACATAGTTGTTGGAAGATCTGAAATTGTATGGAGGAATCTGAAGATGTATGGGGGTCTTAAGGCTTTGCAGGCTTTTTAAACTAACTTTACTTAAAAAACAAACAATATGGACAAACAATGATAGTCATTAAAACTGGATTCAAGCTAGATGTCTGGTGATGGCCAAGTGTTGAGTTTATTCTCATGGTATTCAGTCTAGCAATCCACTGATATCATTACAGTTAAGTCATGCCATTAAAAAGGCAAACATTTCAACAGCAAAATGTTAGGCTACACATTGAGGTATTTGCACTAAGAATTGTAATAAAAGATTGCAAATGGTGGTCTATAGCCTTCTCTTTGATCATATTAACTATGTTACCAACACATATAACTAAAATACAGACTACTGATAATTCAAGAAACCATAATATAACAAACATAAGAATATGATTTTTGTGGGAGGATAAACAGTGTTTCAATAAATTTGAATACATTTGTACATTAACAAGCCACTCATCAGCCACTCATGCTTGATCCCCTGTAACCCACAGCACAAAGCCTGTTATATGCTCTCTTAAGGTGATTTATATAAGCAAAGATGCATGCCCTGCTGTATTGCAGTGGTAATATTTTTTATTGCCACCTCAATGCATCAAGCCAATTCACCTGCATTGGAACATTGCAAAAGACTACCATATTTAGAGTAAAGAAAAAGGTCCAGTGCATTTTTTATTTTATTGCAGAAAATTTACAAAATAAATGGGCTGTCATATCCAGATGTAATAAATTAAGTACCCAATCTACAATACTTCTCCTACCCCATTCATATCAGTAGAAATATAGCTACAATTTGAATGAACTTTAACTCTCATGATCACTTTATCCAAAGCCAGTCTGTTTTTCTAGAAGTAGAAGGTGTTTACATAACTTATGGTGATATTCTGATTTATTAGCAGAAACCATTTACAATAAAAAACAGAAACAGATTTAACAGTGGGAAAGAAAATGCTCTATAAATAAACTATTTACAGTAGTTCTATCTGTCACAAGAAGTTTACGTTGATGAATCTCGGTGGTACATTCAGTGAGTAGGCAGGCATCATTCTCTGCAGGGAACATAATGCGTAACTCAGCTCAGCTGCAAATTCAGTAATTTTTTTTTGCTATACCACATATTGCAAACCTACTAAAGTCAAAATGTCATTTTATAAAAAAAAACACCACAAGTTTTATTGAGCATGATTGCATGAGAGAACAATCATATTAGACAAGAATAAAAAAAATGGATAAAACCAAAGGATGATGGTATTTGCAGGTAAAAAATTCAGAAACATATGGTGAGTTTTTTTTTTTAAATTACCGTATGATCATGTTAGTTTATTGTATTGGACAAATTTGCTATTACGCATCAAAGTCTAAAGGTGGCAGAGGTTTTTTTTCCTTCTCATTAGTGTATTGTTACCATATTCTTTTCCAGGCTAGAACAAGTATAAAATTTCTGCTATTCATTCATTATTTCTTGCACAGAAGCACTAAGACTAAAAAAGAGGAATGAGGTACTAAAAGCAATCAGGTGTGTATGCATGCACACATGTTTACAAAAACAGACTGTCCACAAAAGACAAAAAAGTCTCCAACCCAGAGAGGGCAGTCTAGGGTTGGCATTATGCCTCCCCTCCCCCTCTGTTGTTGTCTTTTGTGGAATCCAAATTTGTCGGCGCACCTAATTTTGGAAGTGGGGATCAAGACAATTTTGGGAAAAAACAGACAGTATTATATGACTTAGGTAGAGCATATCTAATGCAGGAAGAGGAATAAAAGAACATTAATCCTTACACTTTGATTGTTACATACTTACATCTGTATGTATGTAACAAGAACACTGATATATAACAACCAGTACTGATATTCTGGCTCAGTGGGAACTTCCAACTATACCTATTTGGGTGACAATATGTTACACTTAAATCACTAGCATAGCGGCAACACCAACCTAAAACTCTGTGTATCTATTACCAGCACTGCCAAGGACCTGGCTCACTGGGACATCATTGACGTAACTAACATCTGTATGAAAAAAACGTTAGGAAAGCAGATAAGGAAAAGCTAATCAAAAACCCCGTGCCCACTACACCTTGGAATATAAGAGGGTGGAAGGGTGGAAAAAAATCCTGGAAGAAATGGACTCCTCACCTAGCCACCTGCTCTTTATACTACAACCCCAGCCCCCTTTTCCTAGACAACCCCCCCAGCAGCCATGTGGTATTTTTTTAATCCATTTCCTACAAAAAAAAAACACTGAAGTCAAGAAACCCCTACCATACATCCATCTGGATGCACATAAATAAGCTCATGTGTCCAATGCTGCGGCCTATTTGCTGCCAGATTTCTCACAACTTGCGGGTAGTTTGCTTGCAGCTTATTAATTTATGAGAAAGATGCGGAATACTAGCGCCTGAACAGCATTAGGCACTTCTTTTCCGCATCTTGCAAACACAACCATTGATCTTCAATCAGCGGTGGACCAACTCAATTCCATGGTTAAAAAACAGCCTTGGATAACAGAATGAAAATCAAAACGGAAAGTGCCCATTCTGAGACTTTTTTTTCTGTGGTGGATACATGTTTACAACAGGTAAAAAGAAGCAGTGTACACAAGCCCAAAGTGTGGCAACCAGCTTCACTTTGGAGCTTAAAAAATCCCTAACAAGGTCAAATAAAACTTTTGGTTCATAGTATGATAGAAACAGTAGGATACATTTTGTGCATTAAGCATTTTTAATTAGTATTGGGATACGGTAATTAGAATAAAGGCTAGTAAAAGCCTAAAATGTATGATTCATGTAATGTTTGTTGCTATTATAGTCTATCTTGGTCACATTTTTTTTATAGGTAATAAGGCTTTTTAAAGAATTGTTTTGTATATCACATATATTATATTTTATGTTATATATTTCATATAAATCAACATATTGGATAATCCATTAAGCTGGGCATACACGTACCAATTATCCAGCGATCGTTTTTTAATCTGATCGCCCATATGTCTTGTACGCACACATTTATGGGTTTGGAGTGGTGTTAGCTGAAGAACTGGCCAGTGACCAACAGCACACAAACAAAGGTAATTTCCACATAAATCATAGATGGATCGCTTAAATGATCGCATGAGACAATTAACAGCACTCGATTCATGTGCTTTTTATTAATATTATCCATCAGAACGGATCCGCGAACGATCGTTTTTCTGTCCGATTTTTGACAAAATCGATCGATCGATCACTTTTGGCATGCTTAAATTTTTATTCAATCTGATCGTGTGATCGATTTTGATAAACGATCGCACTAAAATTTAACTAAAAATCGTGACGTGTATGTCCAGCTTTAGCAATCGCTCAATTGCAATAAATAATCATGGCTGTTTTAATGATGGCTCCACAACATAGAGACATGATCTTATTCTGAAAGCTGCTTTTTAAACAGATCATTTTGTAACTGGAGAAACATTTCCGCATGTAAAAAAAAAAACATGAATGCTGAGCTTGTTTACTGTTTATAGCTAAAAATAGCTTTAAAATGACATAATTTATTAAAGCCAAAGGTAGCTGGAAATATGTGCATAGCATGGGCTTAACAAGATGATGTAAATTGGTGATTTTAGCCTTCCCTGCTGAGTTTCTGATTTTGTGCACAGGACTTTATGGTGCTTACTTTTACAGGCTTCAACCCTACAGTGATGAGTATAATTAGTGATCCTGGTTTTAAAGAAGGCTAGGGATAAAATTATAAAATTCCTTGTTCTCCCTAAATGCATTATACAAGTGTGCTTCTGGTCACACTTTTTATTCATCAACTCTAATGTTCATCGTCAATCATATACACATGCTCAATGGACAGTGCAAGTCCCCTCCACACTTCCCCAACACCATCAATGACTTCAGATTTGCGAGAACATGGGATGGCTATGCCCTTAGGCATTGCAGACGAATACTGTGCGCAGCCCCACATCCCAAACCCACATGTATTAAGGAAAAAGGAGGCTGATGGACATAGCTGGCTCATCTGGATCAGGTAAGAAATCCCAAGTGTGGCTTGCGGTATCCACTTTTGGTCATTAATATGTACCCTGAGCCAGACTAATTACAGTCAGGGAAGCAAGTGTATTTTAAAAAAAAGTGAGTAAGGCATTGGTCTCAGAAGCTGGTATTAATTCATTTCAGAATTCATTTAGTTGCAAGAGTGTTTTATTTTGTAGTTTGTTTTTTGCATTAATTGTCTGTTTTCAAATTAACCTACAAGTTCAATGTAATTTGAATTTGATTTGAGATGGCTTCGATGAAGGTGCTGCCCCAATGTGAGGGTCCAATGTAAAAAATATTTTGAGGTGAAAAATGGGGGAGAAAAAAGGAAAAAAAGACAGTTAGCAGGCTGTATTCATATTCAGAAGTCAGAAAGAGTCCTCGGTGGTGACTCAAATGTTGTAACAATAGTTGTCACCTAATCTTTGGGTTTCTGGTCGTCAGATGACCCTGGTTATGGGGCAGCTGTTTGGACCAGCAACCTGTTTCATGAATCGGCAGGTGGAGATAATTTTCCTCACTGTCCCCACGTAGTGAATTCATGGTCTCGCTCCAAGGTGCCTGTGGAGGTCCGATTTTATGGATGTCTGGTCCAGGATACTCGAAATGGTAACTTTGATGGGTGAAGTGGTATCCACTTAAAAAAATAGGCTAGCCTATTTGCTTTGAGAATTTGCTTGTTTAACTTTTGGAGAGATTGCCTCATGTTTCATTTGGGGCCAGTTAATTGACTTTAAACTATTATACAAGCTGATTACTTGACATTGTTTCAATGTGTCATATCCTTACATTTTATTAACTATTTACCAAAGAGTGACATGTGAGAGGTGAGAATACTTTGTGAAATATTGTATGTATTTCATTCAGGTGGGTATTTTATTTGTTTGCCAACTTTATTTATTTTTTATTCAATATTCTATTGATCTTGTAGTTCATGTAAAGCACCTCCCAAATAATAATGCAGCTGGTGACTGCTATTTTTCGCCTTTAAATTACTACTGGATTTCATTGCCTTTTTAGATGTCTTCCAGCATTGGTTATATATTAACATACATTTACACAAGAAGAAAGATGATGTCATTCTTTGACTTTGGTCTGTATTCCAGCATCACAGAATAGTAGTTGTAGTTTTCCTTCATTCTCCACATTGTCGAGGCATATCAATTTCCTACATTTTCATCTACCATGTCGAATTCATTGTTGCAGCATTGTGGCACCTCTGGGCTATATAAACCAGTATGACCTCTTAATAACACTGAGATGTCCAAACAATGGACCCTCATGCCTCAAAGCTGGTGACTTATTGTTAAAAAAGCTTACAGAAGGTCATTGTCCTATCTGCCTGCTGTTTCCAACAATTTCATCTTTCTCTTTACATACCAATAGCATCTTAGTTACTATGTTGAAAAAATAAAAAATCTTTGTAACCATGGAATCCATTATGTGTTTGCTCTATACCTCAACAATAAATTCCTCAAAACGTTTACTTTTAGTTCAGTTTTTTTTTTACTTTATACACTTTAACTCTATACAAATTATTGTATAGTACTGTAATGAACAAAGCTGTTCACCAGTTTGTCATTAGAACATTTTACTAGTTTATCTATTTTCTTATGATTCGTATATTTGTTTGCTAGCTTTAAGCAAATGTATTTAAAAAAAATTGAAAAAGCATGTGTACATTAGTGATGGCTGAACATCGGCCTGGACTGTCCGCGAACGGGCGGGTCGGACTTTTAAAGAAGTCCGCCATCCGCCTGTTCGCGGACACATTCAAATTCCCCGCCACTGGGCGGGGAATTTGAATCGGAAAAAACTGATGTGACGTCAGTGACGTCACATCCGGTCCCTGGAATGCATAGTTCCTGGTTACGGGAGCTGGATGTGACGTCACTGACGTCACTTCCTGCTTCGAGCCTATATTTTCACTAGAAGACTGGCTTCATGCCCGGTCTTCTAGTGAAAAGATTCTTCCTCCGGCACGATCTCGCAGGTTCTGATCCTGCCGGAGGAAGAATATAGATCTTCTTCTCGCTGGCGAATGGGGCGGGTCGAACGCCCGTACTGTCCGCCGGCGAGAGGGAGGGTGAACATGCTTGTTCGCGGCCGAACTGTCAGCCTTGCGGGCAGTTCGGCCATCAATAGTGTACATAAGTATTCACAGGCTAAAGCTGGCCATAGACAGGTAGATTTGTGGCCAATTTTTGCACGCGCTCATATCGGTCGATCTGCCGCTTAGAAGCTTTTTGGGGATTTCCCAGTCGGAACCCAGACCTGAATCCGATTGAACAACTCTGGATCTCTTAAAATGGCTGTACACCGATGCTTCCTATCCAACCTGATGAAGCTGCAAAGAGGAATGGGCGAAAATGCCCAGGATAGATATGTCAAGCTTGTGGCATCATCTTATTAAAAAAAAACTGAGGCTGTAATTGCTGTCAAAGGCGCATTGACAATGTATTGAGCAAAGGCTGTGAATACTTATGTACATATGATTTCTCAGTTTTGTTATTTTTATAAAATTTGCTAAAATCTCAATTAAACTGTTTTATGGGGTTTTCTGAGGAAAAAAATTATGTAATCCATTATGGAATAACATAACAAAATGTGTATAACATAACAAAAAGTTATTTGCTGTGAATACTTTCCAGGTGAACTCTATATATACAGGGTGGGTCATTTATATAGATACACCTTAATAAGATGGGAATGGTTGGTGTTATTAACTTTCTGTTTGAGGCACATTAGTATATATGAGGGGTTTTTTTCCAGTAAGATTGTGCACCACCACATTATGGGTGTCAGGTCCGAGCATTCCTAGATGAACAGTTTCCTGGAAAGTTGATCATGAATCAGCTCCACGCAGGGAGCATGTCCTCTACCCCGACGCGTTTCCCCCATATATCCGGGGCTTCATCATAGTTAAATATTTAGTTCGACCTCTAATCTTTAAAGTTACCCAAGGAAGTCTGTGTGTATGCAATTTGTTAAGCAAGCCCAAGAGTGCGCATCTGCAAAAATCTTGTGTTTGAATACTAGTGTATCTCTGTTAGGCTATGTCGCCACTGCGTCTGCCCAGAAATGTGGACAACATGCTGATCCAAAAAAAAATTGTGGTGCACCTCTAACAAGTCCTTCATGTGTTTTTCACATTCTCAGGCAAACTAAGTGGAGAGATAACCTTATAATTCAACGCTTGTCCAGAAGAAGAGGTAGAAATTGGTAATACAACTGTATTTACGTATGGCCTTAAGTGCAATCATTTCATGTTTCCCTTTAATGTTGTCTGTGAAGGGAATTTTCAGTATGGTAGCACTTAAAGTGATAATGTTTGATCTACGATGGAATATTTCATTGTTGTACCTGCTTTTTTTTTTTTTGAAATGAGAAACATCTGTGCAGTAATTTGTATGTTCTCAGTTTAAAAGTAGAAGACAATGAAGAAGCAATTAGAGCAGCCAATTAACCTGTGGTATGGGAGCTTAACTAGTTCTGAGTACAGCACTTGTAATCTACTATAATGCTTATCCCTAATGCTTCATAACACTACTACAGAATCCTTTTTAATGACTGCAGTGGGAATAACACAATTAGAATAGGATCTAATCTGTTTTTGTAGAAAGTAGTTGGCATGGTCAAAAATTACTTCCAGGGCATTACATTCAACATACCAATGTTTTGTGATAAAATCTGATAAAACCAGAAAACCCTAACTACAAATGACTGCGTATAATAAGGCTACTGTATGCATGTGCTAACTTTTTTTGTGCTGAAAACAGTATTCTTTACAGGGAGCCTGGATAGAAAATAAACAAGACCAGGAATGAATTGTGAATTGTGATACAAACCAACATGCATGTACCTGCATGTTTGCATGTGCATATCAAACTTTTTTTTCACAGTGCCTACTTTTTCTGAATGTTACTTTTTAAATTTAGTTTTTTAAGTGAATTCTATATAAAAATGAAAAACTATTAACCAGCATTTTAGCTTGTAAAGCACACATCTACCAAAAACCCTGTCATATGACAAATTAGCATATAGAGGAGAATTAATATTTGGAATCTGTTCTAAATCTCCGTACATTGTATCTTATTTGACTAGTGCTTTTCTTTTAGTTTCCATTAACAATAATTGTGCAAAACTATCAAATCAAGATGTCTCTCATTTCATAAAAGTCTAATAAAGATTACTCTGGACATATACTTGTTCATTTTCCTGAAGAACTGGGTAATATCCACCATTTGCTTGCATTACTGTGGTTTCTATGTAGAATGTGCCATCCATAATCAACAGCAGCAGTTCCCTTGTTTAAAGTACTAATATAGATAACTTTATTACAAAATATGTGTCATTGATTTTAGACATTTGCATTGGCAAAGGCAGCAAGCAGACTTGGAGACACATTATTGAGAATGTCAGTGTTTGTAAAGGAGGGCAATGTAGATGGCGTCTTGTCAAATAAAATGTTAATTGGGTATATTTTCTTATGTAACGTCCCATGTAAAGTTTCAGATTCTTAATAGTTTATGTATTACATCAAGTGGTAATGTTAACAGTCGGGCAGGTTTCCCTATACTGTGTAGTCCCCCCTTTAACATTAATGATCGCTTGGATGAGGCTCTTTATCTTCTCAGAGTTCTGTATTTCACCTAAAGTTATTTGTGGGAATTTTCTTGCATCCCATTTTCTCGGATTCTGAGATCAAATACCTTTGCCCACAGATCCTTTGACAATACTTTTGCTTTTCCCATGACTTTGAATACAAAAAACACCAGTGCATCACTGGATGAAAGATGCAAGGGTCTGTCAGGAGTCAGGTCATTGACCTGTTATGCTTATTACAAGCAAATAAATCAAAGGTAAAGTGGGTTTCATTTAAGAGACATTCAAACCCTTTAGTGTCAAGTATTGTGCATGTTATCAGGCCAAAACACTATGGTATGCAAACTTTTGATTAGGGTCGTTTAGGTAGTGTGTTGTGATTATGATTTGAACACGAATGGCTTCAGACAATCACCATGAGTGAAAGAAAAGCGTTTTTTGTTATCATTCATATTCTAAAAGAAATCATAAATTCTGCCAGGGCATGTAAACTTTTCAGTGCTACTGTATATAATATGAACAATATTTTAACTAATAATCGCTAGCAATCTTTTAAAATATTGTTTGTATATGTGCCAAAGGCAATTTTAAAGATGTTCAGGAGTAATGTACTGTTACTGCTGGAAAACATACTGAAGGTTAACAATTTGTTCTGGTGACTTTTTAAGCAGCATGTGGGCGAGATGTGCAGTCACTCGTTATGCCCATAACATAACACAGAAAAGATGTTGTAACTAGTGAGCTATGAAGTGATTTGAAAGCTAGGCAACTGTGATTTTGTTTAACTTTTTCAGAATATGTGTATTTTAATGTTCGCATTCTAATAAGAATCAGGGCTTTAATGAGTCATCATTGACTGGATTTACAAATTGTTGACTATTTAAAAAATCAGACAGATCTACATACAAATATTTATTAGAATCAAAGTGATGATTTGGTCATTTCAAATTGTTACTGAGAAACCTTTGAAATGTGAAAGCTGGATGTAAAATAGAACCTTGTATATTAATTACTTATGAGTTAGGGAATAATTTTTATATAAAACCACGCTGTCAGGCTGTAAAGCTGTCTGTGTCCATTTCAAACAAATCTTTCTTTTTTTCTTGGATATTAAAAGGACAAATAGCAATATCCCAACAGGAATTATTAAACTTGAACAGATCATTTGTTTATACTGCTGCCTCTGTTTGAGGGAATTTTATTTCACTTTTCTACCTGATAATCATCTCTTGGATACGGTGGAAATCTTTGTCCTGGTGACACAAACAGGAATATACTGTTAATAGAGGTTACCTGTCTGATGCCAATGAAATGGAAAGAAGGAGATATCTAAATAGTCCAGGCACTGTAAAAGGTTTAGAACCAAGGTTTTCACTCTTCTTCAATAATGGCTAGCATTATGTATTAATAATGTGATTCTTAACTGATGTAACTTATTGTCAGTCGTAACATATTTGAATATCCTTTTAAAATTATTTATTACTTTGGCCTCTGATTTGAATTCTCGCCTGTTTACAACTAAAACCCTATATATAAAACTATATACTAATAGTGGTAAACTTGAAACTTGTAGAGGGAATCCAATGCAGCCCCCAACACTTTTTAAGAGGGATGCACAAGCATAGCCTGCTTTTGCTTGTTAAGATGCATCTTTTGGTTGCCCATTCAAAATTAATAGGCTGTACCATACCAAAACCCAAAAGATAGTCCTATTTACCTTAGGGTCAGCAACAATAACAATAGCTGCTTGTATTATGAATGGTTACAGCTATAATAACCACTAGTATTAGGGTCAGTGAAACAAAAAAACAACAACAGTATTATGTGTAGTAACAGCAATTAACTGCAAGCATTAGGTACAGTGACAGCATTAGTGACCTGCAGTGTTGGGGTCAGTGACCGCAATAATAATCTGCAGCATTAAGGCCAGTGACTTCAAAAATTACCAGCTGTACTGTATGCTATTGACAACAATAATAGCCACCAGTGTTAGGGCAGTGATAGCAATAATAACCATCAGCATTAGGTTCAGCAAAAGGAGTATTATCCTTTGACTTTGCAGCTTGTGGCTACAAGAAAATATCCTCCTGTGAACTGTCACCCCTTTAATATTAAAATATTTCAGCAAAACACAGTGACATGTAGTCACACTGGGTGAGCAGAGTGGGGGATCATGGGGAAAAAAAACAATATATAAAACAGTACATATAAAACAGTACAGGAGAAATATACGTATATGAAAGTGGCTGACACTTTACCTGCAATCTTTCCAACTCCCATTGTTGCAGGAGATGGGCAGATTCAGCTCATTAGAGCAGCACTGTTGCTTTTCTGGAGAGCAGTAGAAAAAAGAGAGGCTTTATTTCCTCTGTAATATTAGCATCACCTAGAGGCCAATAGCGGAACTGCATCAAACAATGCTGTTGGGTCAGTATAGGGAACACTGACCCACAGGCTGCTTTAGGGCATGTTTGTACTGTTGTGGTCCCCGCGATTGGAATTGGCATTGGCAGGCAGGAAGTAGGGGTGTGGCAAGATGTCCTGTCCAACCCCCCATTTCCTGCCTGACCAGTTAAAAATCAATGGATGGAGACACGATTCTTAACCACGTTCATTTATCTCTATGGGCGTGGTCAGGGCTGATCAAAAACATGGTTAGCCGTGTTTCAGAGCGGGGATGTGGGGATCGCTGCGCCATGATTAAAACCATGGGTGATCGCAGTCGATCGCTAAAGTAGAAACATGCCCTTAGTGTTATACTGTGAGCCTTGGTCAGTGTAGGAATGCACTACTATCAGAAGGCTAAATGCTCAGAAACTTTTTTTTAAATTAAGGTCATTTAACCATGTAAAGGACCACTAGCAAGACAGAAAAGATTTGATCTGTGTGTAGAACAAAGTGCTAAGAAGGATGTGGGTATTGCAGTGAACTTTTTTTTTCATTTTTGAATGGCAGAAGCAATAAATTTTACCCAAAAATAAATAAACAGAGTTATGCATTAAGGACCCTGCCCCTACCACAATAACACAGATTACATTACATGTTGTCAAATTTCAATTTCAGAGCTCCGCTTATTAAAACAGTGTATAGTAAATCTCGTCCTCCTACAAAAAATCTTTTTTTATCTTGCATCAGCATCATATGTTTATAAAGCAGTTTGGTTGAGCACAGAATAAAAATTGATTGCTCAGTACTAAAAGTAAAAAAAACTACTGGTTTACATAAACGTCAGTTACATTTGTACATTTTAACATTTAGTTGTCAGTTCCTGGAAACTGAACTCTCTGTTATTATTAAGGATGTACTACTACCTATTTCACACAAATATTCTGGGACATTCCAAGTGTTATTCACAAAAATTACTGATGTCTTACTTCCATTGGAGCCTGAACACTTCATTGCCAAGAAATTACACTGAGCCACATCTATAAGGATGAGTAAGCAGGAAATCCAGATGTTAAAGTGTACCTCCCTTGAGAAAGAGTAAAGAAGAGTTCTGAAATTGAGATTTCTATTACTCCATGGAAAAATAAGTTGCTGTTAATATACTTAGATGTCTGGATGATAAACATGAGTAGGACCTTGTCTAATATGTAAAGTGATACACTATTATTCCTTAGGACTAGTCAGCACAAATTCCAGTTTTATTAACTTCTCCTTATACATCAAATAAACCAGGAACACAGCAGCAAGTATTTGTATGCATATACAAGTAGCTGGTAATTTGATTAATAAATCCATTGGATTACTGGGTCTAATACAAACCCTTAATATTATAACTCCCAACTTTCACCCAATAGTTACATATTTTCCTGTTTTATTAATGTTGTAAGAAGCAATATTGAAAACATGTATAAATGAATGGGCTTTCCTCGTCATTCTTTTGTTTGATGTACCATATTTTTCGGACTATAAGACACACTTTTTCACTCCCAAAATCGGGGGGAAAATGTGCTAGAAGGTATAAGAGTTTTGCTAATTGTTATTGTTATCAGTTGACAAGACAACCTAAGGTTTGAAACAAACTATTTTTAGCCCAAACCAAGAAAATCTTGCCCACATGGGGCATTCCTGGTTTTTATGTCCATTGTTGTGCCCAATTGAATAAACATGTCAATGTCTTTCATTATGTGATTAAATTATTTGATTACTTAAGGACGGAGTTGCTAACAAAAAGTCCCCACTGAGGGTACTATCAGTCCACTGTTATTGTAAGTAAATGATGCTGATTTATGGCTAAAATAACTTTGTACAGGTCATTCTGAATTGAGAATGAGCCAATTGGGTGGCTAGCAAACTTCAGTAAAAGTCCAGTTGCTTTTACTTACTACTGCTGATATGCCATTATCTGAATAAGAATCTTCGCAGACAGAAGCAATTGCCTTTCAGATATGAGAAATATTAATATGAAATCCTCACCATTGTTTTGTAGTGCCACCAAATGATGAGCTACTCATACCAATTCTAAGAAGTCTGCGAGCCAATAATCTTTCTGTGGAGATATTATATGACTCAATTAAGCTGGTTCCTACAATACTTATTTAGATTTGCATTAGGAAAGTTATTTGTTAGTTACTTGCTTTCACTCTAAATGCCAGATTTTGTTTAGCTGTGTAGTAAAAAACTAAGAAAACTACAAATGTATATGCTATATTGTATATAATGTTTTTTCTCTTTTGTAGCTGCCCTGTTCTCCAGCTCTCATTCAAGTAGAAGTGGGACTGCTTGTGGAAATGTTCCTCAGTCTCAACCTCTTTCCAGCCACCCTTCTCCTGGGAGTAACCTGCAGTCCAGCCCTCATAATCCCTCATCCCAGCTACCTCCTCTAACACCTATGGAACCAGTCTCTGATAGGTAAGGATACTTAAAATAAAAATTAAATTAAATTAAAATCTAAAAATAAACACAATTACAGTTTTGAGAATGGTACAACTACTGCGTTCACAATGTTTGCTTCTTCTGTGATTATAGCTCTTTTTGTCAGTTGTTTCTGTGGTGCATTGAAGTATAATTACAATCATTGGAGTCAATGTCTACAGCGTTGGCCCTTTTTTTTACAAGAACTCTGCAATTCACCCTGGCAACCCCTTCTTTTATAATCTATTCTTGGAATCTGTCAGAATTTGTAGCTTTATATTTGCCCATTTGTTTTTTTATTGGATTAGGGTCTTGGGAATTTCCTGGAGATAGACCCAAAATGTCAATGTTTTGTTCCCTGAGCCATGTAGTTAAGGCTTTAGCCTTGTGACACAGTACTCCATCACGCTAAAAGAAGCAACAAACTGTTCTTGGATGGTTGGAAGAGATTGCTGTTGGGGGATGTTCTGGTACCATTCTTTAGTCATGGTTGTGTGTGGGAGTCCACTCCCTTGAATGAGAAGCAGCCCCACACATGATTGATCTCAGGATGTTTTACCGTAGGCATTAGACAGGACTGATAGTAGCACTCACCTTTTCTTTTCAAATAAAAAGATTTTTTCAGATGCTCCAAACATTCAGAAAGGGACTTCATTAGAGAAAATTATTTTACCCCTGTCCTCAAGTTGTACAACTTGCAGAATATCAGCCTGTCCCAAATGTGGCTTCTTTGCTGCTCTTCTTGACACCAGACCATCCTCCAACAGTCTTCACCTTACTGTGCGTATAGATGCTCTCAAACCTGCCTGCTGCCATTCTTGAGCAGCTCTTTACTGGTGGAACCCAGCATATTAATCATCTTTACGGAGATTGTCCTGGAGCTTGCTAGACTTCTCACCAAGTCCTTTTGTGGCACTTGCAATTAATGTGATTACTCTTCTTTACATTCTTGAGTATATGCGTATACTCATATATTCATATACTCATATGTCATTATAAAAACTAAAATAGAAAACTTTGTGAAAACCAGTAATTGTGTCATCCCAGCTCCTTTTGCCATGGCTGTTCAAGCCATTTACTGTTTATCCTAAATTTGCCTACAGTCCTTGGTCCTGTCAATAATGTTATGCTGGGCATACACGGGTAGATCCCTGTGCGACCAATGCCCAGTCGAGTGAAGCGCGATGCCGTCATCACTCAGAGCACAAGCTTCATCTACGTCATCGATATCAGCTACATGCTGGAAACCTGTTGTGAGTAGTTTTTTCAAAGGAAGCCTGGACGGCTCAAATTTTTTTATAGATTCGAACAAAATCGGGCACCATAAACGCGCATGGTGCTTAACTGTGCTTGAATCTATTACAAAAAAGAGCCATGTATGCCTAGCTATAATTTAGTTAAGAAGGATGATTTTATTGCTATGATAGTCACCCAAAATGCTTGTTTCCATTACATAAGCCATTTATGGCATTTATACTGAAAAAAGAACACAATTTTATGGCAGTCAACACTGTCTGTGCTCTTCACAAAATTTGTAAAATGAAGTAAATATGAGTGTACATTACTATCACATTTTGTCAGATTATGCAGGGTTTCAGGAAAGAAAGAGAATGGCATTTCAGGAATTAGTTTACTCCATAAGTAACAGATGGGCATCTATAGGAAATCCCAGAGTTCAAAGTTATTAAAGAGTAGAAGATGTACTGTATCTGTTTTTTTGTTCCTTTTGGGTTAACGTAAAAAGCTTTTTATAGGCCTGGTGACTTGATGCATTGAGGACTCTTGTTTTATTTTGTTATGTGAACCTTATTTTGTGGGATGTGTTAATGCATAGGATTTTAATTATTAATATGTATTAATATTATGCTTAATTTTTTTTTCATCATATTTTGGTCAACATCTCTTAAACACTTTGCAAACTAAAACTATTATGATAATAATATATATAATGTATAAAAGCTTTGTTTTATATATTTTTTTAAAACTTACATCTGCTGCACTTTTTGCCTCCTATAACAAGAAAGACCAATACAGCATGATTTTTTTAGCAGATCCATCAAATGTAATCCTCACTAAAGTCTACACCTAAAATATGACCATGTGATCCTTTTATAATAGGAAAGTTAGGACTTGCTAAGTCAGTAGGAAAAAGTTGAAGAACGTTTAATCTGCCTATTAAAGCCACTTTTTTTGTATCTAACCAATCTAACCCCCGATGATCTCTTTAATGTGACACATCCAGTTTACTTTACATTTTTACTGCCAAATGTATTTGTGAAACATGATCAGACTTCCCATGAACTATTTTGGTTGTAAACTTTGTGGCATTACTGCATTTTTCTTAAATCATTTCTACATGGGTTTTCATTTAAAATAGCAGTTTTATTGAAATATAAAATACATAAATGACATTTAGAAGAGAAAATCATGTTTAACAATAGAAATTTGTTAACATTAAAGCTTGGCCAGAAAAGAAAAAAGCAGAAAATGTCAGATTGAAATATATTATGAGTATATAAAAAAGCTTAGATAATAAGATCTTGTAAAAAAAGATACAAGTTTGTGCTAGCAAATGGTCATATCCTTTATGGGCCGAAGCAACACAGAGACCTGGCTGCTAGATGATGTAACTGAAAGCCAAGATGGTTTCCAGTGCATAACACATCAAAATTTTTAGTGTTAGGCTGTGGTTTCAGCTAGCATTAGGTGTTGAGATTTATAAAGAACTGTACTGTGCAGTTTACCTTTTGACAGTGAAAACAAGGGATGTTATTTGGTAACACACCCAATGAGGTTTTGCTAAAGTAGTATTTTTTTTTGGGGGGGGGGGGTGTTGTTAGTAAAATGTATCATTGTCAATCTGTCAATGTCATGCATAAAATTATACTTCAACCAGAATTTTCAGGTTCTTTGTTCTTTGTCCATTTATAATATTTAGTGTGAAATGAGTGATCATTTGCATTATTCATTATTCATTATTCATTAAGGTAGCCAGTTTGATCGATCGGCCACAAATCGAGTGCTGCTTACCCTGGACAAATTACCAAAATCAGATTGAACCTTGATCTGACATGTCCGGTTTTTTTGGTCGATCGTTTGTACGTTGGTGGAGACCCTCGATAACTTCCTGTGCGATTCACCCATAGCTCCCTATGCTGCAGCCATTCTGATCGATTGAATTTGAGCAATCAACCTTGTTGGCGATCGGCTCCTGTAAAAATCGACCCCAGTTTTTCAAGGTGGTGTGTTCATCGATTATAAATCAATCGCCGATTCCTCGATCTCTGGGAATGATCGAATCTAGAATCGATCACAGAGAAATCAAGGGGTCTATGGCTACTTTTAGATATGGTTGAAAACTTTATTTTAACTAGCTGACCTTGTGAGTTAATTGCAAAGCCCCTTAATATAGTATCCTCACCCAATTGCTGGAGATATAGAGCAGAGTTTTGGGAAAATAAAAAAAGTTTTGCAGCATCTAGCACGTGTAGTTTTTGCAGAAATTGAGTTGAAATTTAGGCTAAACTTTATTTTTTGTGGTAGCAGGTGCATAGTAAAAGAGCATAAATAAAAAAGCCTTGTGCCCTCATTCTGGTCTTCTTATTTAATTAAGCTCCTTAAAAAAATAGATGCTGAACCTTGTGTTTGCCAAATATATTTTATAGCAATTTTTAATTAAGATTTTTGTGGTCACCAGTCAGACAGATTAGCATTGCTTTTCCTGCATGTTTTATTTACAAATGAACCCTGTTTTCCATGGCCACACTGAGCTTTACAAAAACATACAGCAAAAAGACCATAGTCTGCATTGGAAAGTTGTGACACCAAATACTCCAGGTCCGGGTGGACAAGAAGAAAACTGAAAATTATGGCAGGGAGATCTAGTTGTTAGAATACTCGAGAAATATTAGAACCCTTAGGCTCCAGACTCCACACACCAGGCATTGTTTTTTTTATGTATCACTAGTAAGAGAGACATATGCGATTCATAAGCCATAAGCCATGTTTAGCCATAAGCCAAAGATGTTTGGGTTTCTTAAAATCCATAATCCAAAAGAGCTCTGGATACATGTTTAAGAGCTAACAGTTGATATAAATTTTTACTAATGAATGATTTAACATTTTGCTTCCAGTTAACCGCCCTAGCGTTCGGGACGGCACCATCTCCATGCTACTTACAGTTTTGCACTGTCCCGGTGTCCCCAATGTCACCCCCCTTTCGAGTGCCGTGATGACTTCACATCAGGGAGGCGGGAAATTTGAAAGTACATTACATGAAATCAGTTTTCTTTGTAGAAAACTGATTTCAATGTACTTCTATGTACAAAATATCGCCAAAATAAAAAGTCTCTGGTGCCCCAGATGTGCCCATATGCAGTAACCCTCTCTAACCTGGTGTGATTTTACCACATCCATCACACCAGGTTAGAGAGGGTTAACTGCAAATGGGCACATCTGGGGGAACCAGAGACTTTATTTGGGCGAGATTTAGTACATAGCAGCAGAGATTTGTGCCCTGATTTTTGTGTTTTCTCATTCATTTTATTAAAATTATTATATTCAGGATGTCTATAAGACCCTTGTACGGACATATTTTGGGAAGTTTCAGGCCTACAACATAAAGAAAAATTTACCATTAAAGCCTATGGTGCACTTTTGGTACAGAAATCTGGACCTCAGCAGTGCGCTAGGGAGGTTAACACTTCCTCCCCATATTGGTAGGAAACAAGTGGTTACATTGCTCTGTTGCAGGACATTAAATTCCCTATTAGATTTAGCCTCATGTCTGAGGAATTTCCCTATTCTTAAAAGTTTTGGAGTTTTAAAGTAGGAAAAGTAGTCCCAGGAAAATTATTTCAGCTTCTTCGACAACCTATTGTCTAGATAGAGGTTATGTTTTACATATATTGGTCATATTGGTCATAGGCCTTGCATAATTTTTGTGGGATAACAAAGACCAGTGGTAACAAAAATAGTTGACAATTGTGGCTTACATCAAGAAAGATGGACCCCAGGTGATTTATACCGAGAAATGTAGATAAAATGTATAAATAAAAGCACATGTTATGGTAAACATATGCCTTATATGCTGATAGTAAAAAAAGAAATTATGTGTTACAAGTAAAACTTTAAAAGAAAAAAGGTACTTTGGTAAATCTTATTAAGACACAAAAACCACTAGACTTTTAAGACCGTAAAGTCTCTTTCCATTTTAATGGAATGTCAAATGTTCGACCTCAGTGGGTCTTAATCCATTTAATTTGTTTGTGGTTCACCAATACACATTGTAATGCCCTACAGTGCAGTGTAGTAATAAGATGCTGCATGTGATATTTGTTTTGCCCATTTAGATATATTGCCAACTAACTTTTTAATAGACGGTCCTAATGCAACACATGTTAATGTGACATAGCATGCTTTAATGCAGTGATATTCAGACTTTTCTATTTAGGAACATTTTCAACCCCCCCCCCCCCCCCCCCCCCCCCCCCCCCCCCCCTCCCCATTGAAACACAGGTTCAGAATGAGGGCCCGTGCCCCCCTGGAATACCTTGGGAACCACTGCATTAATGCATCACAACAGAAAGGTGTAAATAATAATTTTTTTATGTATTCATTATATTTGTTGATTGCATGGAAATATCCCAATCTATACTAAATATCTAAAATACATTTGTTTCCATATGTTTACTAAAGTTATATTTAATGTAGCCTTAGTTATGTTACAATTATGTTACAAGCAAAGTTATGTCATTACAAACATATGGTTTTGCCGTTGTTGCTAACATTAAGCATCTGCAGTACTCATGTGTATCTTCTCATGTAATGCTTAACATTAATTCTATGAATTTCCTGGAAGTGGGATTTGATTATTGCCTGAATTTACTATACTACAGTCCTATAGTGGTAACATTATATAATGCATGGCATGATCTTGTGCTGCTTAGGAGACATCTGCAATGGTTTTGGAAGTCCCCACATTTGTAGGAAGCATATGGTTTAGTTGAATGTTTCTTTGAGTGCACACATGGGTTGTGCATAATCTAATTTGGGGAGGAGGGTTATAATGGCAATGGTCAAGCAGCAATTGTAACCCAATTACTAATATTTAAACAAAGGTTTAACATTTTAAAGCAGGTCTGTAGCATGACCTGAGGTAGGTACTTCCATAAAGAACACATTTCCAGTATTCTTGAAAATTATATATGGCATATTAATCACTGGGTTTACCATACTCCCAACAGGTACAGCTCAATGATTTTTTTTATCCCCCCACCACTCAATAAGGTTCTGATATCTGCTGTGCTATTTATTTCACATTCAAACTGGTGTTACACTGATCTGGGACCTAGCTTAATTAAAACAATTTTTTTTCTTTTGTACTTTAATGTAATGTATTTTAAAAATCGCCTTTTAAATTTCTTAATCTGCAGCTTTCATTCAAATAATACTTGATAACCCGGCCATGTCATTGTTCAGGTACCTGCTGTATCTGCCACTTCTGCTTTTGTTTTAACGTACAGTGGATATAAAAAGTCTAAGCACCCCTAGTAAAATGTCAGGTTCCTGTGCTGTAATAAAGACAAAGATAAATAAAATAAAATGGTTACATAAGTGTGCACACCCTTAAACTTTTGGGTCTTTTTGGGTATGAGTCTATCAGCATGGCACATTTTGGGTATGAGTCTATCAGCATGGCACATTCTGACTCACTCCTCTTTGCAGAAACACTCCAAATCTGTCAGATTGCGAGGGCATCTCATGTGCACAGCCCTCTTCAGATCACCCCACATATTTCCAATCAGATTCAGGTCTGGGCTCTGGCTGGGCCATTCCAAAACCTTAATCCTCTTCTGGTAAAGCCATTCCTTTGTTGAATTGGATGTATGCTTTGGGTCGTTGTCATGCTGAAAGATGAAGTTCCTCTTCCTGTTCAGCTTTCTAGCAGAAGCCTCAAAGTTTTGTGCCAATATTGACTGGGAACTGTTCTTAATTCCCTCTATCTTATCTAAGGACCCAGATCCAGCTGATGAAAATCAGACCCAAAGCATGATGCTGCCACCACCATCCTACACTGTGGGTATTGTGTTATTTTTGCTTTAAAAGGAGATACCCTCGCAATCTGACAGATTTGAAATGTTTATGCAAAGTGTGGGCAAATCTTGCCAAGTCAAAATGTGCCATGCTGATAGACTCATATCCAAAAAGACTGAGTGCTGTAATACAAGGTGCTTCAACAAAGTATTAGTTTAATGGTGTGCACTCCTATGCAACCACATTATTTTATTTTTATATTTTTTCTTCCCTCCACCTAAAGGATTTCAGTTTGTTTTTTAATTGAGTGATACAGTTTATAGGTCACATTAAAGGTGGAAAAAGTTCTAAAATGATTTATCTTTGTCTATTTTTTTTACAGCACAGGAACCTGACATTTAACTACAGTATATCCACTGTGCAGACACAACAGTTATCACCATCACAAATCCCACCTTGAGAAATGCAATGTAGCCATTAAAGGGCATGCATATAACATAACAAATTTATGTTTTCTACTCCCAGCTCCATTTTAATAGGGATATCATATATAAAAATTAGGGTTGCCTTTTGGCTTCCCTCTATGTATTATTGTCACTAGTGCATGCACCCCAAGAGAATTCCCTGCTTCCACTGACAGCATAATAAAAAATTTTATGACATTTAAAAATGATATTTTCTTCTGTATGCAATTCAGACATTGCTGTATTTAGTCTAAAGCTATGTTTCCTCTACATCCGTGATTCCGACAAGATCTATGATACATTAGGACATCTGTAGATATCCTGTAAGGCATGCGTTAAGGCATGTGTTACGAATGGAGGGACCTTTCTACTCTACTCTACTTCTAGTGATAATTGCAAAGGACCAGAAGTGGTGTTGTGTAAGTCTTTTTTGAATGAAGCTCAACACATTACATCAACGCATGTGGGAACAGCAAAATTGATTGTAATGTAATGCATCAACATCCCTTTGTTTGACTACGTTTTGGGGGGGGGGGGGGGGGGGGGGGGGTTGGTGTTGTGGAAACATAACCCAATAAACCAACAGGCTGCAAAAGTGCCAAGCCCCCATAATGTAATGAAAATCCAAAAAATTTAAGTTGCAGACCAGAGCTGTGGAACAAATGGATATCTCTCAGCCAGGAAAATACATAATAAGCACTATCTGATTTGCTGCAACTTTAAATGCACACTTTGAGAAAGTGACAATGTGCAGAAAACCTGGAATACTCTCAGTATAGTAAAGAAGCAGAGATCTGACTACATCAGATCTGGATACATTTGGCTAAGACTAAAGGGAACGTTGGAGACCCATTTGTCATTTAACATCTTACATGTAGGCTGTGTGATAGTATACAGCTATAAGCCTTCCATATAAATGGAAACTACAGATAAACCCCCAAATCATTGCAACTCCACATTCAAAATATTCATAGCTTCATGGTCACTGATCATGCTATAGCTGCTGTCACAAATTCCTATGTAGAATGTGAATAGTTGGTGAGTTTTTCTGTTTAAAACAGATGCTTGGCTAGTAAAGAAATTCTGTGAAAGCATCAAACAGAGATAAGAGGACAGGAGGCTTATATTATCTATCATCACATTATGAATCAGCATGGAATACTATTTGAGATGGCAAGAACAATACCTCTGTACCACTAATCCATACAATATGTTCCATTTAGAAGTTCCATACTGGGTATCCAAATGTATCTACAGTATGTATGTAGGTATATGTACAGAGATACGTGTATTTATATATATATATCTATCTATATATATATATATATATGTGTGTGTGTGTGTGTGTAAAAGTGTATTTATTTATTATATATTATTATATATGTATATGTATATATATATATATATATATATATATATATATTTAAATGTATAAGCTCTATACATTTTACTCAATGAGGCACTTTTTAAGTTTCTTTTAAATTTGGTTTTTTAACCGTAATTTTAGATTTCTCCCTTCTCAGACACTAAACTAAGCAAATCTGCAATGCTCTGAGTAAATACACTCTGATTCATTCAGGGATAAATCTACAATGAAAGAAATCCAAGTTTCTTTAGTTCTGAGTTGAAAGCACAACTATAGTCACATATGTGAGTAAGCCCAGAACACAAAGATGTGATTCATAAATCATGATAAAGTCTACAAAATTCTAGTGTGAGAAGCTTGTCTGGCAGCAAAACACATTGTATTATCATCTTACTTAAATGTAGACTTACTCATAAGCTCCTTGAGGGAAGCAGAAGAACATGAAATTAAGAGGAACCCTATGAACTGGGAATGGACAGAATGGTTTCCTTCCCACCCAAAAAAGGGATAATTAAAAAAGCTTATATTGCTGTCACGTTATACATGGAAATGTAATCAAGTCTGACAATATATTATTTTGCCTGCTTGTCTGCAAAATCTGATGTACTTTGTAGTCAAGTGGGCTGACATGTTGTAATCAGCTTATGGTCTGTGTGTAAATCACTGAACCTGGGTGTAAAAGTGTGGTATATTCAGGAAAATGTACACTTTACTGCTCTGTGGCACTACTGGATTGTAACATACTTTATCATTCATAAAGGATTTTACATATCACTTTTACCTAACATACAGCTCAATGAATGCTGCTGAAACAGTACTGAGTTAACCCCCAAGGAGCATTCCACATGGCTTGTCCTGTTCTTTGGAGATAGACTTGCCAAGCTGCCTTCTGTTTTTGCTTAATACATTGTGCAGTCCAACTGATCCTGGAACAGCGGACTACAAAATAAAAACCACAAACAGCAATAGCAGGGCTTTCCCATAAACACACAAAGAGCCTTATATGGGTTGAAATACAGCCTTGCGTTGTAATAAAATTCACCGTAATTCTAATGTGACTGCATGTTTCATAGTACTGATGCATTTCAATGTTTTGTTGGGTGTGGTATGTTCCACTCACTTTGCCAAGTAACTTTTCCTACCATCAGCTGCTTTCTTATTTAACTTTCAATTACAGATTTAGACTGTAAGCTCCATGTGTAATGTTATACATTATATTATTTATGTGTGTGTTTTTCTAGGATTTATTCATTACTTTTTATTTGTCTTATTTTAATCTAGTTAGTTACTCTATTTAATTAGGAACCAGTAGTTTCTAGCTGTCTTTTCACTTGCAGGGGTGACACAGTAGCATTATTAAGCTCCTAGGTGTGACTGGTATGCGTACTTGAATTGCATTGGGTCTTTCATGGGTTTGGTGTTTATTCCACTTTAATGTCATGACAAGTTTTTTGCTATGTGTTAGACATGGGCAAACTAAGGCCCAGGACCAAAACCGGCCCTTTAGTCTTTTCATTTGGCCTTTTATCACTTTGGTGTCAAGACACTTTGGTTCCCCCTAATTACCTGCAATAAGTGAAGATAACACATAGAGGATAATTGCTTGGATTGTTTCCTAGAGGCCATAGTTCTCTTGCAATAGAATGTTTAAGCTTCTTTTTTAAATATCCTGTCCTAGCTATGAGGACTTAGACCCCAGCTCTTGGTCCTGCCCCTATGTCACAATTAAAAACCCATTGTGGCCCACAAGTCAAACAGTTTGCCCACCCTTGGGTTAGACAGTTCACCTTCTTTTGCTTAAGGCTTTTCTTGTGTATACTGATCTCAACTGCAGTTGTCTGTAGAACAGTAATGACTTTTGACTACGTTTACATTCACTTCTTTCTGTTTTTGACTGTTTTAAAGTATATCATGTATACCAGTGTTCCAAGCAAACTTCACCCACTTTCATTTTAACAATTTTGCTTCCAAACTTCCAGTAGTTGCCCAGTACTGGCATTTCGTTTCCTAAATGAAGTGACATCTGTCAAGGATGCATGTGTGAGTTGCAGCACAGTGCATAGCAGATAAACAGAGCAGCTATGGGTAATGTACAGGGTCACTTATCACCTTCTCCTGTACGTTTATCGTATATATTTCATAATCAGAGACACATGTGGAAGTGCTTCATTCCTTCTCCTGAAGGCTGTTTGTTTCTGGACATTGCACAATATGAAGAATTATGTACGTCAGCGGATTAGTGTAGAGCTCATACATAACTGGAATACAGTGATGCAGAAGTAATTACTAACCTGGAAATATTAGAGCTATTGTTTGGTCCACATTCTGCTACAAAGCATATTTCCAGGGAGTGTTACATGTAATTTATATATACAGTGCTGCTTGAAAGTATGTGAACCCTCCAGACATGGTCACTGTTT
>CM070032.1:101659517-101679974 GCA_036250615.1 Ptychadena robeensis | reverse complement strand
AACAGAAACATCTACACCACTTGAGGGGTTCACATACTTTCAAGCAGCACTGTATAGTCTGTAAAAAATTATTTTTTTGTTGTAGATACAACATATAAACTACCGGTACTTTTCAAATATGTATTTAACTGCTTTTGAAAACTGTCTGTGTGTGGCTCTAAAGGAGACTCTCGTGAAAATTTCACTACATAATTTTCCTAACTACTTTTATAATCATTCCCTTTTCATACGACCTTTAATCAATACTATATTTTCTAAGAACACTTATAAATATAATACACTGTTCATACAGTATAGTGAGCTTAGCAATTAGAACTTGGAATACCGTTCATTATCTCCTTACAGCGATTTGGGATCTGCTTCCATTTTGTAGAAAAGTATTGTAGGAAAGTAAAGTTATGCAAGGCAAAAAGATGTTAGAGAAAGAGAGAAGCTAAGCAAGTAAAGGTTAAACATAATTATAGATAAAAAGGGGATGTTGGTAATGCTTGCCCTTAGTTTCTGTTAAATAGATGCAGATGGCAGATTTCTTCAAAGGGCTAAGTATAGATGTTCAATTATATAATGGTGGTATGTATTATTGATATGGTATTATTATACTTGTTACCTGTACTGTAGCTTACTAGAATATTAACATTTCTAGTGACCTAAAGAGTCTTAAGCCTTAAGATAGTAGTTGGCTGTGACCGGTCAATACAGCTGTTGGTCAAGGTCAATGATCAATTAGGGTAATCTCTTAATGACAATTCTGTGCAACGGTCATTGACATCTATGGGGAAAGGACATAGCAGGGTGCCACTATCTCATCCTCCCATGATCATAGAACAAATTGAACACTGTATGCACATCTTTGTTTTAATGTACTCCACACAATTATTTTACTAGAAACTGCATACTACAACATTTCTAGTGATAATCATTTACTGGATTTTTAAATGTTGATTCCTGACTGGTAATGAACAAATAAGCATAATTCTGTAGTACCGTAATTAATGAACGCTATAATGTGTTGACATTTGGATTTTTATTTTAATATTGGTCCCATGTTGATTATTTTAACTAAACTATTTATAACAATGCTCTCTTATAGATTTTCACCTCATCATCTGAGCCCAAGAAGAATGAATGCCTCCATAAATATGATGCAAAGACGGACTCCACAGCCCCCTCAAGTGCAGACATCAGGGGCCAATTATTCAAAAACCTACCCATTAGTAAATGCCTCTGTGCAGCAAAATGGTCTTTATGTGCAAGGTGAGTATTATCAATTCCACTTCAGAACTATTGTGGCCTTTCATTAATCAAAGTATCTACAATAAATAATGCATGGGAAGGTTGCTGTACATGAAGGATGCTCTCAAGTATGTGACCAAAATCTAGTTATCAGATTAGTTATGAGTAAATCTTACGCATCAAGAGTCAGCACACATAATCCAGAATTCTGCTGACTGAGCTGAGATTTAGTATTATTTTCCTTCTCATAGGAAGGAAATCAACCCTTTCACTATGAATACATTCAGTTACATGTTACATAATGCAAAACAAAATGTCAATTACATGAGCTTTTACGATAGTGTAATATAATCTGAAAACTCATGTGTGAGTAATGCAGTGTAAAATAATCTAAAACCCTTTAATAATATAAAGGAGCATGTTAGAGCTCAACATTTTCAGCACATTGAAATAAAAATTGCATTAAAATTATGTGATAGAGATAGTCACAGATTCAGTATAGTTTCATAGTGACCCTAAAGAACTGCCAGACATAAAAAAGGTTTTAATGTGTTCCAGTTTATACAGGACCCCACTATTCATAGATGATAGTCCTGGCTGATAAGGGGTGGTATAATTGGTACCTTTTCCCCAACCCAGATATACTGTGTTCTGGTTTCCTTATTAAGAAAATGTGCTGCATAATCACAACTTCTTGTTCAATATTTTTTGTGTTAAGTTATAATATCCAAAAGACTTCAACATTGTATCTGCTGTAATACATGTATCTGACTTCTTCATGCCAAGAATCTGTCAGAATTTGCTAAATACACAGCTGTGATGACAAAGTAGCACCCGCTCCTCATATGAATTACTTCTCTTAGGCTAACCATAGGATTTTGTGCTGTTGTGTAACATAGTATTTCCAGAAAGACAAACAGTCCTGACATTTTCCAAAGTCACACAATATACAGACTATAACAATCGGTAAGGGTTCTCAACCTATTCCATTTCTGTTAAGCTGCATAAGGTATGATACATTATTTTTTGTTACAACAAAATGTGTAAATTGCCCCCCCCCCCCCCATACACGTCTAGATTTTTTGTGCACTTACGGCAGTCGATCGGCCAAAAAACTGGTGGAAATCTAAAGCTTAAAAGTGTTATTCGGGCCGAAATCCGATGCCATTACGGACATGTGTGTAATTTCCACGTACATTCAATTTTATTACTTTACCTGTCCAAAGTAAGGGTAGCACTCCACTGCATTCTCGACGTAGCCAATCCACATTACTTGTCTGCATCAGTGGCTGATCTCACAGCGTTTTGCTGATCCGCCAACCGGAAGGTCAACATAGTATAGTACGTCAATCTTCGGTTAGCGGATTGGCAGAATGAGAACAACCACAGACAGGTAATGTGGATCTGCTCCATCGGGTCCCCGCCAAAAGAATGCGCTTAGCGCAGGGGGGGGGGGGTGACTGAGCCACAAGTACACAGTACACAGTAGAGACATACCTTTAGTGCTGGCACACAAAGGGTGCCCAGGCGATTTTTAAACATGTATAGGGGGCTTTGCTGATAGATATAAAAGAGTCTATATAAGATATAACTAGAACAGCTGAAAAATTTGCACATTTCTAACATCAATTTTCCATCCTACATATACATCCTACATGTACACCCTTAAGGATACCAAGTAGAAAATGTAACAAGGCTGAAAATACCTGCAGCCTGTGGTTAGGTGGCACATGAATAATGCTATAATGTCAATGGGAGGATGAGTGTCCCACTAATGGTGTCATAATTAAAACAGACTGAATTAGTCCAAAAACATTTGTGTTGCTGATGTGGCATATGGCTATTAGCCCAAAGCCTGAGGTTGTAGGGTGAATATGAATTCCACTGTAGTGTTTTCCCCATAGATGAGGCAGCAATGTATGCTGTTGTTTGTACAAGACTTCCTCTGCACAGCAACATTGTCACTCTTATGACAACTTTTCAGTAAGGTCATAGCCCCACTTAGCAATGATTTGTTAGACCTGCCACAGAGCAAATCTCCTCATATTTAACATCTTGCATAGTTTACCCATTATGTGCCAGGCTAACACAAAAAAGAACATTGTTAGCACTTTATTGCAATTGTATAAACCTGAAAAACACAATTGACATACATGTTTGGCTCTTAAACAAAATTATTTTAAAATTCTCTTTCTATTGTTTATGGTATGTGGAGCTGTAATATGCAATCAGATCACTTTCCCATGAGTGAGTTTGCAGCTTGTTGCATTTAAATGGTAATAGTTATAGAAAGGGTTAAACTTTTCCACCCATGAAGCTTGTAATCCTAAGAGAATGAGCCACAATTGGAAGCAGGACCTTTTAATAATGGATGCTAATAATTTGCTTCAAGACCTACACCATTTATCTTCAATGACTTCTTTTCCCTGGAAAATGCATTTCTTGTCCATATGCTGCAACCTTGTCCTTGATTATTAAGTGATGAATAAAGAACAGTATGTCATTGTCAGTCACTCATACAACATGCAAATTTACTAATGATGGCAGAAAGTAAAATGTCAGGGCTGATTTCCATATCTATTTAATTTATTTGCTGGCTTTTAAAGGACAACTGCTTTTGACATTTCTTACCAAAATCATACAAATTTTATAATTATTCTGATATATAACTAGCTCCTGGATTATGTATCGTACTGGTATTTAATATTTCACAGAAAGATATCTGCACCCACAGAAGTCTTGGTATTAGATGGGAGGAAGCATAAAGCTAATATTGATGTTTTTATGCAACTGTATTGTTATTTCTCAGAGATATCTAATACATTGCTGTCTCTTGAGATCTGGAGTAAGATTTGGTTAAGTCAAAGCTGTGGACTGTGGACTGTTCTCCTTGCCCAAGGCTCTGGCATGAGATAGCAAAGTGCTGCCAGTGCCAAGGTGGCCATTTCCAAATAGAAATAGTACAACAGTGTAGAACAAGGCATGATATGCCTGAATTGGGGAAGATCTTTTGTAGAAAGACCACAGCCAGACCTGGTGACTAGTCTACCACTACAATTTTTTGGGGCACAGGTTAATCGTCTAGACTTTCATGTTAGGAAGAAAACTCTAAATAAATATTTAGAGAGAAAACATTGGTTGCGTTGGTTACATTGAATATACTGTAGCATTCATCAGAATTAACTTAAATACAGTATGTAATGCCCAATAGCTGTACATTACAACACTCTTTACCAAGGTAAGAGGGAAACACCTACCTTCTTTCCCTAAAACACGGCACCCTGTGAAAAAAGGGCCCCCTTACATTTTTGCCTCACGCTGAAACATAAGGCATCAACAAAGATACGGTAGTGTAACTCTGGACAGGGGGGATCAGAGGGGGCAATCAAAATGACACACAAGGATCAGAAGGGGTTACCTAAATGGTAGTCCTCCTACCATTGGTGAGTCTCCTGTGCCATTTTGATTCCCCCCTCTGATCCCCCTGTGTCATATTAAGTGATCCCCCACCCTGATACCCCAGTGCCGTATTCTATTCATTGAAATCCTCCGAAAATAAGACATTGGGCATCTTTGGGAGCAAAAAGTAATATAAGACACTTTCTTATTTTCGGGGAAACACGGTAATCTATGTGTTTAACTTTTGTGAATGTTTTACATGTTCCCAACCTTGTCTAATCATTAACATATTTACTGGTGGTCTCAGTTGCCAAAACTATTGAAGCTTTGAAAAAAAGGTCTAAAATGTGTGTCCATTCTGTCATCCATTAGATGCAAAATAGCTGACTTTTTTATTGTTGTGTTATGTGAGCACAATGTAAAAAAATAGATATATTGGAGTAAATACTCACTATAAAATGTTTTCTAAATAACTTAAACCTAAGACACAATAAATGGTGCTATCCTTCACAAAATATTCCCAACATTACCTGTTGAAAGCTTACATTACTAGCAGATGTATGTCAGCTGGGAGATACAACACATGGTAAACAGACAAAAAATATATATTGTCCTAAATGTTGCTGAGGCATCTGAGATCTAGATAAGCTGGGCCCTACAAGGTAGTATACCTACATTTTACCACCATTGTCGGTGCATTCGCGGTTTATCAAGGAATGAATATTCCCCTATTAAAAAAAGAATCTTGAAGAATATTGTGATATAAAAAATATGTATGAATAACTATGAATATGGAATGTTGTCAAGACTTTTAAAAATGAACAAAATAATGTGTTAAAATACTCATGTTTGGTCACTGGTCATCACCTGACCAAATTATAGGGCTTTAGGTCATCTGAGGAGCATGGGGGGGGGGGTACTATTTAACCTTTTGGTCAAACCTTTGCTCAGTTTTTCATTTATTGTCTAGACAGGGATGTCAAACTCAAATACACAGTATGCAAAAGGTTAAAACTTGGACAAAGTAGCAGATCATCCTATATTCTTATTTAAAAATATACTTTGTGGGCTATTTTTGTCCAATGGGGTGGAGTTAAACACCTATGAACTACTACACAGTGCATACAGTATGTGTAGTCCTTGTATGCCCCTATCCCTGTGTGTAAAATTTGTGTACTTCCCCCAGATCCATCCTGATACCCCTCTCATGAGCTCTGTTTTCCCTGCAGCACCCTTACCGGCTGCACTCGCCATGTCTAGTTTTGACCCCTGGGCCATGGCTGGTCTAGAAGATCTGCTGTGGGCCAAGAATATTTGCTCAGCTGGCCAAATTTGGCCCCATGGCCAAACATTAACACCTATGGTCTAAGAGATGTGAGTCAAGACAGAATAAAAAACATCCTTCATAATGCACACCAACTTGCAGACATTTTGCAAATTACACTGCCCAGTCCCCAAAAGAAAGGTCACACACTTGCTGTGGCATTGTTTCGATAAGCTTCTGCAGTGTCACAAGATTTATTTCCATCCAGTGTTGAATGAATTTTTCACCAAGATCTTGCATTGTTGATGGTAGAGTCTGACCGCTGCGCAAAACCTTCTCCAGAACATCCCTAAAATTTGCGATGGGGTTAAGGTCTGGACTCTGTGGTGGCCAATCCATGTGTGACAATTATGTCTCATGTTCCCTGAACCATTCTTTCACAATTTGAGCCTGATGAATCCTGCCATTGTCATCTTGTAGCACATTCTGTTGCAGAACCTAGACCTGTACCTGTTTGCTTAGTCAAATCCAGGTGGTGACTTTTTTGGCCAGGCAAGGTAGAAATGCACAGATAAGTGGGAGCCAGCCTAAATGCCCCCATATACCTTATTATCTTTCCATACAATTTCTGTACAATCAAATTTTGTTCTACCAAAACCATGTAATATGAGGACCTTTCTAATCCTTCCAATCACTATGTAATCTATCAGGGAGGGCACTATACTACACAGTTGTTGGTAGATCAAATGGAGATTGTATGGATCGATCTTAAGGTGTATGGGGGGCTTTAGTCATTACCAGTATTACCAGTAGATATAATGTGATTTTTAAATGTTCTACGTTACTTTTAGCACTACAATGTTTTCTACTACTTCTACTTTGAGTACTTCTTCATCCATGTAGTTGTCATTTTCCAATCTGAAGTGCAAAGTCTTCCATATTATGTAGCAGAACTGTTATTAGGTGCTGTAGTATAAAGAAGTGCCATGCTATTGTATTAGAATCATAATTTATATGCCATGACTTCCAAGATACCTAAGATGCACATAGCTGACAAAGCCTCTAACACTACTCTCACTACCAATAACATAATAACTTTATTAACTGTATTTAAAAAAAATAGAATTCCTGTCATATTGACCTTAAAGGAACTAAGCGGAAATCTTCTATACAGGTAAGCTGACTGCAATAGAAAACACTTTTCATAACTGAATCTTTCAAAGTTTTTTTTTTTTTTTAACAGCCCATGTAGTTCAATATATGTCTCTTCATACATCTTCCTTGTATGCTCAGTCTGTCAAAAATAGTCCTTAAATCAGACTATGGATGATGATTCTATTTTCACTAAAATTAAAGCATGCCATTTGAAAGTTTACATCCTAATTAATGTGATCCAGGGATTAAAAGACTGTGTGATATCACCAGAGAATGAGATAATGAGAGACAATAATACATTCCAGTTCTTTTTTTCCTGTCCAAATAATTGCCAACACATTTCAGTTCACGTAATAATCAAGAGTGAATCTAGTTCTGGAAGGTTCACTGCACCTATTTCTAAGAATCACAGACATCTCTCTCTTCTCTACGCAGGAATTCCCCTCTAGGGCATACACATGTTAGGCAGAAAAGCCAGAAGAGCTCATTTAATGGCTTCATTTTTCACTGATACAGTATCCAGTGTTCAGCCACTCATAAACCATTACAGTGACGCTTTTTTAACATAATTTCTCAGTTAGTGATCTAATACTATTTATATGTTTTATGGTTGTTTACTGGTTATATTGGTAACCAAATTCTTAATGTATTGTATAATGGTACATCTGAAATACTGCAGATTTTCCATCTCAACCTCCTATTTATTAAAAATTTTTTAAAAGACCTTTTATTGGTGTATATATATTTTGTACAGAAAAAAGCCCCACAAATTACTAACGGGGAAAAATACCTCAACGCAATAAAAAAAAGAACCGTTTGTCCCAACCCGCCAACGTCCCAGTGTCTCTTTCTTTTTTATCCATGTTGTAGAGAGAACAGTAGGGTTGTAGGCATCAATCCGGTTGTTCCTATTTTAATTTTATTTAACCTCCCTCGTTTGTTCGCCGTTCAGGGTCGTCCCAACCGCAGGGGAAGCCGGCATCAGGTAGACCTGATGCCTCCCTGGAAAGATGCAGCGATTGTCTTTATCGCTGCAGCATTTCCGAGGTTTCGGCACTGCCCCGATCGCGTCACGGTGACGCGGAAGGGGGCGGGGGGGCTGGCGCCATAGACCTCCATGTTAATGGAGGAGCGCCGGCTTTCAAGCCCACGCAAGCCCATGTGTGAAGAGCAGCGGCGGGAGGGAGGAAGTGAGAGGCAGTTGTAAACAGCGCGGTACGGGCAGTACGCTAGGAAGGTTAAATGTAATTTCTATTATCCATCACTATATGTTTGTTAGTAAATGCTTACAAAAAAGATATTGCACACGCTTACTTGGGCTAGCTGTAGACATGATATCACATTACAAAGATGAAAAATAAAGAATTTTTTTCCATTAACGCAAATTGTTGTTTTCACCAAACATGCATCATTATTAATATTCCCCGAAAATAAAGCATTCTCCAAAAATAAGGCACCCTTTACATAAGAAAATAAGAAGTAGGGCATCTTTGGGAGCAAAAAATAAGACAAAAATAAGTCTTATTTTTGGGGAAACACAGTAGAGCAGATATTTTGAGCATTAAACATATTCCAGTTACCAGTTACCTAGCATTATTATTTTCAAAATTGGTTAGCCAGCTTCTATAAACAACAGTCTACCCATAGTGAGATCCTTTCTGCTCGCTGTTGGCTGCATTGGAAATGGTTATCTTAAAATTCTATGTACAGTTACAGTATTTTATTAACTGCAACAGTGAGTGCAAATAGTTTGTTGTGTTCAACCAGGGTCCTCATCCAAAGGACTGACCAGGAATCAGGCACCTAAAGTGTACCTTGATTCCTGTTACGGGTGCCCGAGCGCAGCTTGGTGATGTCATCTTGATGTCACCACACTGCACTCAAATGGGTCATTCCCATTCCCGAGTATTCCCATTGTAGACACCTATGAATTGTTTCCACTGGAGGAGATTGCCTCACGTTTTGCTCATGATTTCTCTTAAGTGTCTAAGTATCATTGCTTTTTAGGAGGAATGGAGTAGTGAATCATCCCAGCATGAATAAACAACTAAAAAAACAGCAACAGCACAGAGTTTAAACCATTACCAACCCATCTTAAACTAAATCATGTGTAGTTTATTATACATATACTATAAAATGTGGCATGCATACTAAGATATCACAATGACAAGGATTTTCAATACTTTTACTTATCAGGAATTTCCCAAACATGACATGTAATGGTTGTCATATTTAGATATGCTGATTTAAGATTAAATGGCAGTAGCCTATATCTTTTTTTCCCAGAGCTATGTAAAGAAAACACATTTTTTATGTACTTATATTGTCTAAAATACAAACCAATTTAAATGCAAGGTTAAAAAACATACAATACATAAAAGAAATTCTAATGGGACTAACATAACAGACATAAAATGTTTTCTTATTATAAGTTTAACACAAGATCCTGCTAACAAACCTCCCTACTGAAGCATGACCTTCATAATTATCGTTATTTATGCAGGCTAGTTCATCATTTTTTTTTCTTCTCTTGTAGTCAAGTTGCTTTTTGTAAGTTCACAGAATTGTGAAAACTGTGAAAACTTGGCAATGTCATCCTTGGCAGAACGTGAATTGCATTTTAAATGTCATGGTTTGACAGCTTGTATAGCAGAAAATAATTAAAGGTTATTTTTTGGTTTAAAGCCTTTGCGAAGTTTAAATAGTTACAGTAATTGAAAACGTAAGTTGTCAGGAACTCCGGGTCTTGGAGGCAGTTCAACCCACATAAGCGACCAGAGTGTTATCAAGTCATTCTATGTTAAGATGCAGACAAGAAATAAGCAAATTCTTGAATATTCCTTAGCAGAAAAAACTTTATTTTGCACAATGATTTTTATGGTTGTATAAATCATTTTTAAATGTAGCTTCCGCAAAGTCAAATGATATCAGTCAACTTACTTTAGTGGATCAGTAAGTATAATGCTAGTCTCTCTAAATTTCCATTACTGGTTTTCATAGACATATTGTCTTTGGTGCTGAAAGAAAGACTTCCAATTGAAGTGCTATGGGAAGTGATGTACTTCTTTATTTTGTCAATATATCTATCTCAGTTTAGAGTTATGCAACAATGTTTAAACAACCATATACAAGACTGGAAGGCAAAGATACCAAGAACTATACAAACAATTTACTTCTTTCTGTCTGACATCTATAGGTCTAACTTTAACATTTGCCATGTTTATATAAGTCTTATCTAATTCAGTATATTTAAAAAAAATACCAACTTTATTAGCTATAACAAAATATTTAGCTATGTCACCTAACCTTTTTCCTTGCTCAGTAGTCTTGCTCAGTAGTCCTCTAGTCCATTTTCAGAATTGTGCTCTCTATGAAGCTGGTATCAGCTGTACTATGACATAATTATATCCTTGTTAGAAATTAAGCCCTAGGCCCCACAGGGATTTTACTGTAGTGCAGGAGCCGGCCATTAACGGCAATGGGGCTACGACAAGGCTGGCTATGCCTCCGTCAGGCTAATCTCGACGCAGCCCATCTGTGTCCATAGTTACATGACGTAGGCTTGCGTGGATGCCAGCGCATAGGGAGTGGAGCAGGCCCATAGTGGGAATTTAAAAATGTATCCATTATAGGCTTATACAGGTACAAAAGCTGAAGTAGTGGTAGGTTCTTTAGTGACTGATGATTTAGGGTTTTACTGACCCCCACCCTACACACAAACACATTCCATAAACATACCTATATGAAGAATTTCTTACTCTTCAATTAGTCTAAGATTGTGTGTGTGTGTACCAATGGACTGTGAGAACTATTCCACGGCAGGGGCTAATGAAACAGTTTAATGTAGTTAGCATTGTGCTTTATAATATATTTGTATATGAAATAGCAGGAAATGCAAATCTAAGCCACATGTGCCTTAAATGATCTTTTTTTTAGTATGTACAAAAATTATGTATGACTTATTTCATGTTTAATTAGTATAAAACAATGCTTCAGTAATATACTGTCCATACTGTTGCTTATTGTTGTGTTTTTACTAATTAAAAAAAAATTTGGAAAATGGAAATGGATGTTATGTTTGTCTTGTATATAACAATTTATGGTGAATTTAATGCTCATGGTGTCCTTTAACTGCTAACCTCCATCACCTTCTTATTCACTTTCTCCTACATGTTCTTTAAAAATAAACTACGGTTTAATAGTGTATTTAGTTTCATTTGTACAGTATGAGCTCAGAGCTCTGCTGTCATCACACAGACATGCTTTCTCTAACCACTATTACTGTATCCTTTCTTTACTATGTCTTCTCATGGCCCCCTCTGAATATATAAGTCTTGTGGAATTTTTGTGGCTTTAGTAAGTACCAGGACTGACCTTTCTAATATTGTCATACCTTCCATCTTCTACCACATTAGTAGTGTAAACATATATTCTGTGGCTGGGTATACTTTTTTTTATCTTTACTTGTGATGAACATTTCTCTGCAATCTCTGCCTTTAAAATGATATTTGATGCAAATAAATCTTAGGCTTAATGATTTTATTCTGACATTATTATCAGACACATACCTGTACATATAGTGCCATTATATTGTTTATTGTTTTATTTACTTGGAGTACAAGCTGGCTTCCCAAATGCATACTGGTTCTTTAGTTGGCCCCCAGACTGTCCCTAGAGCTTGATATGGATATTAGACTGTGGTTAGGTTAGGGACATAGGACTGTAAGCTACTTACAGGGATAGTTAAATATCCTTATACTTTGTAAAATAGCAAAACATTCTGGCAAATACAATATTAATCATAATGCAGTCCAAACATTAATGTCAGTTTCTCAGGTCTAGTGCATCATGTTGTCATTCCTACCATTGCTGAGTAAAACACACATTACAGTAAGAGATATATGTTAGGATACAGGAGGATAGAAGTGGTACCCTGACTGCAATTTAAAGCACCTATGAACATACACCATTCTAGATGGTCAGAAAGTACCTACTCCTGGTGAATATAAATATATTCCAGCTCTGCAAACTTAGCTGTAACATAGTTTTTTGTAATGTAATGATAATGATTGCAATGCAATGTAATGATTGTAAATCAGGTCTCCTTCAGGCCAAGGTCTCGTTTTTCGAACTTTGGTGACTATTAATACAGAAATCACTCAATACTATCATCTTAAAGATTCCACAGGGAGATCGCTCTTATAGGTTTTTGGATTTGTTCCTATCCATGCTGTGTTGTAACTTTCCTGAGTCCCATAAATACTGGACTGACACTATAAATAACAATACAATGTAAAATTTACAATGTTTTTAGAATAGTATGCAGAGTCATAAAATGCATAGTAATTCATTCATACAAGTGATGTATTAGTATAAAAAGTTGACTTCACAACAAACCATTTTTACTGGTTTTTGGTCTTTACACAAAATGATTGGCTTAATTTCAGTATAGTCATATATAATTGGCACAAGGGAAAGTGTGAACAAGCACAACCTCAATTAGGGCTGATCTATTGCTAGAAAAGTAAAACAAATGTGGTTGAAATTGCTGCCTAGTGTTAGCAATGGTAACCCTCAATGGCTTCAATGGCCTCCTAGTGAAAACCCTCAATGGCCTCCTAGTGTGCGCACTCACAGCACTCGACGGTCGGTTGTCCACAAAAAAGGAGGTGCCCATCTGGAGTGATTGACGTTTCTTTTCTGGATGATTGCTATACATCGGATGGGGGCCAGGGTCCCCATCAAAAGTATCTTACGGGATTCCTGTAAGTTCGGAGCATGGCTGAAAGTTGCATGGCGAACTTGCTGGCGGAACGGCTGGGAATCTACTCATGTATGGGTAGCTTAAGGCTGGGTCTACATTAAGAAGCCCCAGAAACCTTGGGTGGCATTATGGACAAGTCAGCATGGTGGTTTGCTCGCTGTTTGGGCACTGTTTCGCACCCTATATTTTGTATGCACACTTTTGGACAACATCCATGTGAAATGAATGGCAATAAAGAGGGCCAGCAAAGAAATACATTAAGAACAGCCTACAATTCTTCAAGCACAATGATAGGACAGCAGAGGACTGGTTCAGTTACAGAGATGATTGAAGTTTTCCCCCAACCCTTCTCTATATCTCCAGCAAGTTTGGTGATGATACCATGTTCAGGGGCTTTGCAATCAGCTCTGAAAGTTAGCAACTCAAAAAAATTTGAGCATCTCTATTCAGTTATTGTCTTTGATTACTTGGTTGTCCAAAATTTAGAGGCAACTGGAAACTCAGTTGTCAGGTGAAGAAAAGGGTGACTCTCATGAGTCATGTGTCATAAAAAACAGTTAGCGATAAATTAGGAATTTTATCAAAAACATTCTTTAAGAGCAACTTCTCTTAACAATCCCAGTGCAAAAGCTCAAGCAGCAAACTTTACACAATGTTAGAGTTGTGTTAATGGCAAAACATTTGACCAAGCTTTATTTTACAGTTTATAATATATACTATTATATATACTGTTATAATACATGTTTTGTATTGCAATAATCTAATGTGTTTTTTTCTAATGTTATCTTTTAATATTATAAATAGGTGGTATTTATTACCACATTATTACATGAAATCAATAAGGACTGGTTCCTGAATGCCGAATATATTCAAATTTATCGCATTCTTCCGTCACTGTCAATTTTAAGTTATTTGTCCTGTATTCTACTCTATATGCAACAGTAAACATTGGACTGGCAATATGAAATACCAGTAAAGTAGCATTTCAAATTGCTGATACATGGTACATAAGCAATACTACGTCTAACAGTTGCAAACAATCAATAAAAGACTTCGCCTTTCCAAAATATTGAAAATATTTCATTATCCCAATTGATGTGAAAACATATTAAATCTTTTTTTTCTGGTTTTCCTGCCCTAAAAACTGGGTGCGTCTTATATGCCGGTGCGTCTTATATGGCGAAAAATAAGGTATATGGCAAATTAAGGAGGGGGGCCTATAAAGAAGGTATATCTACCAAATTTATACACATGAGGGATGATTGAATGTTACAACCCATATTTTCTCATGTGCTCATATATGCTCAACTCATACCTGTCATACCTGCCATAACCCTTCTGTGGGAAAGTCACGTTTTTAATGTGGCTTTCCTGGCCAAATCCAGATTTCAAGAAATCCAGGATTTTTCCCAGATTCTTGAAATCGCGCTTATTTAGCAAGGAGAGGGCGTTACTCTCCCTGCTAATGTACCATGCACATTATCAGCACAAGAGGGTGGGACATTAGCAGGGTGAGTAACGCCCTCTCCTTGCTAAAACAGCCGAGAGGTAAGCCCCGGTATCTTGGAACACGGAAGAACCACGACCCGCATATTGGAAGTGAAGTCACTTTCTGTATGTCCTCCGTTTTTTGTTTTTGGTCTCTGTACTGTTATCATGTCCATATTGTTTTTATTATAAGAATTAGAGGGTTTAGCTTTTCGTACACAATAAGGAAAATAATATTAATAAGTAAAACTACAAAATGTTTAAGGTTCCATTTTAAAGTTGTAGCGGAGTTCTGGTTCAGCTACAATATCAGTCCTGTGTTTTTTTCTTAGCTCCTGTATTATGTGTATTACTTTGTAGTAAAAAATGTTTCAGGCAAGCTACTCCAAACACAGCCTGTAATAATGCTAAGACTTTAGAAAGCTGTATCTACAGCTATTAAATTTTCAGCTTGAGCTGTTGCCAAACAATAGCGGCATTTTATCTGCAACCTGTCAGCTCATTTTAAATTGGCTGTAGCCAAAAATAAAAAAGGGAGCTCTTAGCAGCCAATGTTCTTAGTGAACAGGATGGAGTCATAAGTACTTCCCTGCTGAAAGGTTGCGCCTCTTGCAATCAAGTAGAAATCCTTAAGTGTTAATACTTTAAAGGAAACTATGACACAATTCCAAGATAGACTAACCACACTATATACTACCAAGTATTACACAGCTGCAGATTTCCTTCAGGGAGAACAAGCCAACTATGTAAGTCAGCTATAAAGTAGCACAAAAATGTTCTTAGCCACTAGTAGAAGCTATAAATTGTATTGTATATGTGTATGCATGTATAAAGTACCATATAAAATTTGTGCATTTCGCAAACATGCTTTGGACAATATATGTTGAGAACATTTCTTGCAGTAGGCTCTTGTGTAACACACACATTTTATTTCCATTTCTTGAATCCAGAAATGATCTGTTATTGAACCTTCTGGGGCATCACAGAAAGGTGTTAGGGTAAAAATAGCCTTTCCAGTAAGGTCAATGGGTTCTAGCAATGGAAATACTTGGCCCAGTTCTTACACCCATGACTGTTGTTTTTATTCCCACCAGCAACCCACCATGCATAATTGCATGCAATGTATAATTGTAGGTATATAGTACAGAAGCTGCTATTTCTGACAGTTCCCATGTGTGCCTCTTTTCTTCACAATATGATGTAATAATCACAAAGAAACAAAAATAGAAATTGGTAAAGTAAGAAAATAAATGCAAAAAAGTCATGAGGCACAATGTAAGAGCCCACCTGGGTCCATGCATTGTATTCCTTTATTTCTCATTTTGGCATTTATCTTGAAAATTATTTATATAATGCTACCTTTTAGCTGTTCTAATATATATATATATATAATTATGTATTATAAATAATGTATAGATTAAATATTCGATGTGGCAGTTTAGTTATTGCAGGGGCATTTTAGCAATACAACCTAAGGTGACCACCTTACACGTCTTACCCTTAAGTCCTTTTTAAATGTTCTGTGACTAGCTTGGTCCCTGCTCTGTGAAATTTAAGTATCTGTAGTAAAAAAAAGTTATGAATAATCGTAGAATCGTGATACAATAATTCCTGGAAATGCTGATAAACATCTTAGTGTAGCTAGAATGGATCTTTTAATCTGTAGTCGAGTCATGAATGCTTTCTCACCATCCTATATAATGAAACTCTTTGTGAAATACTGACCTAATCCGATGCTTATGTTGTATGATACATCCAGAGAAAGTCATACCTCATATTTGTCTAATTGACCCCTTTGAATTACTAAACTTAGATTTCAATATGAGGCAATAAATTACTAAATGCTGTGTGTACTTTTCTATTTTTGTCCAGTAAGGCAACACGTAAGGTAGCTCAATAGTTACATGATGGAATCTAATTATTTTTCCCTAGTCAGACCTGTTATTAGATAAAGGAAAAGACGTGCCTACATTAAATATGGTCTTCTGAAAATGGGTTTCTCCCAGCTGCAATAAACTCAGATTGCAGTGAGCAATAACCTTTTACTGATCAGATTTAAGTAAATTTAAATCTATATTTAGTTCTTTTTCTACTTTGCTATATAAAGTAAAATGTTATATATATATATATATATATATATACGGATATATATCCGTATAGGAATGTTGGAAGAAACAAAACCATGCTTTGTAAAAACTACCTTAAAAGTAAATACACCAATGGAATTGTACTGCACCGTTGAGTTGCAGTGTTCCATTGATTCCAATAGGAAAGCTGTACTCTGGCAACCACTGGATGCTCTCGATGTGACAATCATCCTGTTTGCACTATATCCTTTCTTGTTTATGAACCTCCCTAATATGTATACCAGACATTTCTCAACCTTTACTATTGGGAATCTATAGAGCTTCTTGTGTATCCCTTGTGTAAAGCTGGGAACACACAGTTCAAAAAAAGGAGCAGTTGGAGGTTCCAGGCAGCAGTGCAATAGCGTCATCGCGCTGCTGCCCGCGGTCTCAATGCAAAGCAATGGACATAGACTGTGGTTTATGGTCATGTCCAATATCCCTGTTTTGGAGCGGTATTGCTTGGTCGCGCTCGAAAACAGGGATGGCCGCATTAGATATGGGCCACATAGATGGCCAGGAGTGCGCACTGCGCTCGAAGCAGCCATCAATCTGGCCCACGCCTGTTCCCTGCTGTTCTTGGGAAATATAGTCCAGGAAAGCAGTCCATTGGGACAGGAGTCCCCATTACAAGACTATCTCCCACTTTTGGGCTCGGTGACAAAGGACACACAAATATGGGTAAAATTCTTCCCTGCCCTATTCATCACAAACAAACCATGCTTTTCTTTTTACTAAGGCATCCTAAATGTTTTCTACTTTCATCATAACTACATACATGTGTTCTTCTCAGTGTACGGATGACTATAAACTTATAACATCCTTTGTCTCTTCAGGATTTTATGGGCAGCTGCAGACATTTTGCCCTCCACATTTCAGTGATCCTCAGCGGACTATGCAGCACAGCAGCACCTGCAGTATGATGCCTCCATTTGAAGAATGTTTGCCTCACAGTGGTGGAAACAAAGCAGATTTTGATGCATTTCATAGGGCATTTACTTCCCAGTCGGGCATTGCAGGTAATTACTGCCTATATTTCTATCAGTTTTTTCGTCTAGGAAGTCAAATGCACTAATCCACAAGTTCAACGAAGTGCTTATATTCAATCTTCTGCCACTTAGGACATTAGGACAAAAAAAATTGTCATATTGACCCACTGATTTGGATCACGTTTTAGGAAAGTAATGTTAATTGAGAACTCCTTATCTGCATATTTGTTCTGGATTAGTGACTTAAAATATCGAAGTCCTTGTAGCATGACAGCCAGGCAAATAAAACTTTCAAGAATGAAACGCCAGGAATGTTGGTTCATATGTTTCTCTTACAAAATAGTTTGTTTAATGTAGCCTTAACCCATTACAATTCACTGTGTGTTTGGAAATATTCCCTCTTTTTGTCAGTAAACAAAAAAAATTACATTCCCTCCACCAGTCAGTAAAAATGCAACTAGTAGCTCTCAATTCCAGCTGTCTTTGATAAATCCAGTCTCCACTAGCAAGTGCATCTATTTAACCTTCTAAATGTTTAGCCCGAATAAACTCGGGCTAATAAAAGTTGCTAATAAGGATTAGCCCGAGTTTTTTCGGGCTAAGGAAACCTGCAGCTTTATTTTTCTTTAAAGATGCTGGGAGACTCACTGTTCCCCTTCAAGTCCCCCTCCGTCTGAGCTTCAGATGCCGGTGATCGGCATCGGGCCGGTGCGCATACGATGACGTAATCAAAATGTTGAAAAAAAATCAAAAAATATTTTTTCACTTTTTCTGAATACTCAATGATATTGGAGTGGATTGGACCTAGTTCGGGCATCCAATTCTGCTGAAAACCAAAAAAAACACTCATTTTTAAAAAAAACAATTTATTTACATATTATGTGTTTTCTTTGATGTTGGATTAGACTGGATGGATTTTTCTCTATCCAATCAAATTCAACATAAAGGAAAACACATAACAAGTAAATACTTGCAGATTTGAAAATTAACAGTTATTTCTGGATTGCTAGTGTGTTACACTGCGCCTGCTATTGCTAATCTGCCCAATTCTGCCTGCCGCCTGCCTGATTTCTGCTAGGATCTTCGCCTATCTACTCACAGGAATGGCTTCAAGTGCTGGAAACTGTCTGTCTGCCCAGGCTGTGCTGGAGCAATTCTCAGATAGTGACAGTGATCTGGAGTCACTTCTGGATTCCACAGATAGTGAAAGACCTGGAGACCTGCCATCTGATTCTGAGAGTGAGACAGAAAGTGACATTGAATCTATGGAGGTCAGTGGAGTGCGTACCTGGTGCGCAATTGACACACATCAGCCCCAGACTGCTCCCCCTAGATTTCCTTTCACTGGGGCCCCTGGCATGAAGGTGCAATGTGCACATAACCCCCTGGCCTACTTGGAGCTTTTTCTCAATGACACAGTCATTCAAACAATAGTGGTTGAAACAAACCGCTATGCAGAACAACAACTCTCTGCTCCACTTGCTAGGTGCTCTAGAGCCAGGAAGTGGGAACTAAAAATGACATTTGGCTCTTTCTTGGACTTATAATTCTTCAGGGGGTGGTGGGGAAACCCCTGCAGAGGTGGTACTGGTCCACCAACAAAATCATTGCTACCCCTTTTTTTGGCATGGTTATGTCAGAATGTCGATTTGGACTTATAATGAAATACCTACACTTCACAAACAATGATGATTTTGATGAGGCCACTCATCCTGCTCCAAAGCTAAAAAGAAATTGGGAGGTCCATCAAATGCTCGTCCATAACTTCAAGACCGTTTATGTGCCAGACAGAGATATAACAGTCGACGAAAGCCTGATGGCATACAAAGAGAGACTAAGCTGGCTCCAATATATAGCCTCCAAATGCGCCCGTTTTGGAATAAAGTCATTTTTGCTGTGTGAATCAAAGTCTGGATACATCTGGAACGCTGTCATTTACACAGGAAAGGGAACAACATGTGACCCAAAATTCAATTCTTTTGGATTGGCAACATCATCTGTGCTGACCCTTATTGAGCCCCTGCTTAACCAAGGGTATTGTCTGACTACAGACAATTACTGCACCTCCCCAGAGCTCTATGATTTTCTCCTGCAGCACAAAACAGATGGCTATAGGACTGTAAAGTATAGTTGGCGTGAATTGCCAGCCAATTTCAATGCAAAAAAACTAAAGTCTGGAGATATTGTTGCATGGCAAAAGGGAAAAAGGATGGCTATTAGATGGCATGACAAGAAAGATTTATAGAAAAGAGTGTCGGTAGACCACACCGACAAAGAGGTGGCCAACCTCTGGGACTTTCATGGCAATCGAGTGTTGGGTCGTAGTGGGGTCAAAAGGGTCAAAATCGTGAAATAATTGGATTCATTCTATGGCAGTGGGCAAGTAAATATATATCCAAGAACGAGACAATATAATTCATAGTATATGTCGTTAAAAATCACATAAATACATCAAATGCTCAAAATTTTTGGGCCATTTTTGTCAAGATCAATAAGTGTCCAATGTCGTTCTCTCGACGCGTTTCGCCCATGTAGTCGGGCTCCTCAGGAGAGTAGTAGTCCATATTGAAAAATTTTTTTTTTTTTTGAAAACATTTTAGTTGGGTCCAAAAAAAGTGCGTCATGCATACGATATACGATATTCAACCCTATAAGTCGAATAGGAAGGTTATATTATAAATCAAAACATAGGTTCCACAATATTTTGTCAAGATCAGTAGGTTCAAACAACATATAATGAATCCATTTCACATGATTTGAGTACCAGGGGACAAGTGTCTCCCTACCTATATACAATACAGTTATCACATGTTTCATGTCGCTTATGATTTAAAAGAAATCCACATACCCTAATTCCCATATTCCCAAATGGTAAGGATAGCGAGCCGGAAGGGAGCCTCACGCAGTGCCACCACGCTGTGCCAACTGAATAGGAAGTCTCTCCAATGGCTGTGGAGGAAGTGGAGAGATCTTAAAGATGGGGGGGGCAGTCGCACACGGTCCCATTGTCTTGGTCCAAAACTATCACCCAATGCTGAG
>CM070032.1:101627417-101642403 GCA_036250615.1 Ptychadena robeensis | reverse complement strand
TTGGATGACAGTAGAGGTATTTGTACGTGGATGGTGGTGAGATTTACACGGGTGGTACCCTCCTCAGTGCTCTCTGATGAGGCGCCAGTACCATCACAACGGTTTGGATATAGGGAATTCTGTAGACTATTGAGGGCCATGGAAAAACCCTCACTTCTCTAATTAGGGATACCACGTCCACAGACGACTGGAAGGGGAGTGTCTGTCTGGAGTTCTCGCAGGAGGCCGAAGAAAGTCCAGCCTGATCGAGGACGCAGTCCTTAACCTCCCCATCTCTCGGTGGGGGATAGGGTACACGGCTACACTGCGGTACGGGGTGCCCATCTCGAGAAGTTGGGCCTCACGTGTTTGTTTGGTCCTTTACTGTGGAGGTGGGTGGTTGGTTCGCGGCAAGGTCCGTCTCCGCCTTTCGGAGTCGTGGAGACTTACACCCGGTATTCACGGTCTCTATGGTGAAAGCCGGTAGGTCCGGTGTGAAATTATTGGGGCGTGGATGCCGGTTCCAGACCTCATGCCCTGGTGCCTCCTCCCGGAGTTGGGTTGTGGTGCTTTGAAGTTTGTGTCGAGGATTTTGGATTGGATTCCAGTTGGTTCGCAACGGACGGCTTCAGATGGATCTTAGGTGTTGTGGGCGGGGTATCTGTGGAGATGCTTCTTGGTGAGCCGGCTGCGGGGCTGGCGTGGCTTCCGGCGGTGAGTTTCCGCTTTAATGCGCGGAACCCTTGAAGCCCGGGCCTGCGTGGGCGAGTTGGGAGCCCTGTCCTTGAGGGGGGCGTGGCCTTGTCAGCCCTCTGACTATTCATGGGGGGATGTAGGAGACCCTTACATCGGGGGTTAGAAATCCCCCTTACCGCTTCCACAAAACACGCAGGGGTACCGATCCATGAGAGGGGAGACCTTGTGTCCTGCCTTCCGCCGAAAAAACACCACCGGTGCCCACCCTCCCTCAACGCGCGACCATCGGCCCATCGCCACCTTAGGGGGGACTCGGGTTTTTAGAAGATCAGGCTCTTCGGACTAGATCCTCCCTCTGTGGTTGGTTCCAATCGAGAACCACCTAGAACCCCGCGTAGAAGCTTACAGCGGGTGCTTGGAGGCAGTTGTCAAATAAAATGTAATCCAAATGGGCAACTACTAAAAAATTTATGGGGGAATGCCTAATGCCATGTTCCCCAAGTGGCAGGGGCTTTTGGGTGGCTGTACGGAGGAAACATGTTATTTCCAATTATCCATATGAATTAGCAGAAAGAGCTACCAAGAAGCAACATACAAAAATCAGGTCTTCTGTCATTAAAGACAGAGTGGTGCCATATCAAGAGCTTTCAAAATTCAAGAACTGGAACACAAATATTTTGGCAATTAAAACAGTTCCTATATATGTAGTTCATCTGGATATTTAGACTTTAACCTGAAGTTCTGCTTAACAAAAAAATAAGTCCTAGAGATGAGAGACAATTGGGCATCAATTTTATACCAGCAATCACCTTGTTTTAGTCTGCGCTCCTTTCAAATGCCATTATTTCCAATAACTTTCAAAAAAGTTTAAAAATCTATCACTAAAACTATAATTACATGAGACTTTATTTTAGAATAAATGTAGGGAATTGATTGAGCGTGCCAGGGATATAACGCTCATCCCTTATTTTATATTGAACGCTTGGCGTCATCCTTCAACCTTATAAAATCCTGAAACATAACTGCTCTTTTATGCTGTAATGGTTCACATTTAATGGTGGTCATGCAGTTATGGAAAAGATTTACTTGACATTCTAAGTATTCGTGAATTCCTGTAAACTTCCCCTTGAATCTGTCCCAAAATGCTGGTAATATCAACAATAAAGGGAGCAATTTAAAAAAAAAGTAAAAAAGAAAAAAGGCCGACAATCAAATTTATTTTTGAAAGCTGACACTAATTGGGCAGTTTAAACTTCTTCCCTTGAGCAAATCTGTCTTGTTGGAAATATACTTTTATTTTTAATATATTCTTTTCTGTCAGAGAGAGGAATATTTTGCATAGTTGCAACTTTTAAACCAGTACTGAAAGCCAGGGTGTTAAATACGTGCAGAGAGAACACCAGCCTTCAAACCATTGTGTAATAAAAAAGCTGTGAGAGTGTGAGAACTCAGTATGTACTCCACTGTCAAACAGTTTAGCACAAAGCGATATTTTGGCTTTGAAAGAATGTTTCATTCCAAGAAAAAAAAAAAAGAAAGTTTTCTTTAGATCATTGGGTTATCAGAAAGCATTAGTGGCAAAAGTTGTAGTGTTCTGCCATTTTAGCTGACAAGCCAAAATGTAACCACTTAAGATCTTAGGTGAAACGTAATACCCAATATCAATTTTCTAAAAACATTATTTAATCTAATAAAAATGGTTGATTGTTGTCCTAAAAACGTAATATACGCTGACATCTGAAAGCTATTAAGGAAGCCTTTTCTGAGTGGTCAGACGTAAGACATTCATAACATAACAATTGAGGAATACAGATAGATTATGTAAGATAGAGCCATAGCTGATTCACGGAATATAGCCATGTTTGAAAACATGATGACATACTGTACATTACAAGCAATATGTTGTATTACTTGAACAAATTGCTTAAGGCAAAAAACTAATTCTACTCTTATTTTTTCTTACATTATTTACAAATCAGCTCCTCTGCATCCAAAAGGTTTCAGAACAAACACATAACCAGTCTAGAAAAAAATATTGGACAGCAAAGGACATATGGTCCATCTGTATTTTATAAATTTAGCAACAAGTTTGTGAAGTAATATTTTTCACAAAAAATAAAAGAAAGCTATTTTTTTATTGTTTATGTTCAGCTGAACCAACAGATTGAAGATAATCACTGATAACATGTTAAAGCAACTTAACACATAATTAAGAATACCATGCAATTAGCCCCCATCTCTGTCAACACAAAGGAAAATGAAGGTGCATTATGTCACTCTGCCGCAGGAACGAAATGCTTTTGTTTGTAACTAATGAAAAGAGAGAACGAGGCAATCATTTAATTGGATGAAATTATATACAATATATTATTTTTCGTAGATTATTTGCGTCTATACAGTAGAGCAAACAATTCTCAGAAATATCTTTAATTCAGTCCAAAATTAAATTGTGCATGTGTAAAACTTAAAACTCTTTCAGGTCACTGTACAGTTTAACTAAGCAAAACCTTTATGAATCATTTGCAAAGTTTGCATTAGTTACCCCTTTTACTTGACCTACTTCACCAATCCTGCAACATGAATTGAGTTTCTTACCTGGAGACCCTTTACTTCATGTGACAGGACTGGCGAAGTAAGTCAAGTAAAAGGGGTAACAATAAGGGTCATACTTGTGCAGTAGGAGCAATTAGCAATATAAATAGATCTAGTGTACATAAATAATGCAAAACTCTCATACATACAAGAGGATCTATACATCCTCTTGAACTCACTATGTTTGAGATGCTTATAATAGACCTAAAAATAGTCCCATGGGTGCTTGTACAACAGGCTAGCAATAATACCGGTTGATGGTTTTACACAGTCTATCTGTTATGCACCTGCACGCACAACCACTACCAACAATAGATATCCTGTTAAAAGGCTTTTTTGGTCACTCCAGAAAACAAGAAAGGTGTCATACAAGGGAGGGTGAGTCTAAAGAATTACGGTAAGGAGGTTATGGATAAACCGGGAAACTTAGTCAGGGTCAAGACAAACTCAGGGAAGGGAGAGTTCAGGCAATGACATAAATCAAGCTAGGTCACTCTTGGCAACAAAGACACTTGCAGACAGATAAACAAAACACAGGAGCATGCCCAAGCAAACTGCTAAATGAGCAATGGTGTGCATGACAGATCCTCAGTTCATGGACTGATTCCCAATCACCTTGTGCCACCTTGCGCTTCAGGATTGGTAAACAAATAGCTGGGAATCTCCTGTAGCAGATTGGGAACTTGAAACTGAACATGTCCTGCCCCGCAACAAGGCAGTAGGCCCCTGGACTGTACTATGCATATCACATCCATCAATCTGGCTGAACTGTACTTTGATCAGCACTAGAGTGGGGAGGCATTACAGTGGGATGTGCACACTCACATGGACATTTCAGATGCTATTTGGCCAAAAAGAAGTCTGGCCAGAATAGATCTTTCTGCAGGGCGACATGCCTTGGCCAAGCTGCCTGCTGCAAAGAGACTGTCTGTGATCCCTAGGGTTCCGGAGGACAACGTAGCATTGCCAGCAGGGTAAATACCTTACAGTAACACATTTATTGTGAGCTAAATAGGTACCCACACGTGCAGGGCATGATAAGGTTCCTGTGTATAGGGTTAGAACATAGGGCTCCCTTTTATTTTACTGACAATGAAAGAAGCTATCTTACTTGCAATCTATTTACTGATATAGGCTGTCCTATTAAAAATGGTCAAAGTAAAATGTCAAAAGTGTGCCCCTAAGGACTTTACAAATCTAAATAAGTATATTATTGTTAGGCCATAGTATGATGTAAGCTATAAGTATTAGGACAATATGCAAATGTTTTCCAGTATTCATTAGCCATAATCATTCTTGATGCAAGGAAAGGACAATGCAAAGGTGGTTCCCTAGCTAACCAGTCAAATGAAAGCTAAAGTACATATCACATTAAGTGTCCAAGGCACTTCCATACTGTTTTTACATAGTCTGTAGTATTACATTTTGTTTTCTTTCATCTTCAATCTTGTTGTGCTCACTTTTATACATCTAAGTTTACAGATTAGTTAGCCTTAATATATTTAGGTGTTTTAAAAGAACAAAGACATAAAAGACATCCTAATCTAAATAAGTAACTAAAATGTACATTTTTAAAAGCTGAGTTTTCTTTTTTGTAAACCATCTGACTATTTTGTGCCACACCATGACTCATACTCTCAGCACTGAATGCTTAATTGTAATCAGAATGGCATGCAATTGGAGAGGTGACAGAATTACAAATAGGTGAGATGTAATGTGACAGGCTATCCAAAAACGCATTACAGTACTACAAATGTGACAGTGACAGAAAACAAATTCTCCTGTTACCCTGGCTGCTATGGCTTGATGTTTATTAAATCCATTTACCATTCCACTCTACGTTTGCCATAAAAGTGACAAAAATAATGCTCTGTAATTAGAGGGAGACATAATTCCATTGTACACTGTTTGGCTTTTTTTCTGCAAAGCTGATTTTGTTTTCAAGTAAGACACCATAAGTCTTACATTTTGAATGCTGAACTTGCAGTAAAGTAATACTTGACTTTAGGCAGGTTGACAAAAATAGAGATTTTTTTTGGTTTGTATAATGTCTACAGGCTAATACAATTCTGAGCTTCTAAAACCAGAATTGTATTAGCCTAAAGAAGGGATCTGCGGTATCCCGAAATCTTGCTTCTCTAATGACTTCAGTTAGCCAATAAACTGTATCACTTAAACTCCAAACTTTATTTATCAATGGCTAACAAGGTACAACACTCTACTATTGCTATAATGTCTACTATAAAGGTTCTAAAAATAAAAAAAGTAAATATCTGGAATTAAATACTTAACTATTTTACCAAACTTTGTGACTTTATGTCTTGCATGAAGGCTTCTGGTCTTGACTTTAAACACACTTGGCTATTCAACATTGAGGAAAACAAGTATTTGATCCCCTATTAATGAGCATAAGATTGGTAACAACCTCTGTAATTGGAACCTGTATAAAAGACACCTGTTTACAGAACTAGCTACCATGGCCAAGACCAAAGAGGAGCCCTAGGATGTCAGGGAGAAGACTGCAGACCTACACAAGGCCGGACTGGGCTAATAGACTATCACCAAGCAGCTTGGTGAAAAGATGATAACAGTTAGTCCTATCATTTATAAATGGAAGTAACAATAAACAACTGTCAATGTCCCTCAGTGTTTGGCTCTATGGAATATCTCACCTTGTGGAGTTGCAATGAACATGAGAACATTGATGAAGCAATGGAGAACTACACATGATTAACTTAACAATGGCTTTAGGGAAGAAGGACCATAGTCACCAAGAAAAAATGGTAACACACTACACTGTGTGTACAAGGACAAATCTTGCAGCACCTTCAAGGTCTCCCTGCTCAACACAGCACATGTACAGGCCCATCTGCAGTCTGCCAATGAACATTTTAATTATCTAGAGGAGTACTTGGTGAAAGGGTTGTGGACAGATAAGAACAAAATCATGCCCTTTGGCATCAAATCAAAGAACCATGTACTGTCAAGTCTTGGGTGAGCATCTTCTTCCCTCAGTCAGGACGATGAAAATGGGTCATAGATGGATATTCCAGCATGACAATGACCAAAATCACATGAGCAAGGTAACATGGGTGGCTCTAAAAGAAGTGCTTTATATTTTGAATATTCGAGATTCCGAGGAAAGTACCATGCAATGTGTTCGCAATATGCACATGTACAAGTGCCGATTTTCTTAATAAAAATGAAATGAGAGTGTTGTCTCATATGGTGATTACAATGCAGCTGCTATTTCATATTCTGCCACCAGATGTCACCGTGACAACACACATTGCGTTGGCAATATGCACAGGTACAAGTGCCGATTTTTGCAATAAAGGTAATAATGATGGAGATCACGAATTTCCTGTTAATATAAAAAATTCAAAATATTTAGCAAATACGAATATATATGCTGCTCATCTCATATCAGGGATTCCAAGCTAAACTGATTTGACTTTTTCACAGTTTTTTTTCTTTATTTCTACATTACATTTTGATTGTAATCTGCTATCTTGTGGCATTAAAATATAAATAAATAAATTAAAAAGATAGAAAAGATATAAAATATATAAGATAAAATTATACATTAACACAAGATTTTCTACACACACAACTTGACATTACACTGTAGAATGCTGTGTGACATTCCATTTTCTGGAAGATAACCACTTAATACCCACTATCAGGCAGATAATCAACAAAAACTAACATTTTTTGTAGACTTTCCTTCAGTTTCAAAATAGTTGTAAATTTTATGTATACAGCAGATTATTCATTTAGATGGCACTTGTTGACGTGCTGCAATTAGTCATGAAAATTACTTTCAAGAATGCTAACTATGAAGCATAGAAGGTGATAAATATTCATCTTCAAGGCCATCTTAAAAGCAAAATACACAGCACTTAATCTCTACTTAAGAGACACATTCAATATACTATTGTCTAAAGTTAAGCAGGGTACAGACGTGGAGATATGGGTCAAATTAATGGCCGTTTCGAGCGCCGTGCATGCTTACGGCCATCTATCTGACCCATATAATCTGCCCCCATCACTGTTTTCGAGCGGGACAAATCAACCCAGCTCGAAAACAGCCTTATCAGACATAAACGTACGGTAAATACGGCGATGTCCGATGCTTTAATAACAAAAAAGATGCACAATTCAGAGTATTGAGGCCAACATCCCAAATACATATTTATTGCCTAAGATAGCAGGGAGATCATAACGAGCCCCCAACTAATCTAAATTCCCCCTGAGAACAAACGCAGGGGCGAGGGGACTTTAACGGCCAACGGTGTATGATAAAAGAGGTAAATAGCGTTCAAAAGAGTAACAATTTAATGGACATGATTAATAAAAACATAGGACATTTCAATGTTGGTAGATGTTAAAAATTAATAATTGACCAGGTGTTGAAGAGATCCATGAGTACAGAGTATAAAATGGCATGTGAATACAGACATAAATAAAACTAGTAAATACGTCAGGATAAAGGTCCTGCAACAGCAGGATTAGCCCCAACGCGCGTTTCGATAGACTTCCTCAGGGGGTGTGTCTTTATCCAGGTTGAATCTATATAGACAATAATAAGAAAAAACATAACAACACCAACAAAGAGACAGACATAGAACGCCGGAGAAGACCAATTAGCATCACAAATCCCACATGGTGGCATATCGATCCAATCAAGGTAAAGCGAGTACTTACAATCATCAACACCCAGAAACCAATCACTGTGAAACGTAGCGGCCAAAGCCCCTTCAAGGGGCAACCATAGGCGAAGAGTGGGAGGCCAGGAACAGACCCGGCATCAAACAGAGCCAGGGCAAACCTGCACATAAAGGATGGACCTGATTGGAGAATTAGTCCAATCGGAAATGGATCTGGATTTTAGAGTATTAAAGTAGGGGGGCCCACAAAAGGAATAAGTGAGACGTTCTGTGCATATCGTTTACATTTTAAGTGTTCAGTGACTAGAGGTGATGGCTAAAGAAGTGCTAAAGTATAATGTAGAGGAGTATAACATAAAAAGCTGTGACTAAAACGGTGAAAAAAGGTCCAAAGTAGGGAAATCCCCTCAAAAGGAACTAGAGGGCTACAGTGCAAAAAGGTGTATCATAGTGACATTCGTGATTGAGGTAAGGGTGATAGCAGTGGAGGTTGCCAAAAACCGGTGTATAAGAACAATGAATGAATAGGACAGTAAACATTATTACCGTGATAGTGAAATAAAGAGAGCCATTCATCCCCTAAGCAGTTTAGTGCAGTGATGCTGTGTAGTTATATATCAGTGATTATCATATTCCAAGTGAAGGATATAAGAGATATCAAATACGAAAGAGTACCTGGTAGAACTTGGAATGAGTATGGACTTTCTTCACTGTATGCAGTATATGGGTAAAGAGAAACTTCCTGGCAAGCGGAAGGAGTTTACATCAGTAATTTATAATTAAAGGAATCTAGTACAATGTTTAGTGTAGTCCAAATCTTACTCGTAGTAGGTAATAAGTAGTAAGGTTAGCAGTATAGAAGGTCAAGTAGACGTCAGGTGTCGGTGTCCGGGCTCCTAGTGCTCAGTGTCCGGCTTCGGCGCTAGCCGGCGTCTTAAAGCCCCCCGCAGTCGTCACGCCGGGCGCACGCCACGACGCCGACGCTTCCGGATAAAATCCTCAGCGCGCAAGCGCCAACAGCCCCCGCCCGGCGTGACGATGTGCGGACACAGGGAGCGTCCTCGTCGCCACGGCAACACGGTCGTGGTAGGCCGCCACCCCCGGTGGGAGGAGCCGATTGAGCAAGAGGAGATCCCATACTCATCGGTCCCCACATCGGAAAAAGCATCCGCCCACTCGTACCACTGCAGTGGACAGCTGAGGGTACTCCCGATAGTCCCCTTCCCTGAGGGGAACCAGAAAGTGGCCCCCCATCAGCGCAAGAGGACTGGCCGTAATTACGGCCGTTTGTGTCCGCAACCCGCACCATGGCTGGCCGCCAACAGTCCCAGCCAGAGGCTCCCAGGTGATCAATAGATGATGTAGTATAAAAAAGGAAGGAATATTGCAGAAAAGTAACTAATATTAAGGGAATACTTGGTGGAAATGAATAGAAAAGTAATATATGATGTAATCATATGAGAAGGGCAATAATCAAAATGTATAAATAATAAAGATAAAAAAAATAAAATAAAAAATTGTTGTAAAGTGATTATATAGATGGTAGATGAATGTAAATGAATAAATGAATGAGGCAGTAAAAGGTTAAATATACATATGAAGTTATAGTAGTAATTTATTAATTTATTAATCGAGGTGATAAAGTAACTAATGGTAAGGGAAAACTAGAAAAGTAATATATCATGTCGCCCTATAGGGAGGACAATAAACAAAGTATGTATAATCAGTCAAAAATGAAAATTGTAAGATAAATTATATGGATAAATAAACAAATAAACAAGTATCGATAAGTAAATAAATAAACAGTTAAGTATATATATGTAGTAATCGTAAGATACTTATATGAATAGATGGATGAGTATCGATGAGTCAATAGATAAGCAGTGAGGTATATACAGTGGAGGAAATAATTATTTGACCCCTCACTGATTTTGTAAGTTTGTCTTTAAGTCTATGGGCTCTTTTGGTACAGAAATCTGGACCTTGCAAGAGTGCTAGGAGGTTACCTCTTACAGGTCTTACTCACAATAATAGCTGATACAGGAAGTAAGATGAAATCTCAAAAAATATGAACAACAACATAAAAAGGTTTTTGCTACAAACCTACACACATTTCTGAATTCTCTCTTTACTTTTCAAATAATGGTGACCGTATGCATCCAGTAATAAGAAGGTGCACTGAACTATTAGAATGGTGTCAATAGTATTTAATGTGGATTGCGGTTTCTAATATTGACATGAGATGTTACAAAAAAGAGCACAAACTGGTAAAGAAATTTTTTGCCCATAGTATATGTGAATTATTCATATGGAATAGAAGTTCAATGTTTTTAATGGCTCTTTTTTAATACACTGATGGTCTGCACTATATAAAGAGTCAAACAAGTAAGAATTTTTACTTATAGACACAGTAGATGAAGAATTATGTAAATTCAATAAAGCAGCAAGCAAAGTGCAAAATACATTTTTACTGAGCGCCTCCGGATTATACTGAGTACAGTTCTAGAACACTGAAACTGTTTCCCATTTTTAAACTAGGTGAAAGGGCACCTGGGGAAAAATATTGAATGCTTACTGTTTTGTTAGGAGAAATATCACAAAAAAAGAAAGTTGGGAAAAAAGAGCTGAACATCCATATTTTTAAATGTGTCATAAAACTTCAAAGGTAAAGGGACTGTTCTGCTCTCTGGTTGAGGTATGCATAAAAGATTGGCCTCGGTCCTGGTAATTTACCCATTCTACAAGAATGTAACAAAGGCCGCATTATCCATAACAACCAATGATAGATTCTGAAAGAAAAGTAAGAACTGAAAACAAAACAATGAGACAGAAGCACACATGTACAAGTACATGAAAAGTTAATGATGTATGTAGATCGCTCAGACATGCCATGATCACCACACATTAAAATAATACATGGTGTTAAACATTTTTCTGGTAGGTTATTTAATGAAGCAACATGGTATCTACATTCTACCAGTGTGCAGAAACTATTTAAAACGAGGTGGACTCCGTCCACACAATGACATAAATTTCATAATACTGGTGCAAGCACACAAACATAGTAGGGTCCAATGAGTTCCAGTACATCTGCATTTTGCAGAACACATGTTCTGGTGATTTTTCCTAGGATTCTTGATATTGCACATGTTTTGAGATTTCTATCTGACTTTTCCTCTGTCAGACTGTATCTTGGCATATTGGGGATCTGGCACGTCCCTTAGGGTGCAAACCAGTGGAGGGATACCTGAGCCTAAACTGGAGTATTAACCCTTTTCCACTGGCTTCTTTCCTCCCCCGATTTGGAGAAAGCAGAGGGAAGCATAAGTAGCAGATCTAGTCACCTTCTGGTGCACACCGCACTGTTTATCTACACTGAGAGAGACATCACCAGCGTTGACACCAGGAAAGTTAATATACAAGGGGTACGGAAAAACATATTACGTGGGACAGATGAAACCAAATTTAGTTGTTTAGAAAAAACACCACAACACATGTGTCGATAAAAAGGAACAACACACCAACATCAAAAACATCACCCCACTGTAAAAAACATGGCGAAGGGAGACTCATGGTTTGGTCTGCTTTGCTGATTCATGGCATAGACCAGATTGTTGTCATTGATTGAAAAATTTATTTCAGAGTTTATCAAGACATTTTGCAGGAAAACGTAAGACCGTCTGTCTGGCCAACTGAAGCTCCGCGCAGAGGTGAGTTGATGCAACAGGGACAATAACCATAGCATACAGTCATTCAGTAAAAGAATGGCTTCAAACACAAAACCTGATTGATAATGCTTTGGCGTGACCTTAGCAGAGCAATTCACAACCAGACAATACAATAAAATATTGCTACATGAAACAGTTTTGGGGAGGGGAGTGGGCAAAATTAATCCAGTTGTTGTGCAGATCTGATCTGCCAACTACAGGAAATGTGCATTATTGCGGCCCAAAGGAGGATTCAACCGTTTTAGTAATGATGAGCTTCTAAGGCAATAGGCGAATTAGCATAAATTTTGCGTAATATCCGCCATAATATTGACTTCATATTCGTAATCTCGAAATCCGCACTGTGGACATGAATTGCGATCTAAAAATCGCAAATTGCGATTAACATATTGCGCAATGCATGCAAGTCAATGGAGCTCGGATATTCGTCTGGAGAATATCCGTCATTTCCGTTTTAAAAAATCGCATCGCGATTATATAAGCGCGATCCATGGCAATGAATGAGATCGCAAGGAACGCGAAAATCGCGATCGCTGGGATATCCGATGTATATTCACGAATATTAGGCGAACTGGCGAAATAGCGGATATTCAAGCTAAATATTCGAAAAATCGAATATTCAAAGGCTCACACTAGTTATTAGGTTCAAAAGGTTCAACATACTTTTTCCTCCCTGCACTGTGAATGTTTACATGTTATTTCAATAAAAACATATAATGCGTGGTAGGATATTTTAAGCGACTGTGTGTTTCCATGAATTGAATTAAATGGGGGGGAAGATCAGAGGCACTTTTTTGACTATTTAATTGCAAAACTCCACGTAATCCAAAGGGTTCACAAACTTTTTCTTGCAACTGTAATATCAGTTCTCGTAAGGGGTAATCGTCAAGAAAAATATTCAAAACTTTGAGATTTGGTAGATCCCTTTAATGTTAGGGATTTGTGTATCCCTGTAAAATGTGAGTTCATGAAAAATGTGGGGTTAAGATTTTATGAGCAATGTAAGACATGGTGAAGATGCAAAAGCTCTTAGAGAAATTTTCAATAAGGAGCAAACATTTATAGGGCCAGAAATGAAATGAAGGTGAATAGGAAAAACACAATAGCAAATCAAAGATATGATCATATCTCTATTAAAGCCGGGTACAGACGGCTGCGAGATGACTTCATTATATGCAGCGGTGGGACGTCATCACGCTGCTGTCAGTATCGGAGAGACGGGGAGAGCAGAATAGACCAGGCAAAGCATCGGCAACGTTATACCTATAACATATGACCTTTAGTAGTATTGCAAATATGTGGAAGAGGGGCGTATAAATCTACATGATCTCTTAAATACTCTAATTATAGGTTAGTAACGGCTAAATTTATATTACTTAATTAGCTTATATATAGATATGTCGACAGGAATCCGGAGATAGCTGTTCGGCATCCTCATCCCATTTTACATTTAATATTTCCCCCCCCTCCCCCCTCTTTCTCTGTACAAAGAAATACAATACAGTGGAGGAAATTTTTTGACCCTCACGATTGTGTGAAGGGTTTGACCAATGACAAAGAAAGAAAAGTCTAAGAACGTATCATTTCAATGGGTAGTTTATTGTAACAGGGCAGATGCACATCAAAGGAAAATCGAAAAAAATACTTTAAATAAAAGATAGCAACTGATTTGCTTTCATGAGTGAAATAAGTTTTTGACCTCTAACAAAAAAAAGAGTAATACTGGGTGGAAAAAACCCTGTTTGCAAGACAGAGGTCAAACGTTTCTTGTAATTGATGACAAGTTGCGCACATGTTAGGGGAATGTTGGTCCACTTCTTTGGCAGTCTCTAAATCCTAAGGTTCGAGGGTCTCGGCAACTTGAGCTTGGAGCCCTCAAGGTTTCTATGGATTAAGGTCCAGAGACTGACTGGCCACTCCAGACCGTTAAGTGCTCTTTTGAGCCACTCCGGTTGTTGCCTTTGTGATGTTTTGGGCATTGTCGGAGAACAACATCCACGACCCATTTTCGTTCCTGGCAGGGGGAGTTGTGTCGGATTTCACGAACAGGCTCGTCCATTTTCCGTTAATCGATTAATGGTCCTGTGCCGTAGCGAAAACACCCCAAGCAAAAGTTTCCCCCCATGCTTGACGGTTGGGGACGGTGTTTTGGGGGTATAGGCGCATTTTTTTTCCTCAAACAAGCGAGTTGAGTTATGCCAAAGAGCCTATTTTGGTCTCATCAGACCACAGCACCTTCCAGACGTCTCGAATATCAGTGTTATTGGCAAACTTCAGAGGGCTCACATGTGCTCTTGAGCAGGGGGATTTGCGAGCCCTGAGGATTTATCCATTGCGGTGTAAGTGTTCCAATGGTTTCTTGGTGACTGTGGTCCCTGTAATTTGAGGTCATTAACTAAAGCCCCCATAAACGTGTCGATTCCCACCGGATTCCGGCACGAATCGATTCCGGGCGCGTGCAGCAAACGATCGTGCCGGAATGCATGCAGCCCACCTGTCGATCGTCAGGTCCGATGTTCAGGGCCAGAATCGATCCGAAGAGAACCAAAGTGGGTCTTTCTGTCCGATTCTGCCCGATCAGGGGGAGTTGCCATTTTTGAGGTGGACAACGGACACGGATCGTCCCGGAATCCGTTGGACAAGGTGGTATGCGGGATGGATACTCGTTAATGGGATTGATCACACCTGCGATTCCCGGCAGAATCGCCGGAATCGATCGGATGGGTGATCGATGCTAGGGAATCCGACCGTGTATGGATAGCTTAAACTCCCCGTGTAGTTCTAGGATGCTTTCACCTTTTCAGAACATTGACACCACAAGAGGTGAGATCTTGCGCGGAGCCCCAAAGCGAGGTCGATTGATGGTAATTTGTGCTCACTTCCATTTCGACAATCGCAACCAACAGTTGTCACTGTCTCTCCCAGCTAGTGCTAATGGTTTTGTGAGCCCTTCCAGCACATTGTGCAGGTCTAAATTTGTCGACATCCTGGACAGCTCTTTGGTCTTTACCATGTTGGGGCAGAGTTTGGAGTCTGCTTGATTGGATTGATTCTGTGGACAGGTTTCTTTTATACAGGGGGACTAGTTAAGACAGGTGTCCTTAATGAGGTGGACTAATGAGAGAAGGGTCTACCCCACTCTGTGGAGAAAGAACTCAATGGTTGGTAGGGGTTTCACATACTTATTTAACCAATGAAATGCAAATCAGTGCTATCTTTTAGTTAAAGTATTTTTCGATTTTCTTTTATGTGCTATCTGCCACGGTTACAATTAAACCTACCATGAAATGATCTGTTGAGACTTTTCATTTCTTTGTCATG
>CM070032.1:101615414-101627392 GCA_036250615.1 Ptychadena robeensis | reverse complement strand
ACACTCGGTCAACTTTTGCAACTGCAATTCAACAGCACCTACACTGTGCTGAGCTGGGGGCTTATATGGCCCAGCTTTGATTGATCACCCATCCCCTCTGCAGGAAATGACTGCAGAGAGGAGGGGAGTATCTCTTTAAATACGTGCAGTCGCGTGCGCGCGCCCGTCTAGCAGCGCCGGCCCATGCATGCGCAGAAGCACCACACGGCGGGCGCCATTGCTCTGTACGCTGGCTGCGTGCAGAGCCTACAGCAGACTCGGGGTACCCCATGGCAGGGGTACCCCCACCATCTACAGGTCGGTACTAACCTGGGGGAGCAGCTGTGACGCCCGGGGACCCCACTAGCCACACTGGGGACCCCGAGGGCGCCGCACTCCCCCCAGGACATACAGAGGGCTGACACCCGCACACTGCTACACACAGCGGCAGGGGGCTAAGGGAATTTAACCATAGGGGTCTTGTCTCTCTTCAGTAAAGGCCCCCATACACGTCTAGATTTTCCTTTCAATCAACTTAAATTCTTTTAGTCAGGGAAATCGTGATTGATTTAATCTATGCCAACTGTAGTATCAGATATTTTATCGAATATTTTTGAAAAGTCTGAAAGTGTAATTGAATTAAGGTTCAATTTCAATACAACCAATTAAAATTTTCCAGCATGTCCAATCATTTTCCGATCGTAAATTTTCCCAATTTTAATTGCTTTAGGTCGATCTTAATACACGTTTCAATTTCCCTACAATCAATGCCAGATTCGATCATAATTTATGATCGCCGTTGGTTCGATTGAACAAAGTACGATTGAACTACCTTCCACATGGAGAAACCAATATTTGATAGATGTTGATTCATTCGTTCAAAAGAATAATTGAAGGAAGTCGATCATAAAAACACCAAAATGTCTGCCAATGTATGTATAGTATGCTTATTATTTAAATTGAACCAAAATTGGTTGGGCACAACAAAATAACATTCGTTGTACATCGATCAATTAAAATTTGTCATGTCAGATTATATTTCGATCAAACTTTTGTACAATTTTGATCGAACTAGGTTGACTGAACCATGTGGACAGGCATCGGTTTTTGATCGATCAACTGTTGGTTTAGGTCGATCGAAATTTCAAAAAATTTGATTGAATTAAGTTGATTGAACGAAAAATCTAGATGTGTATGGGGGCCTTAAAAGAAGATGTAGAAGACTGATGAGCTTAACTCTCTGTCACTCTCTTTTCACCTATAAGCATGTTTCTTGTAAGAAAAAAACAGTAATAAATAAAAATTTAGTGGTTCCCAAAAATAAACAGGAAATTTTTTGGAGTAAGAACTTTTGCTTAAAATAGACATGTGCAACAATAATTTTTTTGAATTGTTCCCATAACACTCCCCTACATCTACCAATTGTGGTGATGAAACTACTTAAAATTGTGTGACCATCTCTACTGGGTATGAAAAATTTTTTTTTCATACATTGGTTGAAGGGCTGAAAACAGCGTAGAAGCTTAGAAGAGAAAAACTCGGTGGGCTGGATGATGACACCAGCAAAATGTTATTTAATTTACAAAGCTACATTTACTAATTTACTAAATTGTGTGAGATTTCACTTTGCAAAGCAGACCTGCTCTTCTCCTATAGTAAAGCATCCCTATAATTTATCTGCACTGGAAAATGTAGCGAAAAGTGTGGGAGTACATCTAGAGTGCAAAGCGCTGACTAAATTGATATTTTATTTTGAATAACTGTTTTCCAGACAGCAAGAATCCTTTAATTAGGCTAACAAAAAGTGCGTAGTGTGTTTAAAAGCCAGTGATTTTATTCTACTTACCAGTAAAAGGTATCACTTAACAGCAATTTCTGGTTCCCTACAAGAAAGGAAAAAGAGGGAAAGTTGGGCAAGAAATTGCAGATAAATTTTAGTAAATATTCAAGATTATATAATGAGGCAGCGTTAACATGTTAAATGTTATTAAATTAGTATTCTCTGTGAAACATTTATACAGGAGCATACCTGCAAATAACCGCTATACAGTACTGAAACAAAGTAACAGTTATTCATTCTATAGACATTACATCAGGGAGTGAATATCTGCAGTGGTAAGTCAAAGTAGTGCCATCCATTTATTATGGAACATATACTTCAGAATGTGCAGAATACTAAAACTTTTTCTGAATTTGGGTACAGAAAATGCAATTTATTTTGAAAAAAAAATATTTGGGTCTCTTTAAACACAATTTGACTAACATAATGGCGAAGTTTTGATAGTTGTATATGGGGAGTTTTATATAGGGCAAATGTTGTTAAATGTATTTTCTGTTCAGAAACCCCAAAAAACATATCCAAGTGAAATAATTGTAAAAAGCAAAGCATTCATTTTTCTTTCATCTTCAAATCAAAGTAACATTTTAGATTATTAAGCTTTCATTAATAATGTTAAGTTTTACACATTTGTTTAGAGGGGGGGGGGGGCTAGTAGACTATGTGCACAATATTTTTGTGTGCATGTGGGGGTGCCAGTGGGGGAAATGGCCTTGTGTATCACAATGTAAAATCCACCGTAGACAAGACACGTTCTGAATTTTTTGAAACAATGGGCTCCATATCTCCCATGTTAAAAAAAAGAGGGACCATTCAACTTGGCATCTGTATTTTGCACATCTGGGAATGCAACATTATTAATGAGCTATACATGAACAAGTATTGGAGCAACATATACTGGCATTTAGGGGATGTTATTTTTAGGAGAGGCCTAACTTATTTCAGTAAGGCCATGCCAAACTATATTCTATACATAGTACAACATGACTTCATAATAAAAGAATCCAGTTGCCAAAATTGCTTGCCTCCAGTCCAAATATATGTCCCAGTGAAAACAGCAAAAGAGACCAAGCTGGTTATCATCTAAAATTCTATATAAAAAAAGAGCATATATTCTTATATATATATAAAACCATTATTATTTCCCATTTTTAACATTTGATATGTTATCTTTGACAATATGAATTTGATATATTTATTTTAACATTTATTAATCAGTTGTTATTTAAACCTTTGATAGGAAAAGGGACACCATTTGCTCAACCTAGTGCAACAAATATAAATTTTGTTGATAGTAAAAGTAAAAAGAAAATAATACAACCACAAAAATGGAGGTACAGTGTAGGTTAGCAAGGGCTTGATTGATCAGGGACATGAGTTGCTGTGTGTGGGTGTCACTCCAACTTTGTGCGCTGATTGCAAAGTCCCTGAGATGGTATCATTACCAAAATTGCTGGAGATGTAGAGAAGGGCTGTGGAAACATTTGAAAAAAAAGTTTTGCTCTAGCACATGGAGTTTTTACATAAGTTCAAGTTCAAAATCTAAGTCGAAATTCTGATTTTCAACATTTTGACATGATTTTGAAGTTAATTTGTGCAAAAACAATTTGTGTTAGAGCCATACTTTTTTCTTTGTAGTATACCCTCAACCTTTCTCTAGATCTCCAGCAAGTTTAGTGATGATACCATGTTTAGGAGCTTTGCAATTAACTAGAAATCATAAATTTTTTTTTAAAAAATCACAATCCCCAATTATTTTTTTCCTGTATTTAAACCTTACCCTAATTTTCTTTTACAAGCAGTGTTGTTAAAAAAAACAAACATGGCAGGGTATATACTTGGAATGTTTCATGTGTTGTTGGGAGTAGTTCTACGGCACCAGTTTCTCCATTACAGGCTCCTGTCATATCAATCTGGTCCTGCATACAGTATATTATACATTAGTTGTTCTATATAATGTTCGTTTTTAATTTTGGTATATACATTTAATTTGATGTTTGTAAAATGATGTAATGTCATACATGAGCACAAGAAGAAGACATAGATGTGGTAACTGCTGTATCATTAAATTGTACTTTTAACCTCTTTCAGGCACGAGAAAAAAAAAACTAGCTATGCTTATAATTGCACAAGTGTTTTGTTGAAATTCAAAGAAGGTGTCAAGGAAATAACTACCTATTATCATCTTAAGGTAAGAACAAAGGGATTATTGACAGTTGTCCCACAGTTGTCCCAATTAGTAATGATAAATCACACTTGATCTTTGAATTGACCCCAGCAGGCAAACTGTAAAGTAACCAAAAAAAAAGATAAAACTAAAATACTTGAAGTAAAGAAATTGAAAGACAGGCACCTCTCCATGGGGCACTGGACTTAAGACTTGTTCAGATCTTACCACCAAAATAAACCCACAGGGAACTGTAGAATGTTTTTCAATGGAAGCAAACATTAAACCCAGCATCTAGTTATGCTTAATGAAGCCATACACTTTCTCCTTCAAATAATATATTGATTGGTTTATTGTTTATTTTTTACATTAGCTAACACAGTTACAGAATCAAGAATGACTAATGAGAAATGTACATTTAAATGTATGTTACACACAAGCTTTTCGTTTTATCCTTTTTCTGTCTTGTGCCAATCTGCATCCCTCAAATATATACTCCGTTCCAAATTATTATGCATGGTAATAATGGTAATGTTCTCAGATTTTCCCAAATAATTAATGCAAATGGAATTTAGCACAATGAGCCATTAGCCATTAGAGTAAAATGTGATTGATACTAAACAAACCTAATAATTACAGTAATTGTTTCCAAAATAGTAAAAAAAAACAAAAATGCACTGTTCCAAATTATTATAAAGAACTGAAAATGGTAATTTGCTAATTTTTTTATTTCAACCAAAAAACTTAAAGCTCACCTAAACCTACCAGGCAAGCTTTTCCCCCTAGCTAGCCAACCGCACATTATTGGAGCAATATGTACATAAAAATCGTTACCTGTGAGGAGATATCCGACATTCCTTCTGCAGCTGTTCATGATTTCTTTTTCCTGCTTTTACTTCATTGCAGCCTTAACTCATTTAAGACTGGAAGCTAACACTGAATATAAAATGGTGACTTCCACAGACATCAGCAGGATAGCTAAATATATTTTTTTTAGGCTTTTGAGCAACTTTGAGTTATTGGGACAGTTTAAAGGGAGGGTAAAAATCTAATAAAATTTTTTGGTGTTTTTTTTAATTTTTGAGTTTAGATGCGCTTTAACAAGTCAAGTTAAATATTAATATAGGACCCCTTATTTGAGCATCACAGTTCTGACATCCATTGAACTTTTTTTGGAGAGTTTCTGCTTGTTCCTTGCTGGATGTCAGAATAGCCTCCCAAAGCTCCTGTAAAGATGTACTGCTTCCCACCCCCAGAAATCTTTTGCTTGAGGATGCTCCAAAGGCTGTCAATAGGACTGAGGTCAGGAGAGGGTCGGGGTGGAGGGTCTTGAGGGGGGAAGTGCGTATTATATTTTAAAAGATATAGTCATTATCACAGGTGTCCAATACCATCCATGAGTTTAATTGAAAAACTAAATATTTGGAACCCGGTATACCGGTATATACCTAAAGCCAGTCAAAACAACTGACAATGTACTGGGCTGACATAGTAGGTTTAGAAGAGAGACTGTAAAACGCAAGTCCTTATTACAATTATGCAGTTGTTTTACAGATATATATGTAATACTGAATGCAGGTTGTGTTAACCAAAGCTGCAGATATGCTTTCACAATGCAGAATTGTTGCATGTCACATGACAGTTTTACGGCAGAGTTCCCAGAACAGAAGCGCTTTCAGATCTGCTTTATTTTTTCAATGTCAAATATGTTTTTATAGTTTAGGATACACCTACCCTGCTTTCCTTATGCTTCACTGATTCTTTTAAAACTGGAGAGTTCTGCATTCGATTATTTACACAAATTATAAGAAATGTCAAAGCTGGAGAAAAAAGGCTTAAACCAATGCTGATTGGAAACATGTGTCAAATGACAGGCTATAAGATCAAAAAGCAGAATAACTTCTTACCTATTGTAATTAGAACAAGAAATAAAAGAGATACAATTTATCATTGCAGTCAAGAGAAAATTAAGAACATCTTCCATGATAATCGCAATCACTTCTACTAACTAGTACATTTAGATGTGTTTGAACTATATTTGGGAAAGGTAATATTTTTAGAACAATGAACCAATGGGGTATGTAATCCATAAAAAGGAAACTAAACTAAAAATAAGCAATGCATAGCCACAAAGAATGGTCCCAAACGTGCAAAGGGTTGTGCAAACATACTATTTGTTAAATGCTAAAACCCTAGTGTACAATGGAATCTTTTTAATAGTTAAATGAGTATAGAATGAGAATAGAACATACTGTTTACCTAGCATGACTTACTATGATACTATATAAGGGATTTAGTGATTCCTCTCAGTCTGTTTATCATTGGAGTTCAAACAGATGCTTTCCAGCAGTGGCAATAATACCAATTGCCCCAATCCTTGGTCAGATGTGTTCTAGATTTTGACACCCTCTCGTAGTTGCAATTATGAATGAGCCATTGCCAAATCTCCCATGACATAACTAACTATCAACAGACCACAATCCAGTAAAAAAAAAATGCTGGCTGGTTTCTGGTATTTGGAATATTTGATTCAGGGGAGAAGTAGGTATAATTACATACATGCAGAATGTTATTGGTTAAATATGTTTGACCTTTTTTTACTTCATCTTTGAGTGAGGTTACATAAACAGCCCATCTGGAGACAGAATGGTGAGCAAACAGCAAGGAGAGGAGTATGAATAACACAACTCGAAGAGAGAGCAAAATAGATATAAAAAATTTGCTTAGTGTCAAATGAAAAAGCCAAAGGACCCTTTACACAAAAAAATATAAAATGATACCCTACATTATGATGATGAAATATTGTTCCCCATGCTCAGATATTAGACAATATAGAAACACTGCAGTCAACGTTTTCTTGCTATATACGGTAGTATTATATACTAAGGAAAGGTAAAGGTAGTAATATTCATGCATAACTAAATGATTTATAATATATAATAGATACGCTAACTACATAAGAATATGAAGCTGTATCTGATGGACAGGTATTTTCTGTCAGGAAAACCTAAAGATTTCCATCATCCCCCCTTCTTTTTGTTTTGTTTTTTTCATGGAAACTTCAACCTTATGCAATAGCCTGTACATTGCAGGCCACATTACCTAGTGTGCATCATAAACTTTGTATCATGAACCCCCCATGTTGGGGAGGTACATGGTTCTCCACTATGTTCCTGTGGATCCACTGAACCCAGCACTCTATCAGACATGTATCCTCTAGAACTGTGTATGGACCAGAGGTGGGCAAGCTACAGCACAGAGGCCATATCTGCCCTGTTTAGTGTTTTAGCACTTTGTCACCTTGGTGTAAATACGTTCTGGCTACCCTCTGTTTCCTGCAATAAATGGTGATAATGCCTAGAAGATGATTGTTATGGTCTTCTTCTAGAGGCCGTCATTTGTCCATGTCTGCAATAGGATGTTTAAGTTGACTATCCAAAGACTTGTTTTTTTTATATATAATGTTTTTTTTTTCTTTTTTAAACTCCTTTTTTTCAAGCGGTATGGAAAATTTATCAAATCTGTTTTAATTTTCTACCCAAGCTGGGAGAACTTAGGACAAGGTTCTTTGTCTAGCCCTCTGTCAGATTTAAAAATTCAGTGTGGTCCACAAGGAAATAAGTTTGGCCACCACTGTGCTAGACAATAACAAGTCCGCTGGGGCCCTTTTATAGCAAGAGCTAGAAATATCTTGATCATACTATATCCTCTCTAAAAGTATATAAACCCAAATAAATTGCAGATATATGGAACCTCCCTCATTTTCAAACATATGGAACTTCCCTCATTTTCATTTCATATATTTCAAATGCAAAGTATAAGAACAGCTAAATGTAATGACACAATAACCATGTTTCTATGTATGTTTTGTTTTAATAATATGCTTTTTATTAGGGAACAAAGTGATTGGTCCATTAATTAGGAGGTACAGAGAACAATATATGAAGTTTGTAGGAATATTACATACAACAGGTATATCAAACTCAAACACAGGGGCAGCTTAAGTTATATTTTTGCAACAAGTTGCGGGCCAACCATAATATTTAATATTAATATTAATATTATAATATTTTCATATGGAAACCATCTTACGATTTACTTAAACCATGAATTTAGAACAAGTACAAGAGTAATACTATAACACATGTGAAATCAAATGTCAGATAAAAGACACATCTGTAGCTTTTATTTTTTAAATAAAATTGGAAAAAAAGTGTTGTTGGACAAATATTATTACACTGCAGGCCAGATTTGGCCATGGGCTGGAGTTTGACACCCTGACATACAGTCATGTAAAACCACAACCACCGCAATTCAAACACTGCATGGCAAATACTTTTTAAACCAAGATGGTTCAAAGAAATATGGAGCATTATTACTCCAGCAGGTAGGTGAGATGAGAGGTAAGATTTTGTGTAGTAGAGCTGAATGTATACAAATGAGTAATCATGCTAGAATGGCCGACTCAAGCACACAGTGGTAATATTATGGGTAAGCAGTCAAGATCAGAAGATCTCCCCATCATCCAGAGTATGTCGTAATTCATTCTCCTATGCTACAATTAATTTGGTCTGTCAGGTATAGTTAATTCAAGAGAAAAAAACAGTTGCAAGAAAAAGTATGTGAACCCTTTGGGATTACATGGAGTTTTGCAAGAATTGGTCAATAATGTGCTTTGACATTCTAAGTCATTCCAATAGAAAAACACAGTCTACTTACAATAATACTACCCAAACATTATACGTTTTCATGTTTTTATTGAAAATAACATGTAAACATTCACAGTGCAGGGTGGGAAAAGTATGTGAACCCCTAGCCTAATGACTTATCCAAGAGCTAATTGGAACCAGGAGTGAGCCAACCTTGAGTCCAACCATGTGATAGATGTGTTGCTGAAAGCTGTCCTGTTGACACCAGTTTTGGTGTCCTTTAGCAGCAATAACCTCAACCAAATGTTACCTGTAGTTGCAGCTCAGACCTGCACAAGGATCTGGAGTAATGTTGGACCACAAAAATGTTTCAGTGTAGCAATATTCTTGGGATGTCTGGTGTGAATCGCTTTCAAAGTGCCGGCATGGCAATATCACCTGAATTACACACATACAAATCCCTGGGGATTATAACTCAGGGTTCAGTTGTTGTTCATAGTGGATCAGTGCAGTTACAAGCTTCTTGTAAATTCTAGGCTGCTAATGACATAGCACAAAAGGCAAAGAACCAGCTGTTGTAGAACTACAACTTCTAACATGTGAGAATTATTCTGCCTTCTCTTATCATTCACACACATAACACACACTCTCGCTTACATATTGCATACACACACATACACCTTTTTCTCGGTTTACATCTTGTCCTTCCCCAGAATTCAGATTGGCTGGCAATGCTAGTGGAGAATATGGGGTGCTGTGTGCAATCAGAAGAGAGGGAAAGAAAACTGACAGCGCTGAGAGCCAATGGGCTGAAGTTCTTTCCTCCATCAGCCTCTATGTTGGCTACCAGGTCCGATGCCCACAGAGAGGGCTCCAAGTGCCACCTTTGGTACCCGTGCCATAGGTTCGCCTAAGTAGTAAAGCCACAATTAGAATAACAGCCTGGGGTAGCTTAATAATATACATTTAGTTTATATAGAAGCACAGCTTTTATCTTAAATACATTTTGTTTTGACAGAATGAAAATATAAATAAAGAAAACTATGCTCAGGTATGCTAGGGATCAGTCTTGCTGAATATGTCTGTGAAGGTACCACTGTGTGATCCGACATGCGGGAGATTCCTGATCGATCACACCAGGTGGGCCCAACCAATTTTCGGCCGAGCCAGTGCCGGGCAATTGGCTGGAGCGTGCATAGCGGTGGATCAGGTGAAACTTAGGCCGAGTATGGCTACCTTAAGACATTTTACTTCTGCATTAAATACTGAAAAGTGAATTGCCAGTTTTGGGTGGATAGCCACTTTAAGGCTATTATTATTTAAAAAGTTATTGATTCTGATTTACAATAGGCACAAAGTTGATCATTTTAAGCATATTTTTGTCACACTGAAAAACCCATGTTGTAAACAAGCAATTCTGGGGAATGTGAATGATGCATGCTTTAGAAGGAATGTACGCGTCCGTGGTGCATGTACAGGGTAAATGCAGGTGTCTACAGGGAAGGCATTTGTCTAATATATTTACAGGACAGCCTTGAGCAAAGACAACTATCACGCATATTCTTAATTTAGGTATTGTATTGCAAAGTTACAAGAGTGGTACTAGAATAGCACTGTAAGCCATTTCACTTGACTCTGCTTTAATCATAACAAATGTTAAGGTTTAACATTTGACCTCATGTTCCTCTCTCTGGAACCCTGCAGCAGTTAAACTGGTTGGGTTACCCAAAAACAATGCTTTAGCATTTACACCAATCAGGAAATTCTGTATGCTGAACCAACAAAATGTTATAAATCTAAAAGTGATACAAATATGACTGTTAAGTTATTCCATGTATTTATTTATTAGCGGTTGCATAAAATACTTGAAAATATTTGAAAATTACCTTGAAAATATGTAGGAGAAAAACAATCTATAGCATGTGTTCCTTCTGCAGGGTTTCCATCACTCTAAGCATCCTCCAGTCAGCTCTGGATAATATGGCGTTATTTTTTTATATACTGTATATTCCAGGTTTTTAACCCATTAAAATCTTCAGATAAGTGTGGGGTCGTCTTATACGCTGGGTACTGACCTTATAACCCAGACTGGAGAATCTGCAGTTGCCAGTGGGGTTGTGCGGGGAGCTCAAAATGGCTCATAAAGCTGCTTCTTTTTTGCAAAAAAATAAACCTACCATATTTTCTGGCATATAAGGCGACTGGACGTATAAGACGACCCCCAACTTGCCTCTGAGTGGCAGAGTTCCGTGCAGCACATCCCCATATGCTTTGCCACTCAGAGGCAGAGCCTGCTTGGAAAAAGGGAGAGCTGACCAATCCAAGCAGGCTTTGCCTCTGAGTGGCAGAGTTCTGTACACTCAGAGGCAAGTTGGGGGTCGTTGTATACAGTACGTCCAGTCGCCTTAAAAAAGAAGCAGCTTTATCACAGGCCACATGATATGATTATGCTCAAGTCTACCTATACACTCAGTTCTTGCAGTTAGAAAGGAAGGATAAGGGAAGTCACATGTCCAAAATAAAAGCTTAAAATAAAATTTATTTAGCAACTTTAGATGAAAAAATTTGACTACCTCTAGCAAAAAAATACTAAATTGTCCACAAGATGGCGCTGCCCCCAAAATGTATTTACATATCACCATCAGAGTCCAGCACCAAGTGAGAGGACAGGTAAAAAAACAGTCCCATTTAACCTACTTGCTCCCGTCTCCTTACAAACAGCCAGGTATGGCAGGCCCCATGTCGCTATGGGCCCCTTAGCGCCGCTATGGTGGTTCCTACTCCACTGCCACTGCCCCCCTAGATGGTCAAGCCCCGGGACGGGAGTGCCCCCTGTCCACACCTGATGGCGGCCCTGGGTATAAGTTCACCTTAAAGTTCAAGACATAGAAAAAAACAGGAAAATTACTGGACAAAAGACCAAATTCCTCTAAAAGGCAAATAGGCTAACAACTCCTAGAGATGTAGCCAAGTTATATAGCAGCAGTAAATAATATGCATATGTTTAGATATAATTTTAATTAATTGCTGATATAGCCCCCTCAACTTCATTTATTTTTCAGAAAAAAATGCCACCACCCCCCTAGATGGTCAAGCCCCAGCACAGAAGTGCCCCCTGTCCCCACCTGATGGCGGCCCTGGGTATAATGGGTAACCGTAATGGCAAACACAAGTGTGAAAAAAGGAGGAAAGTGATGGGCAAGCTTTGGTGCTATAATGAAATCCTGAATCTGTCAGAATTGCTTGTGATTCAGCCATGATGGGAAAATCAGCTCTGGGTGCTATTCTGGGATTGAATTTAACATAACATGCATAATTCTATGTCAGAAATACTTGACTGAAAAGG
>CM070032.1:101587135-101604519 GCA_036250615.1 Ptychadena robeensis | reverse complement strand
AATAATAAAATTATTCCTCAAAAATACCACTTGCCTAATAATTCTGCACTGCCTGTAATTGCAAAAACTGGTTTTATTTCATAAAAGGAAACCTAAAAAAAAGCATTAATACAAGTGTTCACCTAACTGCGAACTTTGAAGTTTTTTTTACCAAGTCTGGCACTTCATCAAGGACTTTGCAAATTTGACCTAGACCACAGTAACACAGCGTACCGTAAGCAGCTAGTGACTCATATAGCAATGCTTGGAAACCCATTTTACCTTTTATTTTCTATTACACATATTCATTTATTAATGTAAACATATCTAATTCCTGTATATGCTATTTCCCACAGGGAACATAAAGTGCTGAAAAGTGCCTTTCTTCCCCAATAAAGAGTTGTTGAATACCGAATGATATGATGTACATTTGTGCTGTTCTTTCAGATTTATAGAACAAATGATTTTCCTGTTCTTGGTATTGCATTTATTTGTGACAGCAGAGAACAAACTTAATCGTGCCTTTGTTTGTACGTGCTGTTTCTCCTACAGATACTGTGCAGCTCACTGCTTATTATTGACAGTGATGCTGAAAGATGCTCCTGGCTATTTGAGCACTCGCACTAAAGACCTGATTTATTATGGCATTTTATCTCTCTGAGCACCATGGCATACACTGTTGGCACCGTAACAAAGCAATGTGTTGTGGGTTATCACTGCACTCTAGAGGCTAAAATATATAGTGACCCCAGAAAACCATACAACCTAGAAGGCATTAAACAAATTCATAAGCATTGGATCAGGCTAGGAGATGTATTTGAAGTTGTTCAAAATGTAATGACTGTAGCTACATGCAACTGTTGCTTGTCCAGCAGAAGATAATCAATAATGACATACTATTGCTAAGGGGGAGCCTGGCCACATGTAGGAACAGTAAGCAAGCCTACCCTGAGTAACAGAATGTAGGAAGAGGTTGGTCGAGAAGATCCAGCTGTCTGCCAAGCATCCTCTAGAGGAGACCCACCTCAGAGCATATAAAATTGCTGGCATTTAATTGTTCGGTGCTCAGTGTTATTGTAGGAGAAAGCAGGGGCAAGAGACTCCCTTCCTGCCATCCGGCAGCTAAGAAGGATTGTCATGTACTCATAGTAAGAAGAAATCTCCTCCTACTTAAGTGTTACACTGTCTGTGCATGCGAACAGTGGAAGCCTTTAAGGTGCTTCCTGTTCTTGTTATTATACTATTAAACCGTTGCTGTTCTTTGGGAAAATTTAATGTGAAGTTCCTACAAACGTTCTTTTGCTCCCTACCCATAACCTGCTTGCTACACTATGATACACTGTCCCAAATATAGTTTATATTATACATGATAAGAGAATCAGATAATCTTGGTGTTTTTAATTTAGTGGTTACAAATATACCTCTACTTTTCTCTATTCCTCTAGAAATGTATTACTTATTGTCAAGAGACTGTGTGTTAAACAAACTAACGTAATTTCTGATATCTGTAAGTTTGAGATCGGTAAGCCTGGTATCAGTGACATCATAAATTCTGTGCACGAAAGTGGTCCCAAAATTGGACAGCAACATAAGACCTGGAAGCAACATGAAGATGGCAGTGGTGGAGGCAGTGATGGGAGCCAGAACTTGCCATCACTAAAGTAAGGCACATCTAAGTATGTGTGCAAACTTTGCACTCTTGCACATTTTGTCAGGAGCGCACCCACACAAATATAACACATGAATGCTTTTAAACAAACTTATTACTAATAAAAAAAAACCCTCCCACTTACTTTTTGCAGTACTCTATATATTGAATACAATGAAAGTGGTTCAAAAACACATTGACCGTTTGTGGTTGATATGTTCTCATCATAATATCATAATCATAATACTGTCCAGCAAGGACATTTGTTTGTTTGACTGATTAGATCCCTAATTTTGAGCACAGATGAAAATGTTAGCATTTTGTATGGTTCCTATGCTTACTTTCATATCTTGCTTGCTCTTTTTAAAACATTACAATGATAACCCAATAGGAACATGTAGGAATTGGGAGGGTACAGGCTAACACCATATTAGATGATTCCAATCGCCCTTTTTGCTGCAAAAATATGTTTGTGTCAGCACTACTCGCTACTTCAGGCATTACGGTAAGAAAAAATTATAAGTGAGCCTAGTATGATTTTAAAATCTGTTTATCTGCATTTATGTTTTCTACAAAGCACTGTAGCCAGATTGTGGGGAAAAAAATTGTACATTTTAAAATGTAAGTTATTTTATGGTTCTGCTTCATGAAACCCACCCTGTTTAACTTCCTGAATCTTTACTTGCCATTTTATTAAATTCCAAACTCACCTTTGAATGCTTAAAATGACTTGCTGAAAGTCCTCATTTTCATTTTTAACAATTCTTTTCTTACTAGGCTTGTACCATACAGATATCCCAACACACAGGAAGGTTGTCACAATTTCATATGTTATCTTCCTATAAAAATCAAACAGTACACACATTACATAAACTCCTGTAGTTCATATTGGAAAGGTACCCAATTGCTATCAGCTGTAAGTACCACAATAAATCAGCATTTCAGTTCACAGCCTTTGGTGGTTTTCACAATTCTAGAATAATCATCATAGATCTGCTGATTGTCACTGACAGATTTGTTAGGGAGCTAAAGGGTGGCAGTAAAAGTCATTTCCATGAGTTAAAGTTAGCATGATATATCCCAAATGGTCAGTATTACATTTAGATTTCAATCTTAGCTAAAGTGTCCTTCACTACATAACATGGTGATTAATTGTACTCTAATCTGTTTACAATCCTACCTGTGTGTGCTTTCCTTCAAGCGGGTTCATTCAATTAATCGCTGATCAATCGCAGCGTGGTGATGGGGGTCGGGGGTCTATTGCAAGGGAATTTACCTGTTTATGGCTAGCTTAAGGTTCTGACACCAATCATGTCTGATCATGGCAGTCGGTTCTTATTCAAGGTGAGGACAAGACAATCTGGATGGACTGATTAGAGATTTTTCTTTAGCGATTGTCTGTATGAAAGGTGCTTGGACAGGAAGGGGCATGGAGTACAGGTGAGTATATGTTCGCTTTAAGAAAACTGAATTCCTCTAGCTGGAGGACCCAGTATTTGAAATCTAATGAGAGCACTAAAAAGCAATCCAAACATATAATTATCATTTGTTCATAATAAGGACATGTAGAATAGTCATCATACTGTGGATACTCCCTATCTAGCAGCAAGGTAATATGACATTAGTACAGTTATTGCATAGCTAATTTAGACACCATGATTTCCCTTGAGAAATGTGTACTTTGACAACACACATCAGGAGGAGGAGTAAGGTCTACATGGCTGAATACACTCTGACAGAAAGAAGCATGTTATTCTGTACTCGCTAAACAAACTGGTTGGCTATTGGCCTCAATTGGCCCAATTTCAATGTCTACAAATTGGTCCTTTGTTCAAACTGGTGTATTCACTCACAGACATACAGGAGAAATTTAAAACTGCACATTTAAAGCCCTTACACTATTTGAACGTTCATTCCTTGAAGATCTGACCTTCTATTACAGCATTACAGCACCTTTATGGTGCACATGGTAATGCCAAGGTAAACTTGGGGTAGCTTACCTGCTCCAGGTGATTCTGCTATGTTTTCCAGCGATGCTCGCAATGGATTGCTTGCTTCTTGGAATGCCCATGCCTGTGGGAGGGGGGCAAAGTGTAAAAAAATTTCAACAGATTACCAACTTGATCTGTTGACATTTTATTTACACTTTCAGCATCCAATCCATGCCGACATAATCGCACTGCAATGTGTTGCTAGTGTTCAGTGTTTCCCATAAAAAAAAAACCTCTGCATCAAAACCTTTTTTATGATAATCTTTTCACCTATTGACACATGTGCTCCATGCCCTTGCCTCACTTCCCATGCAATTAGTTAATCATTATTATGACTTTTTTCCTTGAAAATATGACAAAAAGAATTGGAAATTCACCCTTTATTGACTTCAATGCTTTTTCCTTGCAGGGGTAACCTGTGGGCATTTGTCCATCACTACCCATTTCCCTTTTACAATTAACTTTGGCAAAGGTTTTCTTCCATTTTTTAGATTAGGTTTTATGCAGTACATGTGAAATTGTATTATCATGTTAGACATATAAGACTATCACTGTCGTTAGGAAGGCCAATTGTTTAACTTATTGTTGGTATGAAGAATTATAAATCTGTTGCCTAAATGTGGACTCAGGTTCTATGTGCTTATTATTTGGGCTCACCTATATGCCCCATTTTTGCTACATGTGACTTGTGTTGCTTTTATTGCTCTCTAGGTGTTTGTGTCCTTTACATGTCACTGTTGCAGTCCTTCAATGTTTTTAATTTTCCCTTGCCAGTCAGGTGTACAGTATGTTATCAAAGGTTCCCTAAATTTCAAACCTTAGCCCTTACCAGGTCACTGTGTACAACATTTGTTTTAAAAGTTAATTTCAAACTTTTCACTGTCAGAAGGAGACAGATTATCAGAAAGTGTACAGGTCAGATATCTCATAACATCTGCCAGTTTCACCTCAGAATGACTTCAGTAGTCAGGAAAAAATAATAACTTGTCTTCACAGTGTGATTTCACTGCCAGTCTTTCTTGTGTTTTGTCACATAAACAGAATCATTAGAAATAAACATCATTATAGCTGTGTTTAACAATCTTTTTCCAGAATGTATTTCAGACGTTTGAAATATGTTGGGAAAAAAATTGAAAAGGTTCATTTTGTTTTTTTATATATTTTTTTAGTATTATAATAACAATATATTATTGTTAGATTGTAATGATTTAAGATGAAAACTAGCAAAATGTGTATGCATACAAGTGCTACCTTTATACACATAAACACGAAATATATATAAAAAAAGAGATAGCATTTTAACATACAGAGCCATCACTACCACCAGGTCAAGTAAGGTCTATGTTTCAGGGAGCATTTTTTAACAGGAAAATATAAACCCCAATCCAAGCTATCTATGCTGCTGCCAGTTTCAGTTAAAATGCTACAGCATCAAAATAAGCCATCAAGCCATGGTTGGTAGGTAGTAATAATACAAAAATAAGTTTGATACATTGATAGATACATAACACACATTGGTTTTAGTGATGAGTACCAGAAGATGTTGTGTGGTACTCACCCCATATGTAGGGTGGTCTTCTTCATTGCCTCCCTCACTGTCCTCTGTGTCAGTCTCCTGCATGGTAGATTCTGCTGCAGATGGACCTCCCACTTCTTGATTGAGCCTCTGATTAGCTGTCTCCATCCATAGACCAACAGCTGGCGTGTCTCTAAGATGTGAAAAAGCAGTGCCCGATGCTGTTCTGGTGCTTTTTTTTGTGTCTTTGGCATGCTAAATTAATAGGGCCTTAAGCCATAGGCAAATTGCCTGCAAGTCGCAGGAAATCCTCTGGCAAATGTTCCGGCGTGCATCTTTTTTAGTCCAGCGCAGGGAAACAGCAGTGGACACATGGCCTTACATCTGTCTTACTTCAAGTTCAGGACCCTCATACTGCCTCAAAGACACCACTTTACGCTCCAACCGAATTACCTTGTCTTCTTGACACCCCAATAATACCTGATTTATGTTGGATGTGGAGTACTCTCTTGGTCCCCCACTCCCTGGCAGGGATTCGGTTCTGGCCCTGATTGGTCACTAGATCCTAGATGGCTTATCAAGCCTAATTCGGTTTTATGGAATGAATCACTCTCTTGCATACCCCTGATGAAGTTTGCTTAAAACAAAACGCACGTTGGGTTGGGAGTCATGTTATTCATCTGTATGTAGGAACACCATCAGGCCTTGTATTGATGTCGTTTATGTTTGTAACCACATGTCGAGTTTATCACTGTTTTTAGGGCCTGCGGCCCAGTATTGGTGTTTTACTGAATAAACACATGGAATTTTACATATATATCTGTCGATCTGAATAACCCTTCTAGTTTGAAGCCTTTAAAGTCCCTTAGCACCTGATTGCCTCAGGGGAAATTTGTAGATCTGGGTTAGTGAACTAAAGCTAGCCACACATGGTTCAATTTAGCGTTCAATCGAGGTTCGATTTGATTTTGTAGTTCGATCCAAAAAAACGAACCTCGATTTTAATTTAATCGATGTACACCACATGGGGAGTACGATTATTGTTCAATTTCAACTGAAAAGTTAATCGAAGTAATCCAAAATCGTCGATTAAATTCCTCTTACGATTTTAGTTTCAATTGGAAGTAGCCCAAAAAATCGAGCCAAAAAATCGAGACACAAACTAAAACCAAAAAAAAATCAACCAATCGAGAACAATTTTCCAACCTGTCCGATCACTTTTCAATCGACGATTTTACAAAAATCGTTCAACGATTACATCGATTAGCGTTCATCAATTTTTTTTTAATCGTCAATTGAACGGTAAAATCGAACCATGTGTGGCTAGCTTTAGGTTTGCCTTCCCAGTGACAATTTATATATGTCTTACTTTCAATCCCCAGATCTCCTAAACAACCAACAAACTTCCAGTTATAATAATGTTTCCCTGTGGTTATCCACTTGACATAAATTGTAAACATTTAACAATAACATTGAAAAAATTTGGGCAATTCAAACATTTTAAGTTTTAAAGTAGTGTATGCATGATACAGTGGAGCTGCAATACCAATTTCAACCAGAGTGTCTCTAGGCTTCTCACACACGAAGGAAGGAAAAAGGGAGGGGGGAAGCTAAAAATTTCTCCATGACAGTCAGACTACTCCGTAGGCAAATGTGATCAGCAACAGTAATTGGTCATAACTAGATTTTGACCCCATTAATGTACTGGCGGACTACCTATATGCACCCCTAATAATACATATACTCCAGATGCTGGCTGCGTGTGGTGCCTCAGTAGTTTCCCATTATGCTATCCTCCAAGTGTGGAGTGACCTAGATGACATCATAGACATGTATGCAATATGTGAATATTTTTTGAAAATTTAATTTACAGCTAGTTTGGTGTAGGATTGTCCCAATGAAGCCTATTGCCAAAAGGCCTTGGTTATATACCAACTCTAAGGATTGCTACCTGTTTTAGTTCTGTGAGGATGGATTCTGTCCTAGATTCAGGTTAATTGTAATGCACACCGTGTAACTGTTATTCCATTTGGTATAATAAACATTTTTATGTGATAATATTTTATCAAGTCTGGATGCTTTTCATGTCAATAAAATGAATTGTATTTATAACTAAAGCTAGCCACACATGGTTCAATTTAGCGTTCAATCGAGGTTCGATTAGATTTTGTAGTTCGATCAAAAAATCGAAAATTTATTTTAATTTATTCGATGTACACCACATGGGGAGTACGATTATTGTTAAATTTTGACTAAAAAGTTAATCGAAGTAATCCAAAATCGTCGATTGAGTTCTGCTAACCATTTAGTTTCAATTGGAAGTTAAAGGTAAGTAGCCAAAAAAATCGAGCCAAAAAATCAACCAACTGAGCAAAATTATCCAACCTGTCCGATCAGGGAGCACATCGATTTCTTTACAAACGATCGCTTTTTTGATCGAAAAACATTGATTAAATGCTAAAATCTAACCATGTGTGGCTAGCTTAACTATAAGAGTTTTTGTGGCATTAAACTGCCAGATAGGGTTTGGAAGCTCTAGATAGATTTGTTTCTATCATTTGTTCTTTGTTAGTAATGTAGTTTTGGGATATCAGCACTGTGATGAAGATAAGTGCGGGACCACACCAAGATCCAGCTTACATTTCAGTTTTACCTGGTTGCAATTGTGGATTTCCCTATTGCCTGGACCTGCTTATAGCTATTGGTGAGTTGAATTGCAAACTTAAGGAGCATCACATTCTTGAAATACAATGATTTTATTTATACTTCTCCTAATGTGCCAATATATTTGTCTAGGGAATTTTTTTACCTTATGTGAAATGTCAATACAAAACCATTTAACCATTTGTAATTGCACCACTTTCTGGTATCCAGAAAGTCCATTTCCACCCTCTCCATTGATTTAAAATACTGCTGTCTAAGGTTAGTTTGTCCCCATCCTAACCAATTGGATCGGATCTGAATTAGTACTGCCATCTTTTACAGTGTCTTTCAAAATATATTGTACAAAAATAACTGAATTACATTTAGAAGCTCGAGTAAAATGAATATTATGAGTCTAACTTAATAGGTAAGTTAAATACCCAATATCTGTTGGTGTCACTTTACAGCATCGCACCGCTAATCCTTTAAAGCTGCAAATACTGTATTATCAGCCTAGGGTAGAAGAACAGAAACCTCCAAATTTAGAATAAGAAGATCCCTAGAAACTGACAGCCGGAGAAGTGCTTTCTCTGACCCAGAGTTTGCTCCAGGATATACTGCCAACCTGAATGCGTTTTAATCCTCTGGATAATTGAACGGATGCAGTAGAAGTATTAAAGACAATCTAATTATAGGTCTTGGTATATTGGAGATTTGGAATATCTTTTAATGTATTGCTTCATTTTGTGTAGAATATATATGACCGCTCTATTTAACTAACTTTAAGCTTTCAGAGAACTTCACTCAAAAGGCAAATAGCAATGCAATGAAAGCGATTAATATAAGGAAAGAGATAGAGTTAATGTTAATTTTCCCTCTAACCTTGTGGATTAATTTTTATTACCAATTTATTACCAACATGGACAGCACTGGCAAACTGCTGCAGACCTTCACTTAAAAAATCTATTTTGTATAATTGCAATCTATTACAAAAAAAATGTAAATAGTCATTCTTCTTTCATTCTAAACAACAATACTAAAATTATAGTATAAGTATAAAATTAGTATGACATTTTATTAGTTCAGACATGTTTTAATCCATAAAAAAATATTTCAAGCTGAACTCCAGGAAAACAAAGTGGAGGCTTGCAGTTGGTTGTCCACACCAGTATAAGGAGTAAGCACACTTTGTCTAGAGTTTGAAACATTAGGAAAAACGTATCTTTCTTTATGTGCCTACTGCTTTTTTCTCTTCACTAGACTTGTCCAGTCTGTCTCTGTACAGGACATCAATGTCCTTTTAAATCTACAGGCAACTGATGAGCGCAAGGCTGCTTGGGGATAACCCAGCTTTTACAGTTGTAAATACACAACTCATGCTAAAATGTGTCTCTCCATAAGTTGGTCAGTGTGTACAGAGAGTAGGTACTGCTAGTGCTAATGCAGATAAGATCTCTTCTTGGCAGTGGCTTTTTGGCTTGGCTGGAGGGAATGGAACACATTTCTGCCTCCTGGGATGCATAGCAATTTCTCCCAGGAGGCTTTTTTTACATATTCAGACTAAAATACTGCTGGTTCTCAATAATACTATTTTCCTACTTGAAGTTCTGACCCTTCACCTTTGATACATTTTATATCACTGGCCTAAAATGTGTATACAGCTCAGGTGTTTGGCTAGTTGCGACTAGAGATGGTAATTATTTTTTTTTAAGTTTTGACTAGCTGACTTTGTGAGTGAATTTCAAACCCCCTAAACATGGTACTAACACCAAAATTGTTGGAGATGTAGAGAAGGGTTTTTAGAACACTAGAAAAATATTGCTCCAGCACATGTAGTTTTTGCATAAATAAAGTTCATAGTTAAGCTTTATTTTATTAATTTAATTTGAGCCAAAATTTCAAATTGCTATACAGTATATAAAGCAGTAATTCCAGTCCACTTATCTTTAGGTTCACCCAATGCAAAAACTACATGAGCTGCAGCTCATGTTCCTACAGCCCTTTCCTACATCTCCACAAATTTGGTTAAGAGACTTTGCAATTAATTGACAAATCAGCTATATGAAATAATGACATAATGAAACAAAAGCACATTTGCTGTATGTTTCTGTGTCTTAGCAACAGCATTTCCTACCCTAGGCTTATACTCAAGTCATTCCTCTTGTCCGGGGTTTTTTGTAAAATGTGGTACCCCGGCTTATTTAGGTCGGCTTATATGCAAGTATATAAGGTGACTTTGAACTTAATTTATACAAAAACGATACATGCTAGAGCAATACTTATTTTTTATTAATGTTCCTATATATCAACTGATATTTTCTAACCTGACCAGCTTTTTTGAGCTTAATGTCTTTTTAATGGAGTGTTGCTATACATATATGTTTACAATGTTCTTAAAAAAAAGTTTAGCACAACGAAGAAAGAGTAAAGCTAGCCATACACAGTCGGATTCCATGGCCGATCGATCACCTATCCGATCGATTCCGGCGATCTCAGCGGGAATCGGAGGTCCGATCGAACGGCCAATTAAGTCCATCCGATCGCGCCATACCACCTTGTCCCACGGATTACTGGACAATTCCGTCTCCGATCGCTTACTCCACAAATGGCAACTCCCCCTGATGTGTGCAGAATCGGATCAGAAAGACCAACATGTTGGTTCTCTGTCCGATCCGATTCTGGGCCCCCGAACGATCGGACGTGATCGGACGGACAAGGTGGGCTTCACGCGATTCCGGGACGATCGTTTCGCGTGCACGCGCCCGGAATCGATCGTCCCAGAATCCGATGGGAAACGGGCCCGTGTATGGGGGCCTTAAATCACTACATGAGCTTTATTAAATTTATTTAATTCATATCTGAAAAGATTGGCATATTGTCAATACTGTCCTACTCTGTATAATGAGTAATGTACCAAAGTGTAGGAGTAACTGATGATAGTTATAGAAAATTGAAATTTGTAGCTCATTAACAATCTCTGTTTTTACTACAAAATAATATTTTATTTTCCTTAATTAACAACAATCTGAAGAAACATGAAATATTTAGCTTTCCAGAACCTTTAATTAAGTGGACCAATCTTTATGCATTTCCAAGCAAATGACATGATAAATTATGCATTAAAGATCTTGATGCAATTATAATAATTAATTTATTAATCTTGTGAATGCCACACACTCTTTCAAGGAGGATCATGAAACATTATATCTGGCTGATGCTTTAGCCACTGTAAAATATCATTACAGGTTTTGCAATTACAATCTCTTTAGACCCCTGTGGATATCTCGTGTTACTTTGTAAACGAGCAGATTAAGATTTTAAAAGGATATGACACAGGTGATATTTCTCAGCCCACTAATATCCTAAATTAAAACCAGGCACACATTAAAGCTATTAAAATTATCTGAGCTACATGGTTATTTAAACTGTAGTGAATTTGCTAAAAATAAGAAATAGAAGATAATATATGATCCCCTTTGTGATATAATTCTTTGTTATGTTTACCACTTAATTCAGATAACACTATTTATTTCAAATAGATCTAACGAATTATTTGCTCAAGCTTGGTGTTTGGGCAACAGGTGCTTTTTCTACCCATAAAATATGATTCTGTTTCTACATATTTTAACAATCTAATGCTAGCCATACACATGCCGATAAGCGGCCGATTTTTAATCTGACCGACGGGCGTGCGGTCAGGTTAAAAATCAGCCGCTTATCGGCATGTGCCCACATAGGGCGACAGATCCCTGTCGCCCCACAGCTCGGCCGGCCAGAGAATGGATATATCCGATGGAAGCCGATGCCATAAGCTTCAGTGAAGACGGTGTCTTCATTGCAGCTTATGGCCTGCACACAAAGGGTGCTGCCGATTGAAGGGGCCCCATAATGCACCGGGATGCTAACGTGATGACGCCATCACGTTAGCATGCCGGAACATATCGGGACAGGTCTGCCTGCACACCATCGGGGTGTGTATGGCAGGCTTAAGTCAGTTCTAAAATGCTTTCTGTCTACATCCCTACATTCTTGGGTCAAATGCATGTCATTGTTTTTAAGCTAGGAACACACGGCTTGATTTTAGCATACAATCGATGTAAGATTAGATGAAGAACCACGATTTTGGTATTTTATCGATTGTACTGTGTGCGCTATAGTGTCATACAATCGTAGTACAATATCGATGTAGAAAACATTGATTATTGACTAAAGTCGTCGATGCCATTGATGCCCTAAAACACTATCACTTCCTCGAATACAATTGTACGATGAAAAGGAAAAAGTAGTTTGATCATGGTACAATTCGACGATAATTTTCCAACTAGTCTGATCACTTTTCAATCAATGTAAAGCTCTTCATCGAACAATTATCGTAGATTGTACCATGTGTCCGGGCTACGATTTTGGTACAATCTATGTAAATTTTCATTGATTTACATCGATTGTATGCTTAAATCGAACCGTGTGTTCCTAGCTTTAGGGCTTGTTTCCACAGAGCCTTTTTCCACATGGTCTGTGTGTGCGGACAATCCGTTCCAATCATTTGATCTGATTGCCTCTGGTGCTACTTTGTTTTAAATGCAGGGTCCAGTGTCATGCCGTCGTCTGGATACATGCACTATGTGTCTCAGCCTGATTGCCATCACTGTGGTAGCAGGTGACAGGGTGACAGCAGGAGCATAGCTGGGGGTAATGTGTTACATTCTCTTCAATAAAGTTCATTGGAAAAAAAAAAAAAAAAAAGATGGGGAAAGTTGTCACACCATAACTAGAATTGCTTAAACAAGGAGCTTCATGCTAGCATTCACCAGGTATTGTCTGAAAATGTAAAACAAAAAGGAAAGTTAACCTCCCTAGCGCTCTGCTGAGGTCCAGATTTCTGTACCAAAAAGAGCACTATAGACTTAAATAGAATTTTTTTTATGTTGTAGGCCTGTAACTTCCCAAAATCTGTCCGTACAAGGGTCTAATAGACATCCTGAATATAATAATGTTTGAAACAAACAATTATGTAAAAAAGAAATTACATAAAAAATGATATTGATATATATAATAAAATGTATCATTTGAATGATAAAATTGGATGATAATTCAAAATAGTATGTATTTATATTCATATTTTTTTACATTCATAATAAAATTTGTATTCAATTGGAAATGTGTTATGTGTATTTTTTTACTTTGAATTGTAACCCCCCTGCCGTCAGGAACGGACAAAGTTTTCCCCCAAGCTAGCCAAAGCCACATTATTGGAGCAATATGTAAATAATTTGTTTTACCAGTTTTTTTTGACGTGGCACCGAGCTATACATGTTGATTTCTTTTTTCCCTGCTTGCACTTTGTGTCCATTGACACACATTGTATCTGGTGGCCCCCGGTAGCTGCCGGCGTTATTGCAGCCTTGCAGCTAAATATATATTTTTAGATTTTTGAGCAACTGTGAGCTATTGGGACAGTTTAGAGGTAAGTAAAAATTTATAAACATTTTTGGTGTTTTTTTATTTTTGAGTTTAGGTGCGCTTTAATACAACCTTTTGGTATTCAACATCACATATAACATAAAATATATATGAAATTTTACTTATTTTAATTAGATGAACTTCAGGTTGATTTCAGGTCATATTTCTATATCAGTGCATGGGGGGAGGGGGTGCGCGGGACATTTAAATGCAAATTGGGCTAACTTCAAAGAGCACATCCCCAGTGTCATTTCCAGATGTGCTCTTTGAAGTTAACCCTTTAAGAGGGTGCCAAAGGGCATTGCATTGGATACAGTGATAAATGTATCCAATACAATTCAAAGTAAAACAAAAACACATTTCCAATTGAATAAAAATTGTATTATGAATATAAAAAACATAAATATGAATACATACTGTTTTGATACATCATACAAAATTAGTATTTTAAAAATGTTATCATTATATATATATTTTAAATGTATTTTTTTTAACATAATTGTGTGTTTCAAATATTATTAATATAATGGATGTCTATTAGACCCTTGTACGGACAGATTTTGGGAAGTTGCAGGCCTACAACATAAAAAAAAATATTCTATTTAAGTCTATGGTGCGCTTTTGGTACAGAAATCTGGACCTCAGCAGTGCACTAGGGAGGTTAAAGTACATTGTATTGCATAGTTATATGTGTTATAGTACTTAAACTAGCACATCAAAAATTCAGATCTTGCTAGTACTTTCTTTTCAGGTGTATGCAGTTAATACACATTTTTATAGTTATAAATATTACATTTGTCCAGAGACTAAAAATCCCCTAACTTTACTCATGTAACATGGGCTTAGCATTTTTTAGTAGATACTAACTATACAAGACTTTTTTTTAAAAGGTAAAAAGTGAAAGGGGAAAGAAGCACTGGTTAAGAAAGTTTCCTATTAAGGGAGGGGGAAAAAATAATGAGAAGGATGGCGATGGAGAAGTACAGATTAAAAAGTCACTATTTTAATTAGAAAAACAGAAAACTCTTAATCAGTTAGCATGAAACATAGCTGTCTGTGTGTACAAATACAATTGTTTGCTGAAATGCTGAGGTAGCTTAATACAAAGTAAAATATTACATACAACCTTGGCACCACCACAGTGGATTTGGGATGAAGCAAGCACAATGTGCTTTAACTGCAGACTGTCAGCTTTAATTTGAGGCTATTTACATCCAAATCAATAAACGATGTAGGTATTACAACAATTTTCATATGTGCCTCCCACTTGTTAAGGGACCAAAATTAATGGGGCAGAATTATAATCTTAAATCAAACTTTCCCTATTTAATATTTTGTTGCAAATCATTTGCAGTCAATTACAGCCTGAAGTCTGGAATGCATAGACATCACCAGATGCTGGGATTTATCCCTGGTGATGCTCTGCCAGGCCTCCCTTGCAATTGTCTTCAGTTCCTGCTTGTTCTTGGGGCATTTTCCTTCAGTTTTGACTTCAGCAAGTGAAATCCATGCTCCATCGGATTCAGGTCAGGTGATTGACTTTTCCATTGCATAACATTCCACTTCTTTCCCTTCAAAAGCTCTTTGGTTGCTTTTGCAGTAGGCTTTGGGTCATTGTCCATCTGTACTGTGAAGTGCCTCCAATGGGTTGTGAAGCATTTGGCTGAATATGAGCAAATAATATTGCCCGAAACACTTCAGAATTTATCCTGCTGATTAGTCAGCAGTCAAATCATCAATAAATACAAGAGAACCAGTTCCATTGGCAGCCTTACATGCCCACACCATGACAAAACCTCCACAATGCTTCACTGATGAGGTGGTATGCTTATGATCATGAACAGTTTTGTTTCCTTCTCCATACTCTTCTCTTTTGAAAATCGTGGGAACATAGCCTAAAAAAGCTTTCTGGAACAACATCCTATGGACAGATAAGACCAAGATGACCTGAGTGACCAGGCAATTGACCAGGCAATTTTTACAGCTGATTAAAAACAAAAAAAAAAACATTATAAAAAAATGGCCTCCATAGATAATGAAGAGCCACAATTTGTGATCACCGCGATTAGAGGAAAATAATCGGGGTCGTTGGTCAGAATGTGGGGAGCCGCGGCCCCAATCGCAATTGCGCGCGATCCTATCAATGGGGACAGGGCCATTGAAAGCAGTGTAGGTGAATCTGCCAGCGAGTAATTACAAGTGCAAGTGATTAATCGCCTAAGTGAGAACATAGCCTTAGATGTCGTTTAGCAAACTGTAATCTGGCCTTCCTGTTTTTGAGGCTCACCACCGTTTACATCTTGTGGTGAACCCTCTGTATTAACTCTGGTGAAGTCTTTTCTTGATTGTTGACTTTAACACACATACATCTACCTCCTGGAGAGTGTTCTTGACCAGGCCAACTGTTGTGAAAGGTGTTTTCTTCACCAGGGCAAGAATCCATCCATTCCAGTTGTTTTCCATGGTCTTCCGGGTCTATCAATGTTGCTGAGCTCACAGATGTGTTCCTTCTATTTAAGAACGTTCCAAACAGTTTTCGCCACTTCTTATGTTTTTGCTCTCTCTCTGATAAGTTTGTTTGTAGATTTTTTACCATAATGATGGCTTGCTTCACTGATTGCGACAGCTCTTTGAAACTCATCTTGATAGTTGTCAGCAACAGATTCCAATTGCAAATAACATACTTGAAATTAACTCTGGACCTTTTATGTGCATTGTAATTGGGGTAATGAGGGAATATCACACACCTGACTATGGAACAGCTGAGAAGCCAATTGTCCCATTACTTTTGGTCCCTTAACAAGTGGGAGGCACATATGCAAACTGTTTTAATTCCTACACCATTCACCTGATTTGGATGTAAGTAATTAAAGCTGATAGTCTGCAGTTAAAGCACATTGTGTTTGTGTCATTTCAAATCCATTGTGAATGGTGTATAGAGCCACAAATGTTAGAATTGTGTTGATGTCCCAATATTTATGGACCTGATATTCTTAGAATATTTGGAAATATTTGAAATTGTTTGGTATGGCAATACTAGTGGCATACAAAGGCATTCTTACTAGTATATGGTGCCATACTCTGGATTTTTTTTCCAATAAATTATCCTATGAATTTGTGTTTACAGATTCCTTTCCATTATGGAGAAGCAAGACACATGAAAATCAAAAAAGCAATGATTCAACGCCTAAATCAGATGCCAGGGCGCGAAGCTGCAGGTTGGAGGAAAAAAAATGACAAATTCCCATGTGCAATGCACATATCTTATTTGTATGCAATGATGGGAAGAATGATGGGAAGTATGATTTTGCTACTCCTGAATGCATATGCCTTCACTTAGAAGTCCAATATTGTTCGGAGGTTAGTAGTTTACCACTGCCTTACTCTAAATTTCACACCCTTAACTGCAACCTTTCATAGTTACATGAATTTTTCAATGTGGTTATTCAATGGACATAAACTGTAAACACAATATAAACTGGAACGACCGATTAAAGGGTTTATAGGGATTATAAATGTTAACCAGTGTTGTGTTGTGTGCTACTATGTGTTCATATTTAAATTTAGAAAAAAGTGTCGGTAGATGTGGTACACAATTACACATTGTATATGTGGGATGGTGGCAAACTCACACGCTAAGTTTTATTGCTCAATCATTACTATTTTATTGTTCATATTTAACTTAGAAAAAAATCTTCCTGCAAAACCAACTTTTGACAAAAGATGCCCACGGTGCACCCTTACCATCTCCTTATATCACAGCTTCAACTTTCTCTGTAAGCGAAGGTGGAGCTTTCAGACAGCTTGAAAACATCTGGGTGACTGCTCAAGCTGGACTTAAAGCCTTGGAGATATGTTGTTTATGGACACATGTTCTAAAGCTACAGCTATAATTGAATTTGTTTACTACTGTCATCAGCACTATGGAACACACAGATTAAAATGTATAAACCTCTTTGAGGAGTCAGTACGTTGGCATTTAGAACTGATATAATTAGAGAGCTGTGCATATTTGCATGTTCATGATCTCCTGCCACTGACCTTTAAGCAGTTTGTATGGTAGAAAAATAGAACGTAAATGGAAGGAATTGAAGGATTTCCAATGTAACATTATATATATATATATATATATAATTTACATATAAAA
>CM070032.1:101575258-101585331 GCA_036250615.1 Ptychadena robeensis | reverse complement strand
AAGCACACATTTTTTAATATTGGTGGCGTGGGTGGGGTTAACTTAGGTAGGGCCATCAATGTTGTTAGAGGTGGGTGAAGGGGGCTACATAACTACTGGGTAAAACTATGGGCAAAATAGGGTGTTGGGGGAAATGGTGTTTGTGGTGAAATATTTTGTGCATAGCTCTGGGGAAATATGGGTGGAGGGCCACCTGACAAAATGTTGTCCACCACCGCCATAAGCTGGAATTTTGTATTGGACCATTTTTCAGAAGGCAACCTTTTAAGGTCCTTGGCCAAGGACTTGCAGAAAAGGTGAGCCTCATCATGGCTGGCCAATTGACTTCTGCGCAGCTGAGCATGCATGCTTGCTCTCCTTGAACACCTCCAATGCATAATAGCGATCCTTCTCCTTGGCCTGTGCTTTCCTTTCTTTCCAGAGTGTGGATGATTGGCTGCAGAGGTACTTGGCCCTGGCAAATTAGTTGTAGAGGTCTTTTTTTGAGTTTGACTCAGAGGTTGGGTTACCTGCATGTCCTGACTATCCCCATCCTCCTTTACGTTCCCAGTTGTGCTGTGAAAACATAAATATTTTAGCAATGTTTGAAATATACTTAGATTGACAATTGATCATTATTGCTAAGTTTAGGCAAACGGTAATTGCACAGCAATATACGCAGTTAGTATCTACATACAGGGTTAGTTACCTTTGGGTCTCCAAAGATGTTCTAGGGGATTTCAGCTTTCTGAAATAGCTCCTTTTTTTGGGTTTTTTTTTTTTTTTTTGAGCCAGACCCACTTGGCTGTGCATTTTCTGCCTTCATATTGCGGGCAAATCTGTCCCAAAGGGAGTTCCAATGTGTCCTGAGAAGGTCTTCTGTAAAATAAAAATATAAAAAATATGACATTAAAAGACATTATTATGTAGCCATAAGCATAGTAGCTGGAATTGATACAATTTTAGGTTTAAAAAGTAGAGCAGAATGAGAAAAAGGGAGGGGAAACAGAGAGAGGAAGAGAAGGTGGGCAAAGGGACAGAGATGCTCCTGTACCTTGCTCCTGCTCTACAGCAGTGAAAAGGTTACCCCAATGGTTGATTGCAGCCTGGCAGACCTCCTTCCATGCCTGGTTCTTGGCAAGGATGTCCAGGTAGGAGGCATGCCCATCATCATAGAACTCTGGATGTGCCTCCACTGCCTGAATAATGTTTGTCACATTGATGTTCTCGCTATTCGTCATCTTCAGAATCTGAAAATAGCAATAGAAATTGTTGATGCATACATTTTAATCATTGTATACCCAACCTCGTCCTTTGCTTTAACATTTTGGTTGGTTGGTATTCATGTGCCCTAAACTATGCTAAATTGTGCTAACACCATCTATTGTGCTTCAGGCCTTGTGTCCACTGAGGAAAAATCTTCGCTCTGGTTAGCAAGGAATGCTTCAGTATGACGTGAGGGCACTGTAAAAGCAGGAAGTGATGATGTGGACTACTCAGAACAAAAAACAATAGTCCTATAACTTCCTGTCTGCATATGTCAAAAACGCTGCCCCTGCATTCATTCTGTATGGCAGTGGTTCCCAAACTGGGGGGCAGGCACTCCTACAAAGGTATTCCAACACAAAGGTATTCCGAGGGGGGTCGCTGGCCCTCATTCTAAACCTGTGTTTGAATAGGAAGGGGAGGAGGCTTGATAATGTTCCTAAATAGAAAAGGGGATTAAAAGGAAAAAGGAGGAGGGGGGAAAGGCCTATTGACATACGTCTTCAAATGATAGCATGGATATACTTAAGTTTAGAGGTTTTATTCAATTAAAAAAGGTTTACACATAAAAACAGATACGCTATAGAAGGTACAGTACAATACAAAGTGCGGCTGCTCCCGAATCACAAATAGTCGGGTGTAGCCGATAGAAAAGGGGGGCCTTGCATGGAAAGTTTGGGAACCACTGCTGTATGGACATGTTATTTGCCCAACACATGTGTTGTTTTGTTGTGCTGCATTAAGTTTCCATAGTGTTAAAGGCATAACCTTTTAACACTGGCCCTGCATTTGTTGTGCAGTAACGCACAACACAGCACGCCATCTTGAAACACATAGGCTTCCATTGAATAAATGGGCGTGTCTGCATGACACAAAAACGGTTTGCTGTGTGCTGCTTTCTCTCTGTTTTTCAATTTAAATAAATAGTAGGCGGGGTGAGTGTACAATTAGCAGAGGGGAGGAGAGTTCGGACAGCGGGGAGAGCCAATAGGCAGCTGAATGCTGCAAATCTCTTTCCCCACTCTCTGGCTGATAGTCAATTCTCAAACAGAGGGCTCCTTGTGCCACCTCAGCCCAGAACACCTCTGTGTCCCCCAATTTGGAAACCACTGGTGTAGTGGAGTCTAATGCCCCCCATACACGTATGGATTTGCGGGAATTTTTGCAGCCGATTGATCGCCGTGCACATTCCCACCGAGCACCCGGCAGTCGATTGGCTTCAAAACAGAGGAGCCACATTGAACGATCGACCACAAATTTCCGTTCCCCCTTGGTGGTAGTTTTTCTGGATCATCCTATTACTTTGGATGGGGACCAGCTGGTTCCCTTACAAGTAATGTCTGGCACAGAAAGGGTAAATCCTTGAGCGACCGACTGCAGCATGATGACGCCATCAAGAATCCTGCAGCAATCGCTGCATGCATGCCTACCCTACCATCCCATACATTTGCATCGGGCCCTGCTGAACGCCGTGGGAATACACAGACATCTCTGTCAAGGCATGCGCTTAACGCAGGGGTGTCGGCGCATCCCTAAACGCAGTGGAAACATAGCCTAAAGGTGTGTAGATTTTTTTGTTCCATCCATGAAGAACGATCAACGAAGAAGGTTGACCTCGAACAAAAAAGGTAGTTTGAAAGGGCATCGAACATATCGATACATTTTTATCTTTTTATCAATATTTATTATATTGTAATTGTGAACGTATTTTCATTCGATATCGGTGATGAACAAACACCACATCTAATGTAACATTCAATCTATGGACCAACGATGTTCGGCGACAACATTTAACAAAAATCTAATTGGCAGTTGATGGATGAAAAAAATCTACACGTGTAAACCCACCTTAAGCCTAAAATGGGGCTACACATGCTGCAGGGACCTCATTAAAGCCAAATACAGATATACAGATATGTAAAGGATATATATTTATTAGAATAACATACTGTATATGCTTTAGTAGAAGGAAAGACTAAGAGATTGATGACTGAGAATAAGCCTAGGTGGGTGGGTAATCCAGCAGCTAATGCACAGAAACACACAGCAAATGTGCTTTTGTTTTGGGATGTCATTATTTCAACTAAGTGAATTGTGAGTTAGTTGCAAAGCTTCTGGACATGATTCATCAACAAATTGCTGGAGATGTAGTGAAGGGGTGTGGGAACATTGTGTAAAAAATTTAAAAGTTTAGCTCTAGTGTATGTAGTTTTTGCATTAACTTATTCATGCACAACTTACATGTGCTAGAGCAATAGTTTTAAAATGTTTCTACATCCCTTTGCAAAGTCTGCCTGCGAAATGCCACAATTTTCATCCAAATTTTGAGTCCTGAAAAATGTGGCTTAAGGCCCCCATACACCTTACAATCTTTCCATACAATCAACTTTTCTTTTACCAAAACCATGTAATATGAGAACCTTTCTAAACCTTCCAATCACTATGTATTATAGCAGGGAGGACCCAGTCCTACATAGTTGTTGGTAGAGCTAAGAAATTGTATGGAGCGATCTAAAGGTGTATGGGGGGCTTTATATTTGAATGTATATGGTACCTTAATCTGTGAGATTGATTGTACTGGTGTTGAAAAAATATATGTGCTTGTTTAGGAGAATTAAAAACCTTATCAGCTCTTGTAAATACTGTTGTTTTACTTGAATACACCAGTGCAGTCAGTTACATAAATAACAAAAAGTTTTCCACCCTGTGGATTATACTTCTATGGATCTCCACTTTATCTCTCTGAAGAGTTCATGCGTTGATAGCTGCTCATACGCTGTGCATTACATTTATTTGATAGCCTATTTCAGGATCTGCTTCCTGTAGAGCAGGTTGTATAGAAGGATGTGTTTCATGTCAGTTGGAGATTTGTTATCAGTAGCTCCGATGATTACAAAACAAATTACTTCTATTGTAAAGCTTGTGGAATGTAAAATTACACTTCAGGGATTCTTGTACTTAAGCACAAACAATGGTACAGGTATAAATAGGTGCATTTTCCAACCTGGCTGTTTAATTCCCAGCAGAGGCAAGAGTGATATGATGCAATCGCTGGCTGTGGTATCATAAGAAATATTCGTTCCAATAACAGCAACTTCTGCTTAAAGGAGACTTCCAGTTGGAATGCGAATTGCGATAAATTATATTATTATAAAAGATTTTTACAATAAGTAAAGTACAACACTGACCTGACCAGGAACTTGAGTGCAGAGACAAAACAAAAACTGATTCAACCAGCAACAGCTTCCAGAGATAAAGTTAATCTCATTACCTCGTTATCTCTTTAACCTTTTCCTAATCTACAAGAAAAAAGAAAAAAAAAGCCAGATACACTTTTAAAGCTGGGCATAGACATCTCAATTTTCTGTACGATTTCTGTAAGTTCGATCACTGGAATAGATCGCCCGATCGATCACAAATCGATCCAGTAGCAATCGGGCCAGCCTGTAAAATTTTGGCAATTGCTCAGAAATCGCAGATTGTTAATGGAGACATGCGATCATTCCTAACGATCGACCTGTTGGCATCCAACCCACATTACATCATTTCCAATTAGAACAGCTGTGATCGATTGAGGAAGGAATCGACCAGGAATCGAAAACGTCATATGGTGCAGTGTGCGATCGATTCTGTAAATGGAATAGATTCCAGAATCGCATGTACGATCGTTTAAAAGCTTTATCTCTGGGAAATCTAAACGATTAAGATACTGCATATTTTTGGTACATTAAAAAAAATTCTATGATAATTCTAATAAATACCAGATTTATGTAAGTAGTCATAGTATCCAATTACTTTTTAAAACAAAATTGACTTGAAAACAATTTCCCTTTTTCTATTAGAGCTTACACCAAGATTTACATACTTTCTTAAGGCCCCCATACACCTTACAATCTTTCCATACAATTTCTGTACAATCAAATTTTGTTCTACCAAAACCATGTAATACAAGGAGCTTTCTAATCCTTCCAATCACTATGCATTCTATCAGGGAGGACCCAGCACTACATAGCAGTGATATATACCTTCCAATCACTATGTATTCTACCAGGGAGGACCCAGCACTACATAGCAGTGATATATACCTTCCAATCACTATGTATTCTATCAGGGAGGACCCGGCACTACATAGCAGTGATATATACCTTCCAATCACTATGTATTCTATCAGGGAGGACCCGGCACTGCATAGCAGTGATATATACCTTCCAATCGCCTGCCAATCGCTTACACTACTTACAATGACTTGTCCCCATTGATAGGATTGCAATTGAGGCCACGATCAAAGTGCTGCTCCCAACGTTCTGACGGCCGGCGGTCGACGGCCACATTTATCGTGCCCATAGACATAAATGGAGGCGATTTGCGTTCGCGCATGCAGGCGATCAGAAATCGCCTCCATTCATTCTCTATGGAGGATTTTTTATAATGGTGGAGTTTATTTTTAAAAATTGCCTGCTGATCACCTGCTGGCGATTCTGCAGGCAATTGAAAATCGCCAGCTCAGTTGATTAACTGCCACACAGGGTCAAAAAATAGCATGCAAAATGTCTCCTGGAAGACATTTTTCAAGCCTTTGTGCTGCTTTTTTTCTGGTATTATTAGCACATTTACGTGAACAATAAATGCCAATGCAAGCATCTTACTGAGAAAGTGTGAATAACGCCACAAACAGCTGTGTGCAGCATTAGCAGGCCCTAATAGGGCTTAGTAATTTTCCAGATGCCAAGGCATTTTTTAAGCTCAAACTTGCGCCACAAATGCAGCAAAGAAGCATATGTGACTCTAGTCTTAGGCTATGTTCCCACTTAGGCGATTTTTCGCCTGTGCTCGTGATTTTCAATCGCCTGTGGAATCGCTGGAGAGCGATCGTCCATTCATGTTTATGGGAGCGATCAGGAAAAAAAATTGGGTGAAAATCAGGCTGTGTATGGCTTAGATCAATTTTATGTTTGATTTTGAGCACTTTTGGATGATTAACCAGTCATGCAGGAATTTCAATATGTTCCACTTAACTAAATAGCTATCGTTGATTGAACTGAAATATTAAACCATGTATGGTCTCCTAATTGTCTATCCATCTTTATATATACGGTATATATATATTGTGAAAGACTTGTCATCTGCCGCGGTGTAAGTGGTCCATCAGGTGGTGTATCCTGGAAGGAATCCAGGATATTGTTGGATAACAACAATAGATTGTTGTGCTGTTTTAGTTTTTGTTTTGGGATTCTGGGATGGGAGAGGAAGGAACTAGGTTGGCCTACCCATCCCATCCAGGGATTACACCTTGGTTCAGCAGGTCCTCCATATCAAAATGCACTGGTCCTTTAAATGTCATTTTTTTGTGCAAAAAAAAACAGAAACAGCCAAGCGTCCACTTGTAAATGTTGGGGTTTACTGCCCACGTTTAGGGGTTCATGCCCGCATTCTCCACCAGTGTGGGGGTTTGGCTCAAAACGGTTGCTCTCAAACCATTAATCCACACGATTATTGTTGGAATAAATGCAACAGGCTTTAGTTCTTAAACTGTGTTATGCCAATATGTCCAGCAGATGGCACTGTGTAGATTAGTTGTTGAAGTGTATACTGTTTGTGCTTCTGCATTCTCTATTGTTGTCTTCTTCTCTTCCTTCCACCATTTTATTGTTTATGCACATGTTATCCCTGTGGTGAATCACAAGTAAAGTTCTTACTGCCAATAAACGTGGGCAGAGAGCCCGTGAATGATAACTAATGTTGGATGTAGTGTATGTGTAGATCACCTACAGGAAGCTTCCAGTCAGGCAGATCAGAGAAGAAGAACTTTAACTTGTGATTCACCACAGGGATAAAACATTGCATAAAAACAATAAAAATGGGGGATGACGGAAGCGAAGACGAAGAAACACACGAGAATGCAGAAGCACCACCATATACACGCAACAACTAATCTACACAGTGCCAATCTGATGGAACATAGTGGCATAAAACACAGTTTAAGAACTAAAAGCCTGTTGCATTTATTCCAAACACCCCTTATCAAACAGCAGGGGTCCTTAAACTATTAGCCAATCTTCTTTAACAGTTCAAAGTGCTTGGTCGCGTCCTCTCCATATTTCTGAGAGTATCCTTGGGCTTACAGGTCTTGCTTATTCGACTCCACTGTAGTATGGAGTTGGAGTTGTACTTATTTTAAAAAGTCACTTACAGTCAATCGCTTTCTTTCTGCTGGTCAGTTCTGTGAGTTCCAGGTTGGTTGTTATGCAGAGATTGTATTGTATTTTCTCTTCTGCGCCTTCTCCATTTTATTGCTTCCCCTTTGGAAGTTGAGATAGGTATCCAGGCATGCAGGTCATGTATAACAGATAGTATTGGCTTTTGTAGAAAGGTCTTCGGGGGATTTTGCCTTTATTCTCTCTGTTGAAAGTCTCAGTTCAGTTGTATGGGCTCGGCTGTATCTCATCATCAGTGGATTGTAACCCCAGTGCCAAGTCAATCTCTTGTTCTGGAGACGGCAGGTACCTGTTCAGTTCTGTTTTCTCAATTTGTTCAAGAGAAATCATTTATCTTTGTGGATTAGCCTCAATGACAGTTGCACTGTTGCATATCACCACCTTTCCGTCTTAGGATTCCGGAATTCTATCCTATTTGGGAATTCTCAGGAGTATCCAACCAGTATACCTTCTTCCTGCCCGGTTCTGGAGTTTGGTTTACGTTTCTCCTGTGGAACGTAGCAAATGCGTTGCACCAAAAACTCTGATATGTTCACCACTTGGTTTCTCACCATGCAATAGTTCATATGGAGTTTTATTGATGCTTTTGGGAGTACAATCTGTGTTTGTAGATAGGTAGTGTCATACGGCTTTCACCCAGTTATTTCTCAGATATAGTTCTGAGTCCAGTCAGCATACATCTAAACATTCTGCTCAGGGTTTCTGTTTTTCCGTTCAGCTACTCCATTTTGTTCTGGTGTTATATGGGACTGTTTTTGATGGCTCGCATCCCATGATGTCTCAGAAAAATTTTCTTATACTTGTGTGCCAGTGAATTCACCTCAATTATCATCTCCTAAACACAAGTGGCTTTCTTTGAAATTTGTTACTGGCCATTGTTACCTCGTGCCTGTTCTTTGGCAAACACTCTGATGGGTGATTGGATATGTGGACTGTGTATCGTGATATGTCATCTATCAAGGTCATATGTACCTGGTGCCCACTCGGTTGTAGGGAACACTCATAGGACCAACACATCACTGGGTATAACATCAAGTTGTTTGAAGCTTGACTCTGGCTCACTTTGGAGGAGTTAGTGGTGCTCTTGTAGCTTTGGCTTGTTTACAACACTCCCTCTTACGGGTTAGTTGTGACTGGTTGGACAATACAAGATCTTTGTCAGGTTCTGCCTATTCAGTCTGTTAGAGCATCAGGAGTCTGTGACCTAGGCGACTGGCCACACAGCCTGAATACAGTTTGTTATGCCCGAGATGCAAAAGTCTGCTTGTCCTTTACCCCAAATCCAGTTAGATTAGATGGCTTACTGTGGACAAGGTGCCATCAAACTTTCTCCATCTGGATTGAGTTTACCACCTTCACTGGATAATTTTGTTGAGCAAGTCCTTTGCTGCCAAGCGCCTTCAAGATAGCGGAGACTTCCTTCCGAGTTTGGAACATACAGCAATCACACTGTATAGACCAGACTAGTGACAATCTGCAGTGTTACTAGGTAAGGACTCATACCCCAGTCCTTCGGCAATAATACTTAGTCCATCGTTTTTTTTTTTTTTTGGGGCCCCCCAGGGATAGATCGTCTTTTCTTGTTAAAGTCAAGCTGTGCAAAAGAAGGTTCTGTCGCTTTCATGTGAATTGTGCTCCTGAATCATATACCGTTCTGCGTTGGCTCGACCCGTTTGTTATTTTAAAAGTGACAGAAGTGGATGTATGTCACTGTTCTTTCTAGCGGTGTTACTTTTTGTTTAGGACTTCTTGCTCTTTGTCAGCTTTCCATATTGAACAATATTCTTAAGGTGTTCCTGGCTTTTTGCATCTGAAGGCATACTTATCTGTTGGTCTTTACGGGCGGTCTCAGTGTTCCTCTCTGTGCTGTCAGTTTGCTTGCTCCTTTCCTTGCGCATGTGTTCAATCTCTAAGTCTGTTTTTGACAAATTTAGTGTCAGTTCATATCAGGCCGGTTCCAGAGGTGTATCAGGCACAATATGGTTCGGGTAAAGATAGCAATATGTGATACATGGCTTTCTTTATATCCTCTCAATTGCGCGGTGCTGTGCCACAACCTCCAGCATTGCATTGATATGCCCCGGCATGCCATTCTGCACTCAGCCTCAGTTTGTAATAACGTCCTTAGTAAGAATTGCTTACTGTTCAGGCTGGATTTCCATGCAGCTTTGCAAGCATCCACATGCCTTTAGCAGTGTGTATGGCTCCTTATGATGAATAAGTGAGTATCTTCCACTAACAGGTTATTGTTGCCCTTGATTGTCTGTTTCTTTCTATCCATTCACTGGTGATTATTATCTGGCTGTCTGTAATAACAACTTCCACAAGTCATCTCTGGATAACAGAATTTCACCTTTCTTAAACTTCCACAGTTGATAATCTCTATTATGCAGTTTAGCCACTGCTGAGTTTTAAGTTCTGAGCTGCTAGCCATTCTCTTTTCTCATTCCTTGACTGTACACACACAGTGCTGCTGATACTTGGATCAGTAGATCTCTGTATTTCAGAAGACTCTTGGGTCAGTCTTGTCCGTGAGCTGGATGGTGTTGGCCATAACTGTTGGATTGTAGTGGTCTGGTAGAGCAAATAAAGGAAGCTTCCAGTCAGCAGACA
>CM070032.1:101562499-101575233 GCA_036250615.1 Ptychadena robeensis | reverse complement strand
CATCATGCTCTGGGGGTGCTTCTTTTCAGCAGGGACAGGGAAGCTGGTCAGAGTTGATGGAAAGATGGATGGAGCCAAATACTGGCAATCTTGAAAGAAAACCTCTTGGAGTCTGCAAAAGACTTGAGACTGGGGCGGAGGTTCACCTTCCAGCAGGTCAATGACCCTAAACATAAAGCCAGGACAACAATGGAATGCTTTAAAATAAAACATATCCATGTGTTAGAATGGCCCAGTCACAGTCCAGATCTAAATCCAATCGAGAATCTGTGGCAAGATCTGAAAACCGCTGTTCACAAACACTGTCCATCTAATCTGACTGAGCTGGAGCTGTTCTGCAAAGAAGAATGGGCAAGGATTTCAGTCTCTAGATGTGCAAAGCTGGTAGAGACATACCCTAAAAGACTGGCAGCTGTAATTGCAGCAAAAGGTCGTTCTACAAAGTATTGACTAAGGGGGCTGAATAATTACGCACACCCCACTTTGCAGTTATTTATTTGTAAAAAATGTTTGGAATCATGTATGATTTTCGTTCCCCTTCTCACGTGTACACCACTTTGTATTGGTCTTTCACGTGGAATTCCAATAAAATTGATTCATGTTTGTGGCTGTAATGTGACAAAATGTGGAAAAGTGGACACATGCATATGTATCTAGGATTTATAGTATATAGTATGTAGCTTTAAGCAGTACTAATTTTCACTTTGAAAACATTGCTAAAGGTAATTTGTTTTGTATTTGCGTGTAACATCTACAGATTTGCATGTCTAAATCCAGACAAGAATAATGTCTGGAAAAACAGCTTGGAATACCCTTAGAATATTTGCTACAATTAGATTTGAAATTCCTAGAAATTATCTTTAGAAAAAAAAAATAAAGCATAATATATAGTGTTTTAGCTAATTGTAACCAATAACATTAATGCAAAGCCTTTTATTTACGCAGATTATTATTTGTAATCACTGGAGAGTTTTTTTTTGCTTGGGAAGGTCACATTTAGTCAGCTTTAAAGCTGAACTCCAGGTAGAATTATTCATGCATGTTTGTTACATTAGAATCCTACTTTGCAGCAATATTGAACTTATATGTAAGCAGTTGGCACAGCTGGCACTTACTAAACAAGAAATCTCCTTTATTTTTGTTTTTTTATTGCAAGTAAATACAATTTTTTCCTGATTTCATCAGAAGTTACACAACTGTCATATCACTTTGTTTTATGCCCAGCAAAGGCTGTGGTGGGTTCAAGCTGCAATGAATGGAGAGTGTTTGTGATGTTGGGGAAGGCTTCAAGGCTTTGTGTGACAGGATCCTCCTAATTATTCCTGTTCCCAATGCAAAAACAGTGCTAAAAAGTTTGTAGTATCTATTTATATCTGTGATATGTATATCCATACCCTTTGCCGTTTTTTCATTGTTTCTGCCTTAGGCTCCACTACATTTTGCAATGTACACACATTTTTCCCCTTGCAGCACAATTTTTTGAATGTGGTAGGTTCTAACAGTCGCATGGGGTGAGGGGACGTGTGGGCATCCCAGGGATGGGCCCATTTAAAACGAATAGGACATGTACTGCCTTTTTCCGCATACGAGCTTCGGCCTTACAAAATCCACTGCAGCCAAAAAATGCACAAAATAGCTTACAGGTAGCAGTGCTAAGTTTGATACAGAATGGCTATGGAACATTGATATTGCAAAGGCCAGAACTAGGAAACAATCAACATGGTGTACTGGGGGGAGAAAATGTGTCTCAAGAAGGTAAACAGTGTTGGGAAAAAAGTACCAAACATTCAATTAGATTAAAAATCTAAATCTGTGTCTGGAAACTTGACAACAAAAACACCCTAACAAATCCAGTGCACAGAAGTTAGATTGATGTGCACTGTAATGATTTGATCCCTTTGCAAAAGATGACTTAGGCTAAGTTTCCACTGGCGATTCCCGAGCTGCTAGCAGTGCGCCAGTGCGCTCCCGCAGACACGGGATAAACGACTCCCTGTAGTCGTCTGCACAACAGTGCAGGCGATTACAGGGCGTCTAATTAAGGACCCCATAGACTTCCTATGGGACGGTCTTTTACCTGGCGGTAAAAAACCTCCAGTGTAAACTTAGCCTTAGTGCTTGACCTTCATAATACTGTGGAGTGATTTATCCTATGATTTTAAAGGAGAAACAAATGCTAGGCCACTACTTCAAAATTGCACAGGTTAGTCAGCCAACCATGTAAATCTACCATGTCAAGCTAGAAACGAAGTTGCCTATTTTAATAGACCAAATGGCAGTGGCTTTGGATGTCAGCTTTTAATGCTCTCTAGTATCTGTTTTTCCTCTGCTCATCATGCCTTTACTCCAAGCATGTCCAAAGTCAGACCTGGGGGCCAAATGCGGCCTGCTTTAAAATGTCTACTGACCAACAGCCTTGGTCATAAAATCAATGATTTGCAGAGGCATTCAGCACTGGGTTGACACAATAGTTTTTTGTGCATAAAGCTTAATGGTTTCACGAGCCACAGCTGCAATATCAGAGTGAAAGTTTTAGCAGGGGTTTTGACTTGAATCCCCCACCAACATGAATGGTGCAGTCAGGGATTTACACTGTGCTTTGTCTGTCTATGGCTGCTTCACCATGCAGATGATCCCTACTATTAGGATACAGCATTAAGGTGAGCATTGCTGGGAAATCTCATTGATCTTCCATATGCCATAGATAGGGAAATGATCAAGGGGTTAGGAGAAATGTGGCAGCATAGTGGCTCAGGGGGCTAGCAGTCTGGCCATGCAGCACAAGAGTCCTAGGTTTGAATCTCGGTCTATGCACTATTTGCAAGGAGTTTGCATGTTCTCCTCATATCTGTGTGGGTTTCCTCCAGGTGCTCTGGTTTCCTCCCACACTATAAAGACATGTGAAAAGTTAATTGGTTTCCCCCAAAATATTCTCCTTTGATAGTTACTCATGACTTGAATGTGACATGTGACTGTGTTAGCTACATTTACGTGACTATGATAGGGACATAGTGTGAGCTCCTCTGAGAGACAGATAGTAATATGACTATATGTAAAGCTCTGCGTAATATAGGGGGGGGGCTCTATGGCAGTGAATGGCTAATGTTTTGCAATTATAATGGAAAGTTTGTGTGAAAGAATAAATCTGCCCCATGATATTGTTCTTTTGCATGTAATGTTAATGGTTTAAAGAATGTCAGGCTGAATGGTAACCCCCCCCCCACCACCATGCCCACTGACACATTACACTACACATAACCTGGCCCTCCTTACTAAAAGTTTGGACACCCCTGCTTGACTTGAAACATCAAAACGTCTAAGCTGTGTGTGTAAAGCCTGCCATACATGAACCAATCAGCGGCCCATTTTGCCGCCGACCGACGGGCGTGCGCGCCGCCAATCAGGGGTGCCCACATAGGGATTATAAATATAATATAGCAACATTTACAACACAATATAATACATACAATCTTAAAATAGCATTTAAAATTAACAGTGCGGTACAACTCATAGTCCCATGGAGATAAAGCAAATTGATTTTTATTTAAACATTTCACAATGATTTAATTAGGAGGGTTGAGTAATAAATTGGTATTTTGTTAAAATGATAAAACTAAATCTATTTTTCTGCATTTCATCCAGTCAGACCAAATATATAAAACAATCATAGTTCTTATTCTTCACTTAATAAACATGTGTGATAATCAACAGTACATGAGATTATTTACTATTTTTAAGTGAATAAAAGTTATACTGCACATTAATGATGAAATGCACAATGCTGTGCTCTGTCTGTGTTTTGATGCTTTTAACGAGAGTTACATATTAAATTTCCTTCTAAACCACAACTAGCAAGTATAATGTTGATCTTGGTGCATTTTAAACACATGCTAATTCTCCTACTACTCATACTGATATGTAAATGTCATTTGGATTTCTGACCTATGCCTTTACCATTCTCTGCCACCTGCCTGAAAAGCCTGCTTGACCATTCTTCTGCCTGGCCCTAATAGATACCTTGTTTGCACTCTGACACCTGCTGTGGATCTGACCACCTTTCTGTCTAGTGGATGGTATAGACTATGGATGGTACTGTGTCTATATTGCGGTTGTTGCTGATAGCAACTGCCCAGCCTTTGCTCCCATGAGACCTGGGGGCAACTGAATGCTAGGATGGTGCAACTTGCCTTCAGAGGCTGAGTGAAGAGAGATTCGAAGATTGTCGTCTGGGAGCTCTTATTTTTCAAGCTTACGGTTTTACAAAATTAACGTATCTATTCATTTTGAAAAGAAGTTACAGACTGAGCTTACTGGAAACTAGCAGAAAGAAATTAAAATTTGTTATCCAAACCAAATATCAGAGCAAAAAACCTATCAATAGAACTTTACAATAGATGTAGGCTGGTTAGTAAATTGATTGTTTAAATTGCAAAACCTAAAGGTAGGCATACACAGGTTGATTTGTTACTGATCGATTCCTGATCTGATCATTCCAGGAGATCGTAGAATCGCCGATTGATCGGATCGAAAATCGATGGAACACCACCTTAGGAACCCAATTTGTGGTCGATTTGGACATGAGCCGATCTCCAAAATGGCCGATTCCACAAAATCCATAGATCCAAAAGGCTGTTGCATAGGGAGCTATGGGTCCACCAACGTACTTCATTCATTGCCAAACGATTGGTCGGGGTCGATCGTGTATGGTGGGCAGAACCTGATTGATTGCCGATCGATCTCGTGAACACCCATGGTGATCGATTGGTTAAACATCAAGTGAAAAATCGACCCGTGTATGGGATCCTTTACAATGTTGGAAATGTAAAAAATGTCAAATCATTTAAATTCACAGGGTAATCATGCTATTCTAGTCCACTCTTACTAGCTCTTCTGTTGTGACTTCAATGTCTTAGAGGAGGTCTATTAAAATTATAATATTAGTATATAGTAAAAATGTATGAACTGACATGTTTTAAAATGTTTTGCCATGCAAACTTTAACTACCAGCTTGTTTACAGGTCTGACAACTTTCACTGTTGGTGTCTGTTTGTCCCTGATTTGGAGGGTATAACTTTCTCTGTTCTGTTCTAACCTTTTGGGATAGGAAATCCGGATAAATTTATATCCTACTGAGGAGAACCTCTCCACTCTACAAAACCATTTGACTCTCCCTATTTCAAAATGGAGATACTATTCATCACCTTGAAAGACAAAGGGTGATTTCTTGCTTGCTGTTCTTTGGATTGACAATAATACAGATTTGAAACTATTTAAGCTGTAACTGTCAGTTGCAGGTTTTTGGTCCTACATTAGATTGGCTCTTATCATCCTCATAACAGGAAATCAGAATTTAATATTCTGTGTGCAGTTGCTTCATATAACTTGTACGAACTTTTACAATTGTGGTAAGGTCACCCATGCAGTTTTTTAGGACCAAAGTACATTGCCACATTTCCTGTCTTTCTTTATGTAGGTTATTGCTTGAATAACATATACAGTAGGGAAACGTATAAAGTCAGCCACCATTATCAGACAACATATACAGCAGGTAAAATATTTAGTCAGTCACCATTGTGAGATTTTGAGTGAAAACCTCCTTGCAAGGTCATTGAAGATGAAACGTGGCTAGGTCTTGGCAATGAAAGACTGGCTTCGTAAGTCTCCAAATCTCAACCCCATAGATAACCTTGGAGTGAAATGCCATGTTGCCCAGCGGCAGCCCCAAAACATCACTGCTCTAGAGGAGATCTGCATGGAGGAGCAAAATACCAGCAACAGTGTGTGAAAACCTTGGGAAGACTTACAGCAAAAAAAAACACCAATAGTAGTCTTCTGTGACAAAAGTATTGAGATGAACTTTTCATATTGACCAAATACTTATTTCCCACCATAATTTGCAAATAAATTCTTAAAAAATCTGACAATGGGATTTTCTGGATTTTTTTTTATTTTGTCTCTTATTGTTGAAGTGTACCTATGATCAAAATTACAGTCCTTTTATCCTTTTAAGTGGGAGAACTTACGCAATTGGCGGCTGACAAAATACTTTTTTGCCCCACTGTATACTATTTGTAGTATGGGCTTAAACCGTTTGAACAGGGGCTTATTAGATATGTGAGAAATAATCCTCATCCCCATCCTTAGTGACCACTCTCTCTGTGAACATGATTCTGCAGGTAAGGTTGATGCTCTGCTGCTGTATACCCCTAGGAGGTGCAAATCTGAAATATAACTAATATAACCAACAGCAATGTCACGCATGCACCTCACCAAGTATTAAATCTCATACTATGTCTAGTTTACAGAAAAGATTTGATGATGTGATCATCATGCATGTCTTATCTCTGACTCAAGCTCAATCTGGTAAGTTTCACATTCAGGAACAGCCAATTTGTTTTCAACATGCCAAAATGCACCTGCAAGTGCCAATGAGCAAAGTGCCCTCCAAGTGGAAGAAGTTCAAAATCATGAGGACTCTTCCTAGAGATGGCTGGCCATCTAAACTGTGTGATTGGGGGAGAAGGGACTTAAGCAGGGTATACATTGTAGATATGGGCCACATCAATGGCCGCTTCGAGCGCCGTGCCATCTATCTAGCTCATATTATATGCGGCCATGCCAGTTTTTGAACGGGACCAATCAATTCCGCTCAAAAACAGGGATATCGGACATGACCGTTAATCACGGCCAATATCCGTTGCTTTGCATGGAAACCATGGGTCAAAGCATGAGCTAATCTAGAAAGACAGCTGAGCTGGAGAGATAGCAGAGCCCCTTCAATATCTGACAGCAGCGCGATGACATCATCACACTGCTGCAGGGAACATTGGACGGCTCCAATATCGAGCTGTCTGTTCCCTGCTTTAGTCAGTTAGATGACCAAGAACCTGATGCTCATTCTGTAAGAGCTCCAGAGGTCCTCTGTAGAGAGAGTAGAACCTTCCAGAAGGACAGCCTGTATGGTAGACTAGCCAGATGGAAGCTACTCCTTAGTAAAAAGGCACATGGCAGCCCACCTGGAGTTTGCCAAAATACACCTACAAGACTCTCAGACCACGAGGAACAAAATCATCTGGTCTGATGAGACAAAGATGGAACTCTGATGTGTATACCAGGCATTATACTTTGGAGGAAAGCGGGAACTGCTCATCTCCAGGCCCCTACCATCCCTAAGGCAAGATCTTAACCTGGATGTGCACAGATGCTTGCCATCCAATCTGATGGAGCTTGGGGTGTGCTGCAATGTGCTATGTACAATGTGCTGAATGGGTAAAAATGGCCAAGAATAGGTGTGCCAAGCTTGTGGCATCATATTCAAAAAGACTTGAGGCTGTTATTACTGCCAAAGGTGCATTGACAAAGTATTGAGCAAAGGCTGTTAATATTAAGCTAGGCCTAATCCCTTAAAAAACAACAACTGTGCACTATAACCTCCCATTATCAAACTTTAACCTTGCACAAGTAAATCAGGGAAGTATGCATCCTCTCAACACAGAGTTGTCCATTCATTTGTCAGACAGAACAGTGTAAAGATGGGTAAAGAAAGCAATCAATAAACAAAAGAGGAAATTGTGAAAATTGATCATTTTGACAATCTACAAAAAGCTACAGACTCTTCCAAGGAAAGAAAGGACAATAGTAAACAAGATTCCTGATGATCTAATGGAAAGGAACCCTCCTTCATAATACTACTACTACTAACAACAATAATAAGAATTATTATTATAAAGTTAATAAATAATAGGTCTCTTTTTGAAATGCAAACATTTCACTTTGAATAATGATTTTAAAAAATTGTATCGGGTAGGCTAGGCAAATTTTAACTTTTTGTGAGAACAGGAAAATTATTTATGTAAATTACACATATTATACATTTATGAAAATATTAGGTATGGGGTTCTTTTCAAGGTCCATATTATGGATATTTAAATTTTCTGAAAGGACAAATAGACTTGACTTTCAACCAACTTGATTTGCAACAAACCATTAGGAATTAATTAATTTAGTTTGTAAGAATAACACTACTATAGGGTTTATAATATTATGATGTATAAGGTTTGGATGTAGTTGGTTGCCCATGGAAACCAATTCCATAAACTGTTCTTCAGCTAATCTGGAGGCCATTAAAAGTTTGGATCTGTAACTGTTGCCTCTGCATGAATAATGTGCAAAGTGGGCTTCAATATGCTCTCATCTTGACCTCATGCTATGATTTTACTTGGCCTACATCTTTGTTGCTGAGTTGTCTGTTCAACTGCTTCTACTTTGTTATAAAACCACCAATAGTTGACCATAGAATATTTAGAAGCAGGGACATTTCACAAATGGATTTATTGCACAGGTAGCATCCTTTTATAGTATAACACTTGGATTCAGAAGCTCCTGAGAGGGACCGATTCTTTTACAATGTATGTAGAAGCAGTGTGCATGCCTAGGTGCTTAATTGTACTTATCTGTACTCATGGAAGTACATGGAACACTCAGCAGATTAGATGGACACAGGATGTTGGAAGCCCCAATTGAAAAATTTTAGCTATCTACATGTATGTTTCTGGGTATACGTACAGCAACTTGTAGACCACAAAAAAGGCCATTCTGACATACAATGTCTGTCCACGGATGGTCAATGTCCTACTGCGTTTGCACCAAAAGCTTCCTAGTGAAGAGAGTCACCTTTTGGTTGGCAGTGAACACCCTGAAAGCTGATGAAAATGTTTAATAACAGCGGCATATTTATGCATATTGATCATACAGCCATGTAAACAAAAAACGAAATGCGTCAAAATAATTTCTCCGCCAATTATGTCTTTCAAGATTCTTTTTATTTATTATGTACACGTGATGTCTTTTATATTATGTTTTATATTATTGTATGAGCATTCTGTTTTTAAATACCTGTCTGGATATTTTTTCAATAAAAATTTGTATGATTTTATAATTGTATATGTTTCATTGGTAACTTTCTCTTCCCTATAACGTGGCTCTATAGAAAGTCCAGGGTTTGATGGTACCCATCTATTGTTGTATTGGTTTTTGTTATGTAATTATTAAATGGGAGCCTAATTTTAGGAAAATATACAACACAGATAATGGCCCTCAAAACATTTTCTGCTCATGAAAGTGTTTTGAAAACCTTACTTGGAGATTTGGATGGAAGCCAATATTTTTAGTATAATATTTTTATAGTGTATGTTCTAGAGCAGTTGTGGGCGAACTTAGGCCCTTTAGTCTTTTAATTTGGTCATTGTCACCATGGTTTCAAGGGTCTGGCTACCCTCATTCCCTGCAATAAGTGAAGATAACACCTAGAGGAAAATAGTTTGGATTGATTCCTAGAGGTCATAATTTTCCTGCAATTGAATGTTTAAGCTTCTCTATCAAAGGATTCTTTTTATAATTTTTTTTGAAAATCATTTCTTTTTTAAAATATCTCATCCTAGCTCTGAGGACTTAGGACCCCTATGCCGGGAAAAAAGATTAGAAGTTGTGACGCTCATACAGAAAACTAATTTATTCCTTCATAAATAAATCCCAGAACTCAGACACTCAGAGAATCCATAGCCTCTTTAAAAGGGTTCCCATGCCCCCCACTACACATACACCCTTGATTGGAGGTGGTTTCCTCACTGAGAGCACCCGGCAAGCAGCTGTCTGTACAACTTGAAGAGTCACTCAGCTTTCTACAATACCTCTAAGGCCACATTTGGAGGGTCATTGTTTTTCACTGCAGGCTGTCTTGGAGAAGCACATTCTACGCTTGGAAACCTACTGAAAAGAACGGACAAGCAGCATTGCACTCTTGCCAGCTTTATTCAAACAGTTGATTAGTTGGAGGATGAAATGTAGAGATGCCCACTAATAAGCATTAGAGGACATGGAAAGTTAAAGGATTTCCTACTTTCCTCTGATTTTATTGTTTACTTTTTTGTCTATGCCTTATGTACTTACAACTGTAATTTTTTACATTTTATATCCATTGTTTTTATTTTATTACAGTATAGTGTTCAATGTGTTTTCAGCATAGAAAACTATATAACTTGCTAAAAACAAGCTAGCAAGCGGGAGTCCAACTTAACCAAATATGCTAGTACATCAATAATAATGCTTTTGGAAATTTCATATTATAAAAAAAGTGAATTCTAAAAATAAAAAAAGCATTTTATGTCTGTTTGAAAATCAAAGTTTTCTGTCTCTATGGATATATAAATATATATTTATTCTAGGGATTATTGGCTTTTAATCATGCACATTGTTTTTGTTCTCTGCAATAAAATTGCTTTTACTTTCTTTGGGTCCGCTTCTTTTTTATTATTATAAGTAGTCATAATACATTTATAACAAAATGATTACTACCTGAAAGTAACTGTGCTCAGAACTAAACTCAGAAACCCAAGTAACATGGGGTAAAAGATTAAACTGACAGCAGTGAGCTTTAGTGTCATTCATTTTTAATAACGCCTCAATTTACCTCATTACTCATTACATTTCACACATTACGCATTAACCATTTAATAGATAGATAGATAGATAGATAGATAGATAGATAGATAGATAGATAGATAGATAGATAGCATCCCCATACTTGCTGTTTAAAATCAACAAGCCTAAAAAACTGGTGGAGGGCTGCAGTGATAGTTGACTTTCTACAACTTCCTGACTGCATGGATGGCCAGCTCTAGGAAGGGCTCTGGTCGTCCCAAACATCTTCTGTTTAAAGTTTATAGAGGCCTCTGTGCTTTTGGGAACCTTAAGTTCTGCAGAAAACTTTTTGTAACCTTTGCCACATCTGTGCCTTGCCACAATTCTGTCTCTGAGCTCTTCAGGTCGTTCCTTTGACCTCATGCTTCTCATTTGCTCTGACATGCACTGTGAGCTGTAAGGCCTTATATAGAAAGGTGTGTGGCTTTCCTAATCAAGTCCAAACAATCAAACACAGCTGGACTCAAATGAAGGTGTAGAACCATCTTAAGGATGATCTGAAGAAATGGACCGCACCTGAGTTAAATATATGAGTGTCACAGCAAAGGGTCTGAATACTTAGGACCATGTGATACTTCAGTATTTCTTTTTTAATAAATCTGCAAAGATGTCTACAATTCTGTGTTTTTCTGTCAATGTGAGGTGCTGTGTGTACACTAATGAGGAAAAAAGAACTTAAAAGATTTAAGTAGATGGCTGCCAATATAACAAAGAGTGAAACATGTAAGGGGGTCTGAATACTTTCCGTACACACTGTATATTCACACTGTACTCACATCACAATTACCTTCAAAATGAATGGTCACAGGTGCTATTAATTTTTGCATTGTGAATATATATTCACAATCCATGACCATAAGCTTCCCAATGCAGAATATCGTGAATATTCAAATTGCGAATATCTGCCACCATATTCATCAAATTTGCGAATTCTCGAATATATTCGCAATTCGAATAATCAAGCTCAACATTAGCCTTTATAATCCCACCTAAGCATTTTATTTTACTACCCATATTGCCCCCAACCAACAATCGTATAACTTCTTTCCTTCTTCCTTTAGAAGAAATACTTCAAAAACATGTGCAAATGGATATTGCAATTGCATATGTAAACGTCATGCATCCAGAACTTTGCATAACATTTTTGGCATGCTGCTCAGCATGCCAGTGCCAGAAAGAGAAAGTGGCTTTCTATTTGGTACTGCAGGACAAAAAGCAAAGAAAAGGCATTGAGTAGAAATGATGGCTCATTATATACGCAGTTTGGACAACTTGAACTTTATTACAGGAAAAGTGGTTTGAGAAAAATATGGAAGCTTTTGTAAAGGTAGACCTGCGTTTTCAGAGTCAAAGTAGTCACTATTATTAAACACACACACATATATATATATATATATATATACACCGTATTTTTAGAGCATAAAACCCAGAAAAAAATATTTTAAAAGTTTTCACATCAATTGGGTTAATGTAATGGATTAAATTATTGCAATATCAAATTCAGCCAGTAGATGTCACTAGATGTCACAGCACAACGTCGTCTTCCACACTGACTGGGAGGAGGGGGGGCTGCGGGGAGAATGGCCACATCTCTCATGTGACAGCTCCCCAGCTAATTTTTTTGCCGGGAGAGTTGGCGGGTCGCGCATTTGGACCATAAGACGCAGGCACTTTTCCCCCCTGATTTTGGGGATGAGAAAGTGCGTCTTAGTCCAAAAAATATGGTATATTATGAAATAAAGTATTATGAAATAAAGTTCTTAGCAATTAATGTATTATATGCAAGCATATACTGTAAACAGTTGTAGCCAAAACTTTTAGCCTCCCTTATGAAATTAGACTTAGACATTTCTTGATGTCTCCATGAAAATTACCATTAACAGCAAGTATTTGGTTTTTGGGTGCATGACATCTTATTAAAAGAGAAATTGTGTTGACATTTTGAAGAAGAATATGCAGAAAACTGCTTGTAGTCTAGGATCAGGTCATCGCTAGGTCTTCCAACAAGACAATGACCCAAAGTGCACATCAAAATGAGTCCAACATTTTTATTTTAAAAAGATCCTGGAGAGTCCAGACCCCATCTGTTGAGGGTGCTCAAAGTGAATGTCCATGCTTAAAATCATGCAGCTAGAATATTTGCAACGGAAGTATGGGCCAAAATCCTGCATGAGACCTGTTCCAACCTAGTAAAAAAACACTCTAAAGGTGACCATACACGTGCCGATTTTTCGGCCGTTTTTAGCCCTCCCGAC
>CM070032.1:101542582-101557847 GCA_036250615.1 Ptychadena robeensis | reverse complement strand
TAGACTCCTCTCCTGGATCCCGGTTCCCCTACCCTCTCAGGAGGGAGTGGACTAACAGTTGGTTGTGGTTTGCTTATCTTGCAGCGTATTGATATCCAGGTGGTGGCCATGGTCTTCTCATGGCTTCCATGGCACTATATCTTCTTCTCCCAGTGGTAGGAAGGGTCTGCTTGCAGCACCTACATAACTGGAATTTTCTCCCCGTTCTCCCAACGGAGCACATACACATAACCTGCCAGGCAGAACCTCTGTTTTAATGGTGCTGAGCCAATCCGCATAGGATCCGCATCCCCATAGAAAGATATTTTAAGCATCTAATCACAGGGGTGCTTCAGTATCTGGCTGCAGCTCTGTCTGCAGAGCTAGCTAAATGTCTGATTTAGTACTTGTTAACCTATGAACCCTGAACTCCTGGCCCTTGGCATGTACTTCCTATAAAAGCCATGTCCTGCTTTGTCTCATTGCCAGATTGTTGGGCTCCTGACAATATCTTGCCTCTTGGTTCTGCTGCTTCTTGTGTTCTCAAACGGGAAACCCATGTACCGACCCTTGGCTTCGTATTACCCGACTACTCATACTGGTGCTCCAATGCTTACCTGACCATTGGCTACTGGCATATGCTTGTTCTTGACTACGCTGCTGCCTTTCCACTTTCTCAGTTTGTACACTGATCCTGCCTGCACCGGTGTTGCTGTTTTATCTACTGGACTCTGAGACTGAACCTAGATCATTACAGATATACCCTGGTTTACTGTTCCAGGGACAACTTTTAGCTAACTGCAGTAGAACCTAACAGCAGCTCTAATCCTCAACCACCAATAACATTTTAAAATGCAAAACATAAATATCACACCATGACCTACTATTGATTGTTTTTAGAATAGTATATTTTAATAATAAGTAATAACTGTATGTCTTTTGCTTCTCCACCATGGTGTAACCGACACGTTTCTGTATGCATTTATTGTTGGATCATACAGTCAGGTCCATAAATATTGGGACATCGACACAATTCTAACATTTTTGGCTCTATACACCATCACAATGGATTTGGAATAAAACAAACACAATGTGCTTTAACTGCAGACTGTCAGCTTTAATTTGAGGGTATTTTTTATCCAAATCAGGTGATCGGTGTAGGTATTACAACAGTTTGCATATGTGCCTCCCACTTGTTAAAGCTGACAGACTTAACTAGTTTAACTAGCTAATTTTTGAGTTAACGGCAAAGCCCCTGAACATGATATCATCACCAACATTGCTGCTGTGGAGAAGGTTTGTGGGAAAATGATCTTTTTTTGAAGAAAGTAGTGCTCTAGTTTATGTAGTGTTTTCATACATTAAGTTCAAAGTAAAATTCACTTCAAATTTCAACTAAAATTGGAACCCAATTAATGCAAGAACTACATGAGTAATCCTTCTTTTAGATTTGTTTTTATGGTCTTACAACCCTTCTTTACTTCTTTTTCAACAGAAAGTTTGGTGATGAAAATATGTTCAAGGGGTTTGCATTAACTTATATGATACAAGCAATATCCTGATTTTCATCTATTGACTCCAATATAAGGGCTTGTTTCCACTAGAGAGATCGGCGGTGGATAGATGCATTTTTAATCGCTTTGCCACAACCGCAGCCAATCCTCCAACCAAACCCCCCCCCCCACCCGCTTACTTTTGCACATGATTGTCCACGTGATCGAATCTGATCGCACCTGATCGCTCATATAGAAAATGAATGGATGTGGTCAGGCACAGTGGAGACATTGCCTTGTGTCCCTTGGCCATTAGGTAGATCCAAAATGTTGTACAGGGCTAACGATGTGTTGTCATTGTTGATATAGGGTGGGGGTGGTAGGTAACAATTTCACTATCTGACTTTGTGAGGTAATGACAAAGCCCCTAAACAAAGTATTATCCCTAAAATTGCAGGAGGTAGAAAGAAGGGTTGTGTGCATGCATGTTAGCAAGAACGGTACGTTACTCCAGCACAGGAGAATTGTGACGTCACTTTGAGGAATGTGCATGTTTTAATGCGTGTATATGGGTAGGAGTTGGGGGCCTGGCTTGTCTTGGACAAAGGCAAGGGGATTTTAAGGAAAAAGGTTGTGAACCACTGGTTAAAGCAAATCGTTTTAAAACTGATGCTTTTTCACCTGAATTTATCGACCAAAAGTGATGGAAATCAAGCTTAAAATGGAAAGAACCCGAATTGATAATGTATAATTTCAGTCGATTGTACAGACATCTAAGTATTCTATTTTGTATCCGGTGCTATGGAGCAGACAATGTAATCGATCTATTTTGAATCAATCACACTGTGTGGTGGTACTATAGATGGATGTTAGGCCACTGCTATTTCCTTGCGCAGAGAAAGAAGACGTGCTACGGTTGATTTGTGGATGATTTGCCCAAGGATTACCCTATTAATTAGCACTAAAAGCCATTGCTCTTTAATGGACGCGTCTCCGGCGACACTTTGCAATGTAGACGCAGCATTCCACGTTCTAAACAAAGCGTCTTGGTCACGCCACTTTGAGAACGTGTGTGTCCTCTCTTTTTGAGTGGTCACTTAGCCTAGGTAGGCATACACACCTCGATTCTCCCTCGTAAATGATGGAAAGACTACAGTGTAATGATGTCCCTCAAAGGATCGTCCAACATGACGCATCACCAACATACGGCAGATTCTCGGTCGATCTTGTCAGGTGGGTGCACCAGATTTTCGTCCGAGCGAAAAATTGGGTGAAAATTTTCCGTGTATGGCTACCTTTAGACTGACAGATGTTACAGTGGTTTTAGGATTTCCACACAATGCAGGAAAGTTATTAAAATAAAAACTTTGGGTTGTAGTTACAGTAAGTTAGAGGATTTGAAATGTATTTAATGAATGAATATTGAAGAAACAAATTTGTATGTGCCATACCCATATATACTGGGTATCTGCTTCTTATATAAATAAAAAGACATCTGCTAGGGAATTAGATGCAACTTTATTGTACACAAAATCAATATTTATTGTTTACAACAAAATGATAAATGAATAATAATAAAATGGCTGATGTGTGCAATTATTACTGATAAAAGCGCCCGGTTTTGAAGCATGTGTCCCCAGTCATCAGCAGATGCTGCTTGTATGCAGTGTGGATGAAGGAGGACAGACAATAGAATGAGGGCATACACTGAGCTGCTAGCATGCTGGTGCAGTGTACATAACACCTCACACTCTGGGTGTTTCTACAACAGGGAGATATGATATATATTAATACAGAAAAGCTTTCTTTCCGCTCCCACTAACACTGGATACGAGGAAATTAACATTTCCAGAAGGCAAATAGATTTGTCAGTTCACAATAAAGCTTGATAGGGATTGAATAAAAGAGCTCCTCGGCTAGCAGGTTGGTCCCGCCTCTTCTCCGCCTCACTGATGCCGGTGTTCTACAACCGACATCCCCGGCGCCCTTTTAGACGTGCAAGAGCCCAGCGCTAACGCACGGGAAGAGGTATTTCCAGTGCAAGCTGGCGATGTAATGCTTCCTCAACAATATCCAGAGGCAGGCCAAGAGCAGGCTTGTGATACATTTAATGATAAACATATACACCACAAACGGTATGGACAGAGCCCTGCTTCATGATATATTCACAACAGTGAAGACAACTATGCATTTTTGATGCATTTTTAATTGCTTTGTTTTAAAACGTAAGCACAAACACAGACGTGCAATGTGAAAAACGCATGCGTTTTTAATAACAACCTGCTGCATGCATTTTTGTATGGCTTTGTTTAAAAACGCAAATGCAAGCACAAACGCATATGTGTAACATGAAAAACACATGGGCATCAAAAAACGCATGCCTTTAAAAAACGCATAGAGTGAATGGGCCCTTAACCTCCTTGGTGTTGCACATGTGGAGCGGTTTTTTGAAAGCACACCACGGGCAAGCGTATAAAATTCCGCCGCGATTTAGGGCCCATTCGGAGGTGCCCTACACAAAATGAATAGTGCTGGAAAAAAGCAATGCCCTTCCATTTGCATGGAGGTCTAAGGCATCACCTACCCCCGCCCCCGGTGACGCGATCGGGGAAAGATGCATTGGCATACACGCCGATACGAGGAATCGCTGCCAGAATCCGGGGAAAAGGTTAAATTCCTCTCGGTTGACTCGGCCCAAACATCCAGAAGGTTAAGGTGGCCATACACAGTTCTATTTTTTTAAGGTGAGATAGGTCAAACCCTTCGCCAGCCAATCGGGGCGGCCACTGAAGTGTCGGCCAGTAAATACCATATTTTTTGGACTATAAGATGCACTTTTTCACCCCCACTTGTAATGCCTCTTCTTACAGATAAGCAGCCACCAGGATATGGAATATAAATTGGCATCAGGCAGCCCTCTAGCTGTGGGGGGTTATGTTTTGGTCAGTGCTACACATACATCTTGGTGGACAGATGCAGTGACATGGCTGCCTCATTCATAGCAGACGCAAGTCAACTCAAGTCATGACATCAGTGTGATTTAAGCGGCTTCCATTGAGGATCAACTATGGTCTTATGTTCCTTCTTCAAGGCTCCGAAGGTCACTCCCGGACTTACATGTATATTTGCGACATTAAAAAGCACCACAATGCTCTTATTTAACTTTACATGCATTTTGCCACAGTTCGGTTCAATTCCCAAACTGGAATTTCACCATCCCTAACCATAGTAGAACTGTTGTATTATTTCATGGACACTGTTCATTTCCCTCATGATGTAAACACAGGCCATTACTTTAATAATATATACTTTTTGACCTGGTTTACTAGACAAGAGCTATATGTGTCCTCTTCCTGTTACGTTTTTTTTTTCAATCAACCAATTTTTTTTCTCGAATCAGAAGTCTATCATTCCAGACTTTTCATTTTTGACCTTGTACCTCCGCACTACCTCTTATACCATAACCTATTATCATGTACAGCTTCAAAATATGCCCAATACATCACATTGGGATTGCCTCATGCATCCTGTAAGTATTGCTTCTACCTTTACCCATTTTCATTAGCCCTTATATCCTACCTCTCTAGTCTTGTCCATTCATCTCTGTCACTTAATCATTGCTATTAGTATTTGTCCTCTTACCTATTGCAAATTTTATTCTTTTAGAAGGTGAGTTTAGTTGGGCAGAGTCCTTCATTGCACTATTGCACGGGGGCCACATGCGGCCCTTTGGGAGTTCTTCAGTGGCCCCCTCGGTCCTCCACAAAGCTTGAAGTTTTGTTATTTAAAATAATGTATTTAAGCTGTCATTGTTTCATTATAAAATATACAAGTCAGTATAGATTGAAAATGTGCGGCCATTTAGTGATGCTGAGGGCCACACTTGTGGCCCTCCATATCAACTCAGTTGCCCACCACTGCTATAGGGAGATAGATGGAAATCCACTGTGATCGTGGAGTTCTATATTGTCAGCTAAAGATCTTGTCCACAGCTCACAAATTCTTAAGCCGGCCATAGACGTCCCGATCTATGGCCGACATTTAGCAGACTCTTCACAGCGTGGTGACGTCACCACGCTGTGAGCAGTCTGCTACAGCACGGACAGGAATCCTATGTGTTCCGCTAACACACGGGACTCCTGTCAGACTGTAGCCAATTAACTCGGGAGAGGAGACTTCCCCTCCGAGTTAACAGGCTGCAGCACAGTCGGGCAGAAAAAAAAACCAGCAGGACGGATCCGTGGGCGATCCGACTTGCCGGCTTTTTTTCAACAAAACTCAAGGTGGGCTCCCTCATAGTTGCGGCGGACCAACCTTTATGTCCTCGGCGGGAGCGAGCACGCAGGTTGGTCTGCTACAACTATGGCCGGGAATCGGCCAGTCTATGGGGGGCTTTAGATCTGAACTCTGTAGACAGAAAGATTTTCCTATGTACTGAGTCTCCTTCCTACTGCTTTTACTTCCTAAGGTAGCCATACACGTGCTGATCCTCCCTTGATAGATGAGGGACCTTCTGCAGCGCGATGATGACATGATGGTGCAGCCAGTAGCTCAAAGTATCGGTGGGCATCCTTTGTGTGCCGGACATTACTTTGGATGGGGACGTCATTAATGGGATCGGCCAGGAATTTACCAATATGTCGGATCGCTGTTCGGGAGGTTCCTGGTCGCTCTGTCCAGGTGGGTGCACCCAATTTATGGCCAAGCGACCACAGGAACGCGCACGGTGGTCAATTGTCTGAAAAATGAGGCGGGAATCGGCCCGTGTATGATTACCTTTACACTCTCCACAGTTTAACACTCCAGGATGTGGATGAGCCATTTGTGTCCTCCTATGCAATACAGGCCTTTTGGTCCTGAATAAATACTGTAAGCTTTCAGAAGCGGAGAATGGGATAAGTACATCCCATATACAGTAGTAAGTGAAAGCAACTGGACTTTGAAATGTTCTTAAAGACGTCTGAATGGCTATTTCAATTCTGAACGAATTTTCCTGATGATGGAAAAAACTATATTTTCATATCTGTTCACTAAAAAATAATGGTAAATTAAGCATTTGGGGCTTTTTCACACTAGCATGCCAGAAATGCATTGTGAGATTTTTGTGATTTTTGAACGTGTCCATTCATGTCTATGGGGGCGATCAGGGCTAAAAAAAAATTGCGCCCGGGATCAAAACACAGGGAGGCTTGATTCTGTAAGCAGGTCGCACCGCGTCCGTGTCCAATCGTTTAGTCCTTTAGTTGAAGTGTATTCCACTAAAGCAGGGAACAGGCATGTAAATATGGGCCAGATTGATGGATGCTTCCAGCGTGCTCACGGCCATCTATCTGGCCCAAATAATATGCGGCCATCGCTGTTTTCGAGCGGGACCAATCAATCCTGCTCAAAAAACAGGGATGTCTCTCCAGCTCCTCTGATATTTGACAGGGAAACATATATCCAATATCGAGCCCTCTGTACCCTGCTTAAAGGTGAATTCAACTAAATGGAAGAAATCAGCCGCAATCGTCGTGCACGATTAAAATCATGTCCGCTCCACGGCTAATGATGTAAGTGGGAACAGAAACATAGGTAGCCAGGAAAACTGCATTTTATTGAAGTCAGAAATAACCGTCCACACTCTCTTGAAGTTTCCTTTAACTGAAGAAAAATGTCAGCATGTAATGTTTTGATCTGAGCAGTTATGACCGGAATGTTTTATCTCACAGAGAACGTTTGTGCCTGTGTTCTGCATTGTGTCAGTTACAATCCTGATCAGTAACGTTGTATATCACGTACCCGTGCACTCATTCATTGATGTGTGATGTGTGTAATAATGACAGAATGGTTGTACATGGTTGCTCGGTACTCAGCGGATACAATGTAACACTAGCACAGAACCATGAGTAGTACAGCACCAATCACACACTATAGGCAGCAGCCTGCACAGCTAGGTGGATGCAGGGGATGCTCCCTGTGCGGCTCCCAGGCTGTGTGTATGTCAGTGTCATGCAGCTCCTCCTCTTCCTCCTCTCAGGTTAGGCTGCCTCCCTCTTTTGTGAGTTATAGCAACTGTTGCCTTGTGAATCCAGCGCCATAGCCACCGTAGTCCTGGCGACTGTTACCCATCAACAACAACTACTCCTCTCCTCCTCATCCTCCTCCTCCACCTCTCCAACCTCATCATCATCCTCCCCATCACCCACAACAACAAGCACCACCAACAACACAATAATCCACAGCCAAGGTGAATATGACTATATTATTCTTCTTATTGCTGCGGGCTGCCGTAGTAGTGATGTGCCTGTGTGTTGTAGCTGTGTGTGTGTGTATGTGTGTGTGTCCCTGCACTGGCTGCTCTCCTCCCTCCCTCCCCAGCAGCTCTGCTGTCCTGTCTTCATGCTGCTGGGATCCCATTGCCTGTGACATAGAGGATGCTCTCTCCTCTGATGATGATGATGATGATGATGATGATGATGAGTGCTCTGATTGCATGCATAGTATTATGCCTGGCATAGGATGAAAGGCAGGTGTCTCTGCAGAATCACATGCAGGAAATGTGCTCTCTTTCATGCTCCCCCTCTCCCTCTTCTGGTTTTTTTGTCTGTGTCTGTCTCCCCAGACCCTGGTTGTGTGTGTGTTTTCATGGAGGGGAGAGAGAAGGGCAGAGGAGGAGGGGGAGCTGGGAATCAGAGAGGCTGGAGCATGGATGGGTAGAAACTCCCTGTGTGCCCACTACTCCTATGTATTCATGCTGGAAAGACGGGCATTGTGTTGGATTTTTTTTTCCTTGGGAATTTGCAAGCATTTGAACAAGAAAATGATGGCTAATTATACAGTACCGAGCTAATTCTGCGCTGTTGTGATCCGCATTGATAACGATGTAATGCTGCTAAAGTGTTGATTCATCCCACTGTTGTTTTCTTTCCCTTGGCTGTAACCCTTGCTGTGCCAGGAGGGGCACCCAAGAAGTGAAGGGGTTAAACACATCCTCCTTTGTGCTGCAAGGTTCCTTTTCAGCATTTGCACCCCTAGGACATTATTTACTGACTGCAAAGGGGGAGGGAAGGGATCCCTAGTGAGTTTTACAGGTGCACACTAGATGTCTCTTGGTCCCCTATTAACCCCTGGGCCTCGGCTAGGGATAACAATGACTTGCTTATAGGGGCTTTGTGAGGACCATGTGATTGGCTAATGAATGTTGCTTTCTACTAGTGGATGCAACAAGATGCAGCCATGAGTTCAGCATCCTACCGGTTGTTGGGGGCCTGGGCACTTGGCAGCTCCACCATGCCTCACTTGCAGCTCCCACACTTGCCAATCACACATTCATTTAACTGGCTGCAAAGCACTTCTGGCCCATGGATTACACCAGGGTAGATTCTGTTTTCTTTACTGAATGCTGAAATCCAAGACAGGTTGATCATTAAGAATGCATGAACCATGTGAACTTGAAACGTCTGGCTGGTTTATCTATTGCTGTGCTGCATATTTAGGCTCCGCTAGGTCTTCTTCTGGTCATTTCCTAATCCTTACTTTTTACAGCTGTTTTATTGGGCTATCGGCGTCTATATAATGTCACTTACTTGTGTCCCTATTCATTTATTTTATGGTATAGGATATTTCTGTACCATGTGTATGTCAGTTGACTTGAGAAATATCTGTTTTACTGTCTAACTGCTCAAACCTTTTCCTCTTTGGCTTCAGCAAAATACAAATTAAATATTTCAATTATGTCCCTGGGTAGGACCGTAAAATAATTAAAAGGCAAAGTAAAATGTGTTTCAGTCAGTTGTTGGTTCATTCAATACAGAACATTATAAAGTTCAATATCTATGATAAACTTTCTGCATGAGCGCATGTGGTGTGTAATTCTCAATTCACAAAGCTTTACGCTACATAATGAACTTTTAATCATGTGACTGTACATTAGAAAAATTACTGGACTCAGCTAAAAATACCCGTCACCTTATAAATAAGGATCTGGGGTTTTATCTCTATGGACTGAGCCCAATTCTGGTTGTTACTTCTGTAATTCTTTGGAGTGAGAATGTTTTATCTACTCATTAAGAATAGGTCAAGATAATAAATCTGGAATAAACAACAGAGAATGGTGCAGTTTATTGCAGTAGAGCGATCATTGGTCTGAATAACTTATATTAGGGGAATGATTGCTGGAATATGATTGGGTGTTGTTGGCCTCTGTAAATTTTGGATTTTTTTAAAATAGATGCTTGAAGCCCCCCATGCACCTTTACATCACTCCATGCAATTACCTTTAGATCTACCAACAGCTATGTATAGTGTCTACTGTTTGTAAGGTTCAGAAAGGTCCTCATATTACATGGTTTTGTATGGTAAGGTGTATGGGGGCCTTAATTCATAAGCAAGTGTAAATGTTCTGTGACACACATTGGCATGCAGAAATCCTTCCTATCATGATTTTTAGGTTATCTTCCATATGGACAAAACGTCAAACAGTATCAGGCAATGTTCCCTATTTGCCAAACAATTTAGTATCGCTGCTTACATACAGGGCTTGGATTCCAAAGTGGTATGTTGCAAATAGCAAAGACTTGCTATGTTATAAGAAACATTCTGTTTCTGTTCGGTTAATCTACGGTGAAATCGGCAACAAATCTAACCGTCTAAGGCCACCTTTAGTGATGAAGTTTTTTGCTGTTAAATGTTTTCTCTGGTATAAAGCAAATCCTAAACCCTTTTCTTTAAAGATGGCTGCTTATAAATAGACACAATTTTATACATGGCATGGTTAGTTGGTAATGAGTTAAGAACTGCAATAGGGAGCCAACTGGCAATCCTACTGACTAGTCATATTTAGAAAACTTTTAGTGGTAGTCAGTTGTGGCTAAACCTCTGATCCATGTGTCTCAATATACTTCTAGTACACCAGACACTCTGGTGGCCCCAGCATGAAGCAGGGACGTTTCCCAATGATAAGCTGGCCATACACCTTTAGACCACTCTGTCAGATATCCTTCAGATCTACCAACAACTATGGAATATTGAACACAGGTAGACTTAAGGCCACCACACACGCAATGAGCAGGACGATTTTGCTGCCAACTGATGTACATGCGAGTTTGCGGACGTCGGTCGCCCACCGTTAGGGGGTGCCCACATGGGCTGACAGACCCCTGTCACCCCAAAGCTTGGTCGGCCAGAGAACGGACATGTCTGTAAATCTCTGGCCGATGCCATTAGTTTCTCTAGGGACTGGCCTCCCATTGCAACTAACGGCTGGCACACAAAGGGTGTCTGTCGATGCTGTCAGCGATGGAGAGCAGTGTGAGGACATCATCACGCTGCACTGCACCGCTCTTCTATCGGCCTTTAGGGTCCCCACCCACGTGACGAGCCGCGGCCAATTTTTCCGCCGACGTCCGTCAGATCCCTGTCGGCCAGAGAACGGGCATGTTAGTTTAGTTGGTAAGTTTAGTTTGAATGGGTACCAACGACCCTGTTCAAAGTAACGGCTGGCACACAAAGGGTGCCCACCGATATTGTGAGCTCATCTGTCAGTCCCTGCTCGTTACTTGTGTGGGGACCTTTTAATGGTTTAGAATATTACAGGATTTTAGTAAAATAAAAGAAGATCTAAAGGAAATGTGACAGAAAGATCTAAAGGTGAACCCTTAAGCAGGGTACAGGCGGCTTAATATTCGAGCCGTCCTACGTCATCACGCTGCTGTCAGATATTGGAGGAGCTGGGGAGAGCAGAATTGTCTCTCCCTGGCTCCTCCTCTTCAGCCAACATCGGCCCGATTAACGGTCATGTCTGATAAAGCTGTTTTCGAGTGGGATTGATATGTCCCGCCTGAAAACAGCAGTGGGCACAGATTATATGGGTCAGATAGATGGCCGTGAGCATGCACAGTGCTCGAAACGGCCATCGATTTGACCCATATCTCCATGTCTGTACCCTGCTTTAGTCTTTTTAAGTGTCTATGTCATTTTATTAGAGATGGTGGCCACTGTGCCCTAGTTGCTTATTTTATATTTTTTCTAAATGATGTTGCTTGGCGCACAGCTTTTCTTATGCACCAGATCGGTCTGTTGGCTCTGGCCAATCATACAGTCACACTATAGCCTATTAATATCTCAAAGTAACATGCTATGTGCATTGGTGCAATCGGTCTAAATTGTAACACTACTGTGGACCAGTGTTTTGTAAATGGCTCCTTCATTTTCACCTCACTGGCTGCACACGTTTTCCTTGACAATTCCTTTGGTATGTACTGAAGTAACTGGCAATTTAAGAATGAGGTTGGAAAGGAAAACCTGTATTTGGTAGATTTGTTTCCTATAAAACCTGTGCGACAGAATAACACTTTAGAAAACACACCTATTCCACTGCAAAAAACATTGACAGTTAATGTGCTGACATACTTGTGTAGTGATGTTTGCTGTTGTAAGCTTATCCAATGTCACTCTATTACTTCATTGTGATTTGTAGAATTCAAAGTAAAAAGTACATTATCTTTCTAAAAAAAATGAATTGATACTGTAGGCAGACCTCACTCTCTTTCACAACTTGTGTGATGTGTATAGGATTCCAAAAAAGGCCCATGTACCACAATGTGCTTTTTTGAGTGGATTTTACTGCTGTATGCATATTTTCGTGTTTTCCATTTCAATACATTTAAATTTTAAGCACAAGCACATCAAAAAATGCAGCTCACTTCAAAACACAACGCAACACATGCACTATGCCAGTGGCACGGGCCCTCATTCTGAACCTGTGTTTAAATAGGGAGGGGGGGTTGAAAATCATCCTAAATAGAACAGGGGGGTCCTGCGAGGAAAATTTGGGAACCACTTTGTTTGTTTGACATGGTGTATTGTGTGATATAGCCCAAAACCTTTCCCCCCAACCCTGGCCTTTTCTTAATATCAATATGAAGGAGAACAGCTGGAACAGGAACTGTGTAGTTGCTCTTACCAGTACAAATGGGTCTTAATTCACATAGTGGAGTTTCTACAAGTCTAAAAGACTGTTTTTTTTATATTAGGGTAATTTAAATATCTTTTTTAAGTTATAAGTTTATATGTTTTTTTATGTTTGCTGATCATTATACATTTTAGTACATTTTGGCATGAATTGTTTCTTATAGTACAGTTTTATCCTTTTACGTTAAATATGTCTCTATCATGTTACCTCACCAAATCATTACAAGGGAAGGTCCTTGGTAATGTATATTTGTGCAGTGGACTGCATTAGTACAGAAAAAAAATATTCTACATGGATATGGTGGGGACCTTTTTACGACCCATAAAAAAGGGTGAATGTGCTGTGAAAATAGGGCATGTTGAGGTGCACAGTGCTAGTGTAGAGGACACGTTTGCATTTTAAACTGATATAGTAAAAGTTTTTATTTTCGTTGTATGAACCTCATCAATGTCAGATAGACCTTGTCCTTAAGGCACTAAAAGTACAAAAGGGCATACAGCAGTATCATTGATCCTCTGACAGCAATGGGGAGAAAGGCAGTAAATAATGAAAAATAAATAAAATAAAATTTGATTGAAAAACTGGAAATATGTGTTCTGACTATGTGATACCTGATAAGGCATATGGGTTGATTTATAAACTGGCTTGATGAATAAAGGTGTTAGGTTGAAATAATGTTTACTGTATTTTGCGGTCCATTAGATGCACCACAAGATAAAATGCACCCCTACCCGAGTACAGCTGTATATAAAGGTGTGTGTGCGGGGAAGTTTGCAAACCCTCGTCTGTGTGTGCGTTTGAGTGGAGGTACTTTTGCATATGTGCCCAAAGCCACAAATGGTAGGTTTGCCTCCTTGTGTCAGCCGGGCAGACTGTGACAGCTTCCCTGCCTCCAACTCTTGGAACATGGCCAAGTGGGAGGCCTAGCAAAGTTTTTTTTTTAGGGAAAAATCTTCTTATGGAGCAAACAAATACAGTATACTATATGTTTAAATATATTCTTAAGGTATAGGTCTTTAACATTCATTGTATGTAGGGCTGGACGATATGGCAAGAATTTATATCACAATATATTTCTTATCAGAAATAGAGATCAGCTACGGTATGGACAGCGCTATAGCACCAGGGGGGTCAGTACACCCACCTCCCCATAACTGATATCTCTGTATGTGGGAGCCCCCCTGAGAGTTCATTCTATGTACAGGAGACATGTCAGATCAGCCTACTCCCTCTGTGTCCCCTGTCCATAGCAGAATGAACGTCAGTGACACTAGGAGGCTGATCTCGATGGGTCCCCTGTTCTATTGAGATGTGCCTCCCTGTGCATAGCATAAAGGAGTTACTAGATCACTGTGCCCACACATATCAATGGGGAGGTATGGGACGACAGCATGATCTCTCTCGGGGAAAGGGGGGGGGGGGCAGCAGAGGGAGTGCTAGCCTAGGGAGACCGCCCCTGACTGAACGTCATTCAGTGTCAAATGATACAATTTGTAAACACATTTCCGATATTTCGATATACATTTCTGCTGTTTTGATACACATCTATATCACAATATATATTGATATTGAATTATTGTCCAACCCTAATTGTATGTTGTTATTCAAAGCAATCCATGTTGCATTTTATTTTGGTTACAGTAGGGCAGATAGGAGTAGAGCAGGAAGTTGTAGGAAAATTTAAAAAACCTTATTTCGAAATAGTACTGAGTCAGTATTGAGTAAATCAAACTTTTGCATTACATGCTGCTGCTTCTCATTACCTGTGAGCAAGCAAGATAGGGAAGGTGAGCTAATTTTATAATTTGAAAAATATTTGAATAGATATACTGCTTGGTAAGAGCATCTAGATCAGTGATGGTGGACCTATCACACGTGTGCCAGAGGTGGCTATTGGAGCCCTCTCTATAGGCATGCAAGCTAGCACAGAGGAAATTGCAGCCTATTTGCTCACAATGCTGTTAGTTATTTTCCCCTCTCTTCTGATTGCACACAGCTCCCCATACTCTCCCCTATTTTATCTTATAAGACAATAGAGTGTGTGTTAACATGTCTCATGTGTGTATATGAGTTGTGTAATTTAGGCTAAATTGCCATGTCGGCACTTTGTGTTAAAAAAAAAGTGGGTTTCAGTTTGGGCACTTGGTCTTTAAAAGGTTCACCATCACTGATCTAGATGAGTAAAGAGTCCTAAATATAATGTATATTGGCAAGTTATATGGGTTTCACATATGTGTTTTAGCAGTGGGTGTTGGTGCCATTGTTGCCTTTCATTTGCTTAGTTGCTTCCATGTTTTTGTCTTTCCTGAACTCCGCAATCACAGATGTAAGCAGCCTGTAGCCACTTGCTTGTGGTTTCATGGGAAAATGAAGAATTCCCATTACAGGCAGTAAAGTTGATGATGCAATTGTTTGTTAATTATCGGAGTCACCAGGGACTCCCTTATGATGTCAGCAGCCTTATTTAGGCCTGGCTTTTGTCAGGTGCTGAAAATGGTCACAGCTCAGGTCCATTGATTTTTTTTGTTTTTTGCTATTTGACCATGTGATCTCAGCATGGGTCTCGGCATAGCAAACTGGTATTTGTTTTAAACTAGACTTCACCATCTCCTCCATATCCTCCTTCTTTTTATAATGTCTTTAAACAATGACAATTTGTAAACATATACATAATTTAACATGAACTTTGACAGGCATTCCAAATGCAGCTCAAATAAAGGACTGCAATGCTACATCCTTTGTAATCTACTTTTTACTTCTGATTAGAAAAAGACAATGATCAAGAAATTAAGTTTTCAGGTTATCATTTCAGCAAGCACCATGCTTGCCACAATTATTT
>CM070032.1:101506855-101532846 GCA_036250615.1 Ptychadena robeensis | reverse complement strand
CCCCCCCCCCCCCCCCCCCCCCCCCCCCCCCCCGCGGCCATAATAATTTATAGAGGTGTAAATAATATTTTACAGAGTACGGGAGGCATATTTTACAGAGATGTACATCAAATTGCTAAAATATTTATAGAAAAAACTAAGGCTAGGGCTCCACTATGCGTTGGGATCCGCTGTGTTCCTGTGGACGCGGAACGCTGAGATGGCATCAACGTGAGCCCCAGGTGCACTGTGGTAAAATCCCTACATTCAACACAGCGATTTAAGCACATGTGGAGCCCTAGCCTTAGTGCTTCAAGCAAGGCCAAGGGTCCACTGTTCACCCCCCTTTCCTTATAAAGCTAGCCAGTCTGTCACATGATACATGGTACACATTTTTTTATATATATTAGTGTCTGTTTTGTGTTTCTCATAGCAGCAAATCTTTTTAAAATCCGTTTTAGAGATTGGAAAAAAATAACTGAACATATAAGGCTATGTTCATACATGGGCTCAGAAACAAGTAATTTGCCTCTTAAAAGTGTGGCTGCTTGGTGAATGCAGCATGTCACATTTGCATGGGCGGTTGTCCATAGGCAATTATGGTGCCAGTCTGTCTCATGATATAAAAGGTTAATACTTAGATGTTTCTCCTAGTGGCAAACCCTTTGTAAACCAGCCTTAGAAATTGTAAATTGATACAAGTAATGTACCTGTGAATTTAAATGAACAATGCCAATGAGTGGCTGTGCCTACCATTTAATTTATTACAAAATAAACATGCACAGGGTACTGACATCAAGAAGTTTGTTTTGCACCAAGTGAAGTCTTCCATTGTTCCTGTGATATCTGTATCTCTGTGCATCTCCATTGTGTAATAAGTCAACAGTTAACAGGAGCTTTTCCTGGCATTCTTTTGTCAGTAACAGAATCAAGCAAGTTTACTGAAAATTCATGTGGTAACTTCAGTGGTCTTTTTGATTCAGCCACTGCTGCAGAGATTTGTCTCATATCTTGTCTAGAACCCGTATTTAATTTGATCTGTATAAAGAAAGAAAAAGTACTTCATGCAGTTTGCGTCCCTTGTAAGATTACAACGTAGGACCTCCTGATCTAAAGATCAGGGCTTTACAACAATATTTCAGAACCAATCACTACATTAATTTAGTTTTTTAATCGGCAGGAATTCACTGGAGACCCTCATTATATTGCCCACAGAGGCTTTAAAAAGTTAATTTAATAATCCAGCAATTTTGATCTTCTGGTCATATTTCCTAATAAAGAGGTGCACATTTTTCTGTCGCTTTCAATTGATGATTTTTAATCAAATGAAAAATGGAATTGACCAGACACTTCTGAACATTTTCAGTGGTTTTGTAGCACATTTAAAAATAATTAAATCAATTTCAGGATTTATTCTAAAATACACATCAATAATAACAACATTTTCTAGCTATGTGTAAAGCCCCCATTCGCGTTTAGATTGTGACTCGATGTTTTGGCCGATCGACCATGCGTGATGAAACATTGGGTCACAATTGGCCAGGCACCCTTTGCGTGCCAGCACTGTCCATTGGGTCCCCCCAGCTATTCCTGCCATCAGGGCCCTAGCAGCTAGGGGGACCCGGCAGACAGCATCTAGGGACGCCGGCTGTGAGAAGACGCTGCCAGGTCACTGACACTGTCAGTAAGCTGCAGCCTCACAGCTTCTGAGGGAGAAAAGTAGCCAGTTGCAGACAGGCTGTGTCTTCAGACATACCTGCACTTACAAGTGTCCATGTCTAAAGTTTTAGACTGATCTAAGAATTACGGACATGTCCATAATGGCTTAGTTCGATTTGGTGGCTGATTTCGGCCCTTTTAGATCGGCATTAGATTCTTCGGCCGACCGCCCACTGACTGACCGCCGTGCAAAAGTCTTTTCTTTGCAGAGTATATGTTAGTCTATGGCAGGGGCGGGCAAACTTTGACTCGTGGGCCACATTGGCTTCTTAAATTTGAAAAGGGTGCGGACAAAGAGCCTGTAATGGCCTACCCACCATTGCAATAAGCAGAGATCATTCCTAGAGGCTGCCTGTTGTTGCCATGAGGATCATGCCACTGCATCATCGCCAAACCAAAAATATATATATAGCAAGTGCATGGTGTGGGGTCTTACTTCAGCCGTATGGAAGGACTGAGCATATTAAGCTTTATTCACACATGTGGTCAGTCATTTACCTCATCCAACCATTTGCAAAGTGGAATTGACAACTGCCCGCCACCCACATGCACAATGTTTGCAACCACTACACACAGTGGCGTATATGCCGCGTCATTGTAAATACAGCCTTAAGATGGGCACACAATTTTCAACACCTTTGCATCGATTGAACAGCGAATCGCAGTGCACCACTTTGCACCAGAGTCCCCATCCAAAGTAATGACGACCGCCCGGGATTTCCAAACATGTTCATTCCCTGTTGAATTGTCTTTTATCGAACACGATCGATGGATACCACTTGAAGAAAGGTTTTTTTTTTTGTTTGATTCCCGTTTAATTGACCCTTGATCGATCGATTGAACAGAAAATCAATCCGTGTGGGGGGGGGGGGGGGGGGGGGGCTTAACAGCGACCCTGTGTACTTTGGGGTTGTTTTATCAATGCCAAATGTACACACATCTAGATAAATGATACACTGCTAATTAGAGAGTATCAAAGAGTAAAGATAACATAGAAGCATATATATGAGGTAAATAGAATGATTTGTGCATGCTGCTTACCAATTTGGGGGATTAAACGTTCAGTGTTCTTATAAGATGTTTGTGATCAGTTATTTAGGAATGATAAGGTTGAAGAGCATTTTAAGTGTGCATCAAACAAACAAGCCAACAAGGTTTGTTAATAGAGTTCATCCATGAAATTATCCTATTGGCTGTCATTATGGAAAATAACATTGTTATAAAAAGAAAGTGAATTGACCCTAATGTCTAAATTCTGCGAGGTAGGTCATTTAAAAGCCTTCCATAGCAACCATCTACAACAGGTTTCAAATGACCTTTTGATAGCTCATATTTCTTTTAAAAAACAACTGCATAGCCTAGTGGCGAGAACTAAAGAATTGAAACATATCTTTTTATTTTTTCTGTCAAATGTTTGTTTCACATACAAGCAAGCACTGATTAGTAACCTAACTGTTGTGATTATGACTAACTGATGTACTTCTTTGTCTTTTATTATTAGGATAAATACTTGAGAATTACATTTAGACAAATGGATGAAAAATTTGTAGAATGACAATCACTGTCTGGTCTAATGATTTAAAAGAATGTATAAATAGAATAAGAGTCTCTCCTTTTTTACATCATGCAAGGCAGTATGCCTGATCACATACTACATGGTGCTTCAACATGGCATATGGTAAAACAGCATGGCAGAACAACAGCAATGATCACTGCTGAAACATTGTTTACACCAGATCATTCCTATTAAAGGAGAACTCCAGACAAATGAGAAAAAAAACATGCAAAAGCTAACGAAAATGAGAGAGTGTCCTATATTAATTTTTGCCCACGAAGATGAGCATGAAGAGGAATATGGCACTGGGGTATCAGGGTGGTGGGATCACTTAAAATGACACATGGGGGATCAGAGGGGGGAATCACAATGGCACAGGAGATTCAGAGGATTACCATTTTAGTAACCCCTTCTGATCCTCCTGTGTCATTTTGATTGCCCCTGTCCAGAGTTACAGTAACGTATCTTCCAGGTATTTTTTTTTGGGGGGGAGATGCTCTTTTGAATGGGGTGCTTTGAAATCAGTGGGTTACAAATGAAGACCATGCCTTCTGGATATTAGGCCTCATTGTCACTTACATTTTCCTGTGCTTTGACTTAACACAAGAGCATTAGTGCATATTGTGTTATGTATGTTAACCTGCATTTGGTTTAATCAGCCCATTCATTTCAAATATATAGTCTGCAAATGCAAAGGAGTTAGTAAAAATGCATACATGCAGCATTTCTACCACACAGAGTTGTTGAAAACATTGAGCACTGGAGCAGTGCATTATTATTATTTATCATCATTTATTTATATAGCTCCAACACATTATGCAGCGCTGTACAAAACATTAGAGTGGAGATATAAACACACAAAAACACACAGGTACAGGTATGACATAGGAGGAGTGGAGGACCCTGCCCGGACGGGCTTACAATCTAATAGGCATTGTGGTGCACACTCACAAACATCTGAATGTGTTCTAATGCAGTGCTTTATTATTGGGGGGCAATGACTCCCAAGCCTGTTAAAAGAAAATATTCACCCTGGGATTTGTAGTTCACTAGTTTTCAGGGAGCCAACTACCTGTAAAATTGGTTAAAGGTTTTTAGAAATGAGCTAGTGTGCAGACCAGCATAAGTTATATTCAGATAATGTTGCCAGAAGCTTTGTCAGTTCAGGGTAACACAGCTATTATTTTCCTGTTTGACAGTATAAATTACATTTATAGTTGTTAGTGGCTTTATGTTGCCCTTTTTTCTTAGGTGAAGGGAACTAATAATGTGATGTCAGACAAACACATTATCTCACTGAACTTGATGTCTAAGGACTGTTGTTTTTAAAAAAAAAAAAAAGTGCCCATAGCAACCAATGACCTAGTGTTACTTTCCTAGAACAGGTTAGAAGGTAGATTTAGTTTCTCTGATCACCATAGCTCATACTCATTTCCATAGTTTTTATACTAAGGTCTTACTGTGATTTTCTTACTTACAAACTTTGCAATTATACTCCAACACAAATGCATGCATGTATATGGTCGACCCCCTGTCAAACTATAGCTTTAACATACTGTTCCCTTGTCACTCCAGAGCTGTGAACAACTTTTTGAAGTGAGAATCATCTGTCTGACATTCATTATAGTACTGCATATATTTCTAAACTGACAATAGGATTGACATTGCCCTCTACTTGCTTATCAGCGCTTTCTGCAGAGACACGTATACAAATTCTTGGCTTCAGGTTTATACTCCAATCCCTTTTTCTTTTCACCTTATCACCTTTTTCTTGGTGTCTGTATCCACTTTAGGAAGATTTCTCATCACAGTCTGTTTACAATATAGGTTTCAGTTGGAACAGGAAGTATAGGGAAATATACCTGTATATACTCAATTATCCAGGTACTGGTATAGCTGGTAGTAATTCATCTCATTAAACTGGATTTGTTTAGTACTGTTGAAGACATATCCTAGCCTATCCAAGCAACTTTTGTGGCTCTCCGAAAGGGAGATGTACTAGTGTTTCTGTCCATATCCCACATTTGTATGTTCCATCACTTCTTGTGACTTTTAACACATTTTATAAGGAAGACAAAACTAGAATATGGAAACCCCTTAAGCCCCCCATACACGTCTAGACTTTCTGTTCAATCAACTTAAAAAGATAAATTTTTTGGGGTCAGGGAATTGGTGATTGTATTGCCAACTGTAGTAACAGATATTTGATCAACTTTTTTGGGATCGAAAGTGTAATCAATTTCAATACAACCAATAAAAATTTACCAGCATGTCCAATCAATTTTCAATCAATTTTTTTGCCAATTTAAATTGTTTTAGGTTGATCTAACCATGTGGGCTGCCATAGATTTTCAATCAATCAACCAAAAAAAATTGTTGAAATAAGTTGATTGAATGAAAAATCTAGACGTGTATGGGGGTCTTTACTCTCCTCCTCTGGGTAGAAAACAGGTCTACTGGTCACATCTGCGTTTTGAACCTTTGTGCAGTAGAATAGGGTTGTACTCCTGAGAATCTGTAGTTTATAAGAAGCATTTATTGCCTATAGTCTTGTGTCAGACATATACTATCTTTTTAATGCATTCTGTTTAACAAAAAAAAAATGAAATACACAAAATATGCAGCCTGCTTCATGTTATTAAAGTTGGTCCCTACTGGTAATCCTGGATACATATATACCCATGTCTTGTTGCTGTGTTGAAATATAAATGCATTTTTACACACACACACACACACACACACACACACACACACACACACACACACACACACACCTTGTTTTCCTGCCTTTGTGTTCTTTTATGCATCCTAGTTTTATTGATCTATTGTACAGATGTTTCTGAACATTTAGATGTTCACAAATAATAGCAAAATGGAATTTTTTATGTTTTTGTTTATTATTTCAGTCATTTCTATATCCAGATCCAGGAATGCAGTGAATATGGTGCAGTTGTAGAGCTGCCTGTGGTTTGATAGCCTTAATGTTTAAATCTTTAGAAACCGAAGAAATAAAAAAGAACTCACAAATATATTAGGCACAATAGTCAGAAGCAGATAGGGGAAAAATCCTTTTTTCGTTATGAAAAGCAACATGAAGGCAGATTCCTTCATTCCTGTTCACTTTGAGATAAAATAGTTGCCTGGGATCTTATTTCAAGTACTAATAACAAAGTGTTCCTTTTGCTTGAATTATCTATCTCATAACTCCTAGAGAACTCCTCAAACCATCACCTTAACCAACTGTTAATGAAAATGTAGTAGCGTCCTTCATTTTGCTTTTAATGTTTTAAGTCTGTGTGCAGAATTCGATTTGAAACTTTTTTTCTGTTGCATGCTTATGACGTGTATATTCCAAGACCCTAAGCCCCCCCCCCCATCACCTTGAGATCAATCCATACAATTTCCTTTAGATCTACCAACAACTATATAGTATATAGGCCTTTCAGATAGAATACATAGTGATTGGAAGGGTTAGAAAGGTCCTCATATTACATGGTTTTGGTAGAAGAAAAGTTGTACATAAATTGTATGGTAAGATTGTAAGGTGTATGAGGGGCTTTATAATTTACTTGCCATGGGTTTACTGCCAATTGTAATGTTGTGTAAGGCTGGCCATATTGATATTTCCATTCAATCGACTTAAAATAATGTATTTTTTGGTCGATCGTATCAATAGATGATTGAATAGCATAATTTTCTAAACGTTTATGTGGTTTACATTGGAAACTGAAAATCAAAGAAGTATTTTTAGTTCGAGAAACCTCCTGTATTTTTGCAGATTCCATAACACAGGACTAATAAAGAACCAGACTTGGTTTTGCTTCGCAGAATAATCACCCTGCTAGATGCAGTATCTGTGGGGCAACTTTTAGTCATGCATCTTCATCTTCATGCACCTTAGGCCTTCAAAAATGACTCTGCAAGGGTCCAGTAAACCAAAACATAATGTTTAGGTACACAGGTAAAGCAAAGTGAGCTGGCCTTATCTCTTAGTTTTGTCTTGTATTTTCAAAAATAAGTCATAACAAATGTCAAATTCAGCATTGACCATATATGCCAGATGCAGAACACAAATATGTCTATTTGCACTAGCCTTAAAGGTTTAAAATTGTAATGGTCATCTAATTTTTTGTAAGCACAATGAGCTGGGAGTATACCGTCCGCTTCAGCTACATCTGGAGGACGCTGTTTATTGCTTCCAATCTAATTGAATCTATAGGATCGTCACTGAAATTTAATCAGATGGAGATCCCAATTATTTGTGTGGACTGAACAGGTAGGGAAACACCTTGACTCTATCCCCCATCCCCTTGGGCTGTTGAGGTCTGCCCTGTTGGGCTGCGGAGCCTCTCCCCAGGTTTGGGGGACCGGCCGCCCCATTTGTAGGTCCGTTGGCTCCCTGTGCCTTCTGCGGACCCCGGTCTCCCATTTGTGGGATCAATAAGCTGATGCCATTCAGATGGTTTTTTGTCTTGAGGAAGCTCATATATGAGGGTGAAACATGTTGACAAGACAACCCATGGTTTGAAATATATATCCTTGTACAGTTCAGTACCAGGAAGACTGTACCTGAATGGGACATCCCCGGTGTTGTACTAATGATTGTATTTTATTAATAAATATGTAAACCTTTTTCATTATCTGCGATCAATTTATCCAACTACCAAAGGGCTGGGTTTTGCCAACTTAGTCCCCATTGAGGGTACTGTCAGTCCACTCTATTGCTGTTTAGGGGATGGGCAACCCAACCTTGTGAGAGACATTTGTTTTCCTTGGCCTCCCTGGATACTCTAGTCAATGAGACAAGAAATAGATTGGGTTTACTGCAGCTTCATATGTGTAAGAAGGCAGGGAAATGACAGAAGTGGGGAAGAAAAATGAAAAAAATACTCCATCTAGTAATCTTCATATGTTACCAGTAAATATTTTTTTCACGTTTTTTGAGGTTTTGTGTATTTTTAAATAATAAAAATACCCATAATGCATTCGGAACCCCTCAAAGCACTCCTTACCTTACTTTATCATAATAAATCCGTGTTGTATAGTATGTGTATTTATTCCTGGTGGATAAAACATACCTTACCAGAAACAAAAAATGTTAATCAACATTTAAGTTGACATGTTTGGCTTTTAGTAAGAGAGGATGAAATGGAAGGTGGTTATTGTTTTGAATGAGAGGCCTCTTACATAAGGAAGGAATCTGGTAGTGTCCTTTCTCTACTTGGAAGAGTCTGTAGCCTTCTCTTTGTAGATTGTTGAGATGGTCCATTGTGACATGCTTATAAGTGAGATCGGTCACATGAGCGTCAGTCTCATATTTCTTTAGTTTCCTTCTTTTTAAAATTTTTCATATCTTGCTTTGCATTCTCTTTATTCTGTTTGTTTTTGCTAGCTATTTTGGCTATTTTGCATTGTCTGACATTTAAGCCAGGCATGCACGATTGATCGATTTTAGATCTTGATCTTTTCATCGTACATCGATCGTTATTGTATCCAAAGTAGTACCACATGAAAGATTACGACTAAAATCGCTGATCAAAAAAAAACACAGGAAAGAGTCATATATAATTGTGTTCATCGAATACAATCGATGCGACCAACAAACACAATACTATGATTTTGGTTTGATTGTTGTGAAATCGACGAAAATTTTCCAGGATGTCTGATCACTTTTCGATCTATGTTTTGATCATTATATATGTAAATTGTGATCGTTTTAAGCCGATCGAATGCTAAAATTGAACTGTGCATGCCTAGCTTAAGTCTTCATATCTGTATTTTGGCTAGATTTAAGTCAATATTTTGGAAGTTTGAAACACTTTGGTTGTAAATCAAGTTTTGTCCTAAATCAAGCTGGTTGTAACTCAAGGGTCCACTGTAAATGTCTTTCTTGCTTGTAGCTTGCATGTAATCCTTTATAATCAGTTGTTTCTTATGTCATTAAAAAAGAAATCCTATTTCTTTATTGGATTGATTGATGTTTGGTTCAATAATGTTATACAAAGGAATGGATATACATAATATTTTCGATCTGATAATCCTTTTTTAAATGTCTTCCTGATTTACCATTAATATAAATTAACTGTTAGCCTTTTAAATGTTTCTATGCTGTCACAAGTACATTTATCTTGCATGATTAAACTATCAGGGCTAATTAAAAGTATATCCTTTTCAGAACACCACAAAATAAATAGATTTCAAGGGGAAGGTTAGGCAAAGCAATTGATTTTTGACTTTTATAAAACCCTCATACTCAAAATAATGAATCTCTGGAGTTTTGATCTATCTATCTAAGTGTGTTAATTATTTGCTGCAATCCTTTAACGAGCCAATGTAAGGATCATGACAAGCCAACATTTAGCAGTTTGTGTTTCTCTAATGCAACAAAAAGAATAATCTTGTTTTTCTTTACCTAGCTTGCAAGTAGACATTGAAATCTTATTCCGTTCCAGGTCTTCATAAATTGATGCAGTGAACCCTAATTCATTGTTCAAGGGTGTTTGTATAATCCCCTGTGGGTAGTTCTTTTCTTGTGCTGGTTTCTGTGGTCTCAGTGGATAACTCTACGTTGAGTAAACACTTTCATGATGAAACAGCAGACATCTGTTGCAATTCATTTTTTATTATGACTTGTATTTTGTGAAAAATATGTCAGTTCACATTTTGTTGTATTTTGGCCTACAGAAATACAAGTTTTTAAGTTTTTTTATATAGTGATTAAAGTTATATATGTAAAAGTTTAAGAGTTTTATTTTAATCCCCAAAAAAATGATGAATGTGGCTGGTGTTGTGGAGTAATAAATTGTGTCTTATATAGATGACTTCCTTTTCAGTAATTACGTACTCTTAATTGCTGCTTGTTGGTATGGTTTAAAGAGTACCTGCTTATTTCGATAAACAATATTTACAGGTATGGAGTGAGTATTCCAAGCAGAGTTTACTGCTTCAAGAAGGGTTAACTTTCTATGCATGGCAATGTAACAGACCTACTTTAATTATGTCCTTTCAAGCAGCAGATATTTATCTTAACTTCTCACCCCTCCACTATTTGTTATGGAGAGCTATGTGACTTATGCCAACACTTATCCAATCACCAGAGCTGCCTGATGGGGAAAGTTGATCATTCTGTGTAAGTTTTGTCTATAGTAGCAAGGCTTTTCCGCCTGCCAGCTGCACTGTGCTAGGGGAAGCGTAGACATGATCAATATGGAATACTGGAGACGAGGAGTAGAGATTTACCTGTATTTTGTGAAGCTCAGGTTTAATTTATAGGTGACCAGAAGTATGATAGAACAGTTTATTATGTAGCAGGATTCAGTTGCTATGGAACCAACCATAAACACATATGCTTATCTTTAGTTTACATGTTTGGTTTACTAGAAAAAAAGACAGAGAGCACCCAACCCTGGGTTTGTATGGGGTTACCAGTTGAAATTGGAACTTTTTCGACCTGTGGAGATTACTAGTGGCCATGTGACTTAAGATAGTCAAACACACATCAGCTTTTGCTTAAATTATCATCAGTCCAGCAGCAATCATGCTTGATGTCCGCATGCAGTACCATCGGATAGAAATTCATCAAAATACCAAGAAAACCTGTCAAATATTTGTGTGATCTACTATTATTTACCAACATATCTGATCACTGCTTGATTGATCTTTATGAAAACTTTAAAAATAAAATTCAGGTATAAAGGAAAACTTTTTCAAAAGATTGATTAAAAGATCTAGATTTAACTGTCTATGGCCCCCTTAACATTTAATCTCCTGAACATTTCACTGTGTTTTTATTGAAATTATTTTCTTAAAGGGGGAAGGGGTCTAAGGCACCCCCTTAGCCAAAAAGGGTATAATTTAAACTTTAAAACCTTCAATAATAATCAATATTTACTTTAGACATAACTCTACAGCTACTAAAATATATAAATGATATATATAGAACCAAAAAGCTATTATTCTAAGGCACGAGCCAACATCCCAAACAATATAGGACTATGTGTTCAGCACCGGGAGGCGAGGACAAGCTCTGTCAGCCCGGATGTGAAGAAATTCCCCCTGAAAGTCAGGGGCAAGGGGACTTTAAAGGCTCAGGGAGTATATCAAAAGGTCAAAGGTATATCAACAATACGTTTCGTTTATTCAAATAAAACAGTGGGCGTCAAGCCCATAAAACAACAAAATGCTTGAGGTCTGGTTACATATAAACACCATGAATGCATACAATGTCACAAAATTGATGGTTCTATTAGTTGGTGGATGGTGTGTTCCCAACCCAACACACGTTTAGTTTCAAAACTTCATCAGGGGTAATCAGGGAAGCAATCATAGAAACAAAATAGGCCTCACGAGGCCAGGTAACATAGCCATGGGGTTGGAACCAGATCTTGTCAGAGAACGGGGGCCCAAGGAGCATCAATTAGCCAGCCAAGAACATCGTATTAGTATGTAGTTTGAGGGCAAGCCTTCAATATAATTGCATAGGTGGGTCAAGCCGGTTGGTGGATAGGCTGGGGTCCCGTTCCTCTCTGGGCTGACGGAGCTTGTCCTCGCTTCCCGGTGCTGAACACATAGTCCTAAATTATATATATACATATATATTTTCCTCCTGCTGGAAATTTTCACGCACCTTTTAAAATTATCAATAAAGCTATTGCCCTTTACATGCGTTTTAAACTTAAATCTGGATATTTCTTTATAGTCTGTTAAGTTATAAAATGCAGTACTTGCATGAAAATAAATAATCCTGTGCTGCAATAGCCATTGTTCTTCTATGATTGAGGCACTGTGTTTGTCGTTTTATCTGTACCTGTGATACAGAGCCTTTGTGGATGATGTCTCCTTTTCTAAACATATGGCCATCTGTCTAATCACAAGTGCTAAATTGAAATTACATCTGTGTGTTATAGAAGGATTCCCTTTGAAATTCACACATTTAATCTATGTGGATCAGAGCAAAGGTTCCAATTAGAAAGGTGAAGGTTAGCCAACATCTTTACCTATGATTGACTGTTAAAGATCAAAACCCTAAGAAAATATTCTGAACTCACAAATATATCTTCTATATTCGATGAGTTCAATATTTTCTGTAAACATTCTTACCCCTAATTTTATACTTTTGTACTTTTGTTCATTTCATGGTGTTTAAAAATGAGTAGTTGTTGCTAAATTAATAATATACCAACATCTGTCGATTCTGGCTCATATGAATAAGATCTCTAATCAATGAAATGGCCGTACAAGAGTAGATCTCTGATCAGTTCTATACAATGAGAAATCTGCCTGTAATCCCTCTTTTCATAAACCTGCTGAGAATTCTCCTTCTGTCTTTTCCTTTTGTCATCCAACAAGTCTGCAGCAAAAAGGTTTTCTCTGGGTGAAAGGGAATGATACTTATTAGATGCAGAGATTTTCAAGCAGGCTTACGAGACCTCAGATGGTGAACACTCTAGACTTTGAACCCTCTGCTATCTAATTATAAGTAGCTATTGCTAACATCAATGGTATTGTTACTTAAGAGAATGTCACCATTTTGAGCGCCAACTACATTTGTGTACCCATCTTTTGATGACATATGTTTATAGTAATAATGATGTGAAATCAAATTGTTTTGTAGATAGGCATAGTAGTAGTGTGTCTTCTTAACTCACTTTTTTTTTATAAAAAAAATGCACATACAAAAATAAAGGCCAACATGGTCACATTAACCCACTCTTTACATAAAAAATACTGTGAACCCTTTGGCAACACATCATAAGTCAAACAATATGTATAGCTGTGTGTTGGCTTACACGTTTTGATTTAACACTATTACACTAATAATTCTGCCATACAAGGGTTCCCCTGACTTGTAAGGATCTACTTGGTTATTGATGCAATTTATACATCATTTTCTTACTGTACATCTTTTGCTTTTTTTTTATTTGCTCAACCTTCTTTTTTCAGTCTTGACAGAAACTGTGGTAACTACTTCTTTATCTAAGGTATTTGTGATGAGGTTGTCCTTAAAAACCTCCATGCTATCCCAAAATTACCTTTTAGCTACTTTTTTATTTAAGCACCTATAGAATTCCAAATTCACATGTAAGGCTGTCATTTAAAAGTATAATTTTTTTCTACTCTTCTGTTAAAAATGTTTATTGGCATTTCTCAGGCAACAACACAATTAAAGAACAGATAACTGATAGGCCTATTATTGACATAAGGACCATGTAGCTGGAAACAGTTTTGTACCAATTTCACACAATACAGTGGAGGAAATAATTATTTGACCCCTCACTGATTTGTAAGTTTGTCCAATGACAAAGAAATGAAAGTCTCAGAACCGTATCATTTCAATGGTAGGTTTATTGTAACAGTGGCGATAGCACATCAAAGGAAAATCGAAAATAACTTTAAATAAAAGATATGGCAACTGATTTGCTTTCATTGAGGAAATAAGTATTTGAACCCTACCAACCATTAAGAGTTCTGGCCCACAGAGTGGTTAGACACTTCTACTCAATTAGTCACCCTCATTAACCCTCTGAGCGTTTACCAACGTGGCACGGTTTTTTATAACCGTGCCACGGGCAATCGCGGCGGACTCAATAGTCCCGCCGCGATTGCCTGCTCAGCTCAGGGTTCTAAACATAAGCCCGGCGTCACTGGAGACGCCGGACTTATGCTGAAGAAAGGCGACGCCCCTCCAGTTTGACGGAGGTCTATGGCGCCGCCTACCCCCGCCCCCTTCGCGTCACCGTTGACGCGATCGGGGGCGGCTGCAGTTAACTGGGGCTGAGTTTCATGATCGCTGAAACTCAGCCCGGTTAATTCGGGCCAAACGCTCAGAAGGTTAAGGACACCTGTCTTAACTAGTCACCTGTAATAAAGACACCTGTCTACAGAATCAATCAATCAAGCAGACTCCAACTCTCCAACATGGGAAAGACCAAAAGCTGTCCAAGGATGTCAGAGACAAAATGTATACCTCACAAGGCTGTAATGGGCTACAAAACCATTAGCAAGAAGCTGGGAGAGAGGTGACAACTGTTGGTGCGATTGTTCGAAAATGGAAGGAGCACAAAATGACCATCAATCGACCTCGCTTTGTGGCTCCATGCAAGATCTCGCCTCGTGGGTGTTGATGGTTCTGAGAAAGGTGAAAAAGCATCCTAGAACTACACGGGAGGAGTTAGTTAATGACCTCAAATTAGCAGGGACCACAGTCACCAAGAAAACCATTGGAACACACACATTTCACCCGCAATGGAATTAAAATCCTGCAGGGCTCGCAAGGTCCCCCTGCTCAGGAAGGCACATGTGCAGGCCCTGTCTGAAGTTTGCCAATGAACACCTGAATGATTCAGAGAGTGACTGGAGAGGGGTGCTGTGTCGGATGAGACCAAAATAGAGCTCTTTGTGATTAACTCAACTCGCTGTGTTTGGAGGAAAAAAATGCTGCCTATGCCCCCCAACACCATCCCCACCGTCAAGCATGGGGGTGGAAACATTTTGCTTTGGGGGTGTTTTTCTGCTAAGGGCACAGGACAACTTAATCGCATTAACGGGAAATGGACGGAGCCAGGTATCATGAATCCTGAGCGACACCCTCCTTCCCTCTGCCAGGAAACTGAAAAATGGGTCGTGGATGGGTGTTCCAGGCACGACAATACCCAAACATACAGCAGGCAACAAAGGAGTGGCTCAAGAAGAAGCACATTAAGGTCAGGAGTGGCCTAGTCAGTCTCCGGACCTTAATCCATAGAAAACCTATGGAGGAGCTCAAGCTCAGAGTTGCACAGAGACAGCCTCGAAACCTTAGGGATTTAGAGATGATCTCAAAGAGGAGTGGACCAACATTCCTCCTAAAATGTGCGCAAACTTGGTCATCATTACAAGAAACGTTTGACCTCTGTGCTTGCAAACAAGGGTTTTTCCACCGAGTATTAAGTCTTTTTGTTAGAGGGTTCAAAAACTATTTCACTCAATGAAATGCAAATCAGTTGCTATCTTTTATTTAAAGTTATTTTTTCGATTTTCCTTTTGATGTGCTACTTCCACTGTTACAATAAACTACCATTGAAATGAACTGTTCTGAACTTTTCATTTCTTTTTCATTGGACAAACTTACAAAATCAGTTAGTTATTTCCTCCACTGTATACAAATTAGAAATCCTCAAGATTAAAAACCTGCAATAATACTTCAAACCGAGCATTGAACTAGACCCCAGGGTTGTTGTGATTCACCACCATTTTAATAATCCAAGGCTGGGTGGTGTAACCTTCTCAACCCTTCAACTGTAAACCTATTATTTAACCAGAGCTCAATTAAACGTGAGCTCAAACTGAACGTAACTCTGCCTATACACTCCGCTCAATATGACTCCCAAGAAAAAGTAAGTAAACAGCCACCTAATGCTGGGCATACACATACCGAGTAGGTCACCGACCTACTCCGATGTGTGCCGAGATGCTAATGTGATGACGTCACACATTAGCAACCCCGTTGCATTCTGGGGCCCCTTCAGTCGGCTGGGCACCCTTTGTGTGCCGGCCATAAGCTGAATGAAGACGCCGTCTCCATTGCAGCTTATGAGCATCGGCTTGCATCGGCCAGAGAAGATCGGACATTCTCTGGCCGGCCGAGCAGTGGGGCGACAGGGATCTGTCGCCCCAGTGGGCTGTAAAATAGCGCGTTCGATAAGAAACGCCATTATCAAAAGAAGCAAATACGTGCTTAAACAAAGATTTGTTTATTATCTAAAAATTGTTACAATACAAAGAATTAAACAAAAGATCCACCCAGTCAGCCTAGCAGCATGGTGGTCCTTCTCCTTCCTTCTGTCTGTCCTTCTGTTCCCCACACACGTGGTCCACAGCATATATAATCTTTGCTTTTACATATAGGTTATACTTTCACAGAAATAGCCATGTCACAACAACCACATCTCATTGAGCATGCTCAGCAATACATTGCCTATGATGTAAGCCTTTATCTGATTGACATCTAGGCAACTGGTCTATTAACACAAGTATCCACTGTGAACAATGTGATACATGTTAATATATCCATAGATTAAAGATCATAATACATACATTACTATACATGTGATATCTTAAAAAACACAGAAAATTATGATTTTTGAGAAGTGAAGTAATGATAATTCTTACATGGCACATGCCGATTAGCGGCCGATTTTTAAACCTGACCGACGGCGCGAGTGCGCACGCCCGTCGGTCAGATTAAAAATCGGCCACTTATCAGCATGTGTATGCCTAGCATAAGGGCTACTAGGGATTCTAGGGATGATTAAAAATGATAAAATAGTTTCTGTCAAGCATCATTAAAGTTTGTTATATTTATCTGCCACAAGAATGTATAAACATGCCACCTGTGAGTGTAAAACTTCCACTTTCGTAGCTATAGATTGGGATGCGCAGAGATAAAGCAGCCCTCTGCTTTTGTATTTGTCAGTTTATAAATATTCAAGTTTTGCTTTTATGATTCATCACGATTCACATTTTTGACATTAAATGGGTTAACACTCATCCTAGGTGAGCGCTAAGCAGTAAATGGACTGCCCTGTAATGAAGCAGAGGCTAACATACTGGACAGTGGTTTCTTGAGGGGAACTAGATTGGCCAAGTTAGTTTTTGGCCTTCATCTTTATGGAAAATATAAGTGAACAGTAGGTAAGCCATATTCTAGCCTAATGTATATGTGCAATACATTCCCAGATTTGAAAGGAAATTTAGTTGTACTCAATACAATGCACCCACTTTTGACGTTTATCGCTAGTAAAGATAACATAATAGTCAGCAAACATTCAATATTAATGTAGACAAGGGCCTCCTGAATTCTTTATACTTAAGAATGGGCTGAGCTGAGCAAGTTGTATCACTGATGATTCTCACAGGGAATATTTGCCTTGTATTCTTCTTTGCATTTTTATTAGGGAATGGCTTAATATATTATCAGACTGTCTGCATTGTTGTCTGGCTTTATGCTTTTCTAAGTTGCAAATAAGATCTATTATTGCGCAGAATAAATGTTTCCAAATGAAAGAGTATTGTGTATTCATGTTTTATAGGAGATTGAACTGCCATTTGCCTGGAGAAAAAAAATTATGTTTCAAAAGAATCATCTTTAGAATAAAATGGTAAATTGTATAGTGCATTATGCTTGGGTACCTTGACTGCTCAGTTTATTTTAGAGCAAATTAAACTTTTAGATTTCTATTAGAATCAATATTTAGTTGTATGTTTTTTCATACACACTGAAGATCCCAACCCTTATTGCTTTATTTCCTACACATTTCAAGTATATCCTTTTTTAAGGGTTTTTAATGTAGCCGTGTGGTTTGTCATCATTCATTAGCATATAGAGCAGTGGTTCCCAAACTTTCCTTGCTGGGCCCCCTTTTCTATTTAGGAACATTATCGAGCCCCCACTTCCTATTCAAACACAGGTTAAGAATGAGGGCCCACGCCCCCCTGGAATATCTTTGCGCCCCCCAGTTTGAGGACCACTGATATAGAGCAACAAACCTTTGAAGGACTACCACATGGGTACATTTAAAAATATCTCCCTAAGTTTATCTTGTGTGTTTGTTCAAATAGTAATCAAAGTTCTCTTCTGCTCTCCCTGACAGCAATGATAAGTCCCCATTGCCTACTGTTATGGAAAATCTATGGAAGCCCAGGGGAAGTTTTTAAAAATTTTGAGTTTAAGTTTTAAATTACAATTGGAGTTGTGTGAGTAGGTTGTACTGACCTATATGTCCATAGATTTGCGCCAGTCTAGGTTAAGTTGTAAGCAGCAGTTACGGCTAAGTAGCATGATATTCATATTTTTCTAGAACTGGTTCAGAAGCTTTCCAGGATGGTTACTTGGATGGGTTTTGATGTTCAAACATAAGATTCATCATATTTTCCCCTTATGTCTGTTTTCTCTATATTGGTATAAATGGTACAATAACATTGTAATGGTTTTAGTATTAAATAAATAAAAATACCTTGTTGTGTATCCTTAATGACCATCAGTTTATTTGTTCTTTGCTTTTAACTACTCATATAAATACTGATACTGTCCAAAGGTGTATAACACATGTGTAACATACTTGCAAGATTTGTAGGCTTACCATTCAGGTTTAGAAACCTTGACAATTTTGTCATGGCCTGTACAGACCTGCTCCTACACAAACTCTATAGCCATCTATACTGAAAATGTACCACATATTTGTGGTCTGCAGTTGTTTTAGCCCTCCTTATCTACTGTTTAGTATCTTGTATTTGGACACTTCTAGGGGCATTCACACAAGTCTATAAATGCCACATTTCCTGCGATGGTATGCCTGCAATGCAAAGCCAGTAAGTAGGGACATTAGGCGACTTCTAGTCGCTTTCTGGAAAACACATTGAGGCTGTGGGCACATTAGCAGCTTTACCCTCCCCCCCCCCAACACTTTGACATTGGTAGGGATTGTCATAATTACAAAGAAGCTTGTAGCTGGTTGGATCCATTCAAAACCAATTCCTTAAGCCCCCCACACACACTTAGAAAAGCAGCCTGCACCTGATGGCGGACTTGCCGAGAATCGGCCCGGCATCTTTTTACCACCTTTTGGATGGGAACCAGCGACCCCATCCATGCAAATGATCTAAGAATTACGGACATGTTCGTAATGGCTTAGATTAATTTTGTGTAGATAAAGAATTGGATCAATCACGTTTAGATGGTATAGCTGGCCAACATCCCAATTAATATGTAAAGGAGGGCCCAATGGTCTAGGACTGTGTCCACGGCCAGGGGCTGAGAAAAAATTTCCCCTACCTAAGTAGGGGCCTAGGGGGCTTTTAAGGTCAGCAAGTGGGAGTCATATAAGTAATGAACAGACTAAGTCAATCAGTAACACATACGAAAATGGTGACACAAATCAATAAATGAATAAGTCCATGAGTAAAAACATCTGTATTCTATATCTTGGCCAGTTTCATAGTGGGTATCGGTTACACATTGGAATTGAGCTGTCCTTATCACTGGTGATGGGGAATGGATGGACACGAGATGGAATCCGAATAGATGGACCTCTACATATGTTTCAGTTAATCCTTCCTCAGGAGGTCAGCCTTACTATTCATTAGTACCTGTGTATAAGTGCATAGTATCAGTATAAATGTTTCGGGAGTTTCTATTCATAAGAACTATAATGGTTGCTTACGTGGTCTGAGCTTACCTAATTTTGTGGCCGATTTTTGCCCAAATACAACTTTAAGCTTTAAATTAGAGGCCAATTTAACCGCAGATGCGACAAAATCAGATGCTAATCTAAGCGTGTATGGCTGTGTTTACATTTCATTCCTTTGCAGTTAGTAAGGATAAGGTGTGTGCGCATGTGCATGTCCGATCAGATACAAATTTAATTTAAAAAAAAAAAAAACCTGCTAGCCAAGGCTTCCATCCAAAAATGTGAGTTGCCACCAGTAATAGGATTGTGAAGGTGAATTCAACATATTTGTCTTTCTGGAGGCCAAAAATGTCATTGCGTAGCTTAATTTCTATTGGAAATCAGTTAATGGAACATGTGGTGTAAATATGCTAATCCTGCTTAAGGATGCTCTACAAAGAATTTAGCTGGTGATGTTTCAGTCTGGAAATTGCAGAGTATACATCAATTTTACTTCTTTTTTTTTTTTTATTCACATTTTTAGACAATGAATTTCACAGTAAATGGTATTGCATTATATAGCATTAATCAACAGTATTGGAACTGTATACAAATGTGATTCCCCTTTATAATTTATGGTAATTTCTCATGATAACAGAGTAGTTATCATTGATGACTTGGCAAGGAGATCACTTTAGCATTTTTGTATTGTTTATATTTAGGTTTCTCCTGTACCATTAAGTTAAAGAAAATATACCAAACAGATGGCTTTAACCAAATTGTACTAAGGGGCATAATACTTTGTCAATGTATTTGCATCTGATCTAAGCATTTCCGCAGCTCATAACGAAATGGGAAATTGATATATTGTTTCTTAAAGAGGAACTAGAGCCTAAATGCATGTATACTCAAAATCTAAAAAAATATATGTATAAAATTAAAGTTTGACTAACCTTTGAGCTGGCACAATGGTGGCGTAGCGCTCCACAATCTTAGAAAAATATATGCTTACCGGCTGATCCCTAAAATAATAAGAGATTCCATCTTTATTTGCCAGGCTTCTAGGGATTTATTAAGGGTGCAATATTGCAAGTGGCCACTGGGGGCGTTTATTATTTATGTGTATCTCAATGCAGAGTCGAGATAAGGGAGTTACCCGGCTGTCACTGCACTCAGATAGGTCTGGCTTTTCCGGTAGTGCATGTCATCAGAGGCAGAGCGAAAGAAGGGGACCTTCCTAATTTACTCATTACAGGTAAGTTTTTTTTCTTAAGCATTTCTCCCTATTTTTACCACTTCTAGTGCCATTGATGCAAAGATGAATTTCTAGTGGTAGGTCCACTTTAAGTTTTCCCTACTTAAAAATACATTTTAATTACATATCTTTCTCATGTATGCTTAATTTAGTGGTGCCCTATTTGCTCCTACATATTTCAAACCCCACACCATCAATAGCCCTGTTTCTTATCCTTCCTGGAAAGTTCAATGCCTGTTTAACATCATCACATTACACTAACCAGACTGCCCCAGATTGCTATGATGAAACTGACTTAATAGAAAAGTAGAATGATGGCAGAGGTGCCAGATCACTGCCCTAACCTCAGTCCCCAGAATCCTCTGCTCTTCTAAAGAACTTGCATGATCAAGAAAATTGGAAGGGTCAGAGGATTTAAGGATAGGATAGATTTAAATTAAACATTTGATCTCAGGGTCCCCTTGGCAAAATGATCTTATTAGAATACATGAAAATATGTTTTTCCCCCTCAAAAATAGATTAGGCAGATCAAAAACAAAAAGTACCTTTATCGGGAGAAAGTTCATGCTTTCTTTAAATATCAGTGCTGTACAGCCTGGCATGGTTGCAGTCTACTTATTTTGCTGCTTTTCTTGCAGCAGATGCTCATACATATTCATTCTGAAATGTTCTGCAATGAGCTCATGAGCTTGAAAGTTTTTTTTTTTTTTTTTCTTCCAAACTCTAGTTAAAGTGATAGGTTGCAAGAAAAGTCTTTGATAATAGATAGGGTCTGCATGGGTATCTACTTCCAAAACCATTGCATCATGGCTATAATAACCTGCATGCATGTCATTACAATTGAGGTAAGTACGGTATGTATTGAAAGGCAATGGTGGCTCATCTGTTAGATGGGCCTTGTGCTATACAGATTGTTACCCCCACAAAGCTGACACCACGTATTGTCTTTATAAGTAACTTGATACATTTTTGGTCCTAATCTTATTTGGTACTAAAGTAAGAAAAAAATCAAGCATGCTGGATAATGTTGCTGGTTCATGTTTCTTCAAAAGAGCAATCAATTGTTTATTACCAGTTCACAGACATAATTGTTTGTCTTATTGGCCATAGCAATTTGTGTAGTCTATTTCTTCCTATATTATCATTTTCATCATTATGTAAATGGCACCCATGTGTATTAAAAAATATTATAGGTGATGGGTTTCTTCAATTATAACTATTTTCTCTAATTTCGGTCTCCTTTGTGAGTACTTTCCATCGTACTTTACACTAAGGGATCATGATTGTGTCTGCTTACTACTCTAATCCCCCGAGGGGAGAAAAATATCCATTTTGAAATTGAAAGCATGTTTTATTTTAGCCTTTAGAAGCATTTTTAAGTGATAACCTAACGATTGTTTTTGCTTGTAAAGATGTTTTTACAAATATCATTCTTATATTTTCATATGAGCTCAGTCATAGAGTTAAACAGGGGAACTGGTTAATGCAGTGATTGCAGCAGTTTTCCCTTTATGTGGATATCATATAGGAAAACGTAAACCAAGACTTTGCTCATATTTCACGTTTTGCACACCTATATCATGCTGGACATGGCTGCAGTATATATTATCTCTTCTTCATGGAAGCTGCCATCTTGCTTACTTCAAATTCTGCAATATGCTCATATGAGACAAAACATGTCTCTGTAGAATCATTTAGCAGTATAGTTGCGCACAAACAAAAAAGGGAACTCTTCTTCCTTTGAAAGCTTGAGATGTGCAAGCAAACACATTAATAGATCTTGTATGCAAGAGTCTAGATATAGTTTAAAGGTTACTGGTCTTGCAACTAGCATTTTAAGATGTCTTTGATCAATGACAGCTTCCATAGACTCTTACGAAAGAATTCTAATATTAGTGAGGTACTAGTAGCTTATTTTAATTGCCCTAACCATCGTATCAATAGTATAGTTTCTTTGATTATTGAATAACCAGAACACATTCATTCTACCAATACCTTGGACACCCAAATTCGAACCATATTATAGCCTTCAAAGATGAAGACAGCTCTTTTTGGGTGTCCGGGTGCTGGAAATGTGAAATCACATTGGTGTGATTGTAGCCTTAGTTAAATGGATATGTGGTCTAGGTTGTAACAGTTTGGAAAACATCTGAGGTAAATTTTATCTGCATAGCTTATTTACCTGGCCGCTTAGAAAAGTTTTGTTGTACAACTTTGTACACGAGTAAAAACTTTTGCTTTGGTTTGACTTTCGGTTTTTGCTTTAATTAACTTTTAAATATTAAATATTTAATATTGGCTGTGTGACGGTTCAGCCTCAAAGGGTGCTCTTAAGCATGTCAATGCACATGATCTGTATCACTTTAGGGTTCCTGTTTGTATTTATTATAAAAAAAAGAAAGGTCCAAAGCAAAGATTACCCTTGCAGGAGTTAATAGCAACAACAGTAAAAACGTAAAAAGTAAAAACATCCAAGCATCCTGACTTGCAGACATCAACACAACTGGATTTCCTTTACCCCAGGAAAGACTGTCTGAATGGTTACTGGCTGTCTCAATAGTCACAGGCCTGTGGGCCACACTGCTTATGTGCCCCCCCCCCCCCTGGTTTCATATGCTTGGGCAGCACACTGTCTCCCACCCCATCTGGTCTCGGCTCCTTTTGTGGAGACACACTAAACTACCTCATGAATGTCCTACTGGTGTATCTGGGTTGAATGGGAAGGCCCACCCAGATCCTTACCCCCATTCCAGAGTTCGGACCCTGTTCCCAAACCACAACATTCAGCACCCTGCAGGTCCCATCCAATATCTTGGACTCCTTTACAGGACACACTTGATGGGACCCTTTAACTGTTGGACATGGCCCATTTATACAGTGACAGATTAACCTTCTTTAACAGCAATCAGATAAACCATCAATATTAATTGAGGATCCTACCACACAGTGAAATTGATGCAAAGTTTATTCCTTACATTTTTTACAATTCAATCAAATCTCTAAAAATAACTGTCTGTCTACTTGTATGATCTGATATTTTTCAATCTGACCATGGCTCTTTTAGGGTAGCCATACACGGGTCGATTTGTCACCGATCGATTCCCAATCCGATCATTCCAGGCGATTGTGGAATCGGCGATTGATCGATTGGGAATCGATGGAACACCACCTCGGGAATCCGATTTGTGGTTGCTTTTGACATGAGCCGATCTCCAAAATGTAGTGTTCCACAAAATCGATCGGAAAGGCTGCAGCATAGGGAGCTATGGGTCCACCAATGTACTTCGATTGCTCAAAGGTCAACCCAAAAAAACAACATGTCGGTTCAATATCCGATTTTTAGTTGATTCAGTTTCTGTTTGGTCGATCGTTCAAGGTCGATCGTCGTGAAAACGTGCAATGATCGATCAGTCAAAAATCGAGTAAAAATCGAGCCTTTAGTTTTTTATAATTTTTTGTTGATTTATTCAGTTTAAAAGCATTTTAATTTACTAATGATCACGTTATATGATAAAAAAAATTTAGCAAAATTGAACAGAGAAATTGACCCATGTGTGCCCAGCTTTACTCTCAACCTGCTGAAGCTATGGTCTGTATATTGATGATCTTGCCCTATAGTTCACTTTGTCACACCCTCAGTCAGCAAACTTTAAGTAAATGTCATCTTGGTAAAGCAAGCCAATTGTTCTGCATGATTATTAATGAATACATCATTGTATTAATTCATATCTACTATGAGCATTTTTGGCTTTAAAATATATACATTAAAAACGATTAAGGAGATATCTCTATGCGTTTTGGATACATAAATTAGATTATATAAATCCCTACCAACATTTGTTAATGCGAGCAAAGCTGCAAAGACAATTACACAACTATTGACAAAACATGTGCACAGCATCGTTTATTGGATCTATTTATAATACACTGTGCGTTACAAATGAGCATGTGTCTTATCACACCAGTGAATTATGGTTCTGTGTTTTTAGTGTGTGAGAAGCCAAATGTGTAACAGGGGTTGTTTATCAGGCTCTGCTTCTTAATTTTATCAGCTGTCTATATATGAATAAAACATGGAGTTATAATCCACCGTATTCCTTAAAGTCACACATTAAAAGTCCAGAGAAGTATGTGTTCCTGGGGAGGAAGAACAAGAAAGTCAAGTGAACCTTTTATGCACTGTATTTTTTGGACTTTTTAACCCCCAAAATCAGGGTGAAAAAATGCAACCATCTTATGGTCCGAATACGTGACCACCTGTGGCCAAATGGCTTCCTACCCGCTTTTCTGGCAAGGAGATTAGCCATGGAGCTATCAGGTGACAGATGCGGATCTCCCATCTGAACTGTTTTATTGCTTATGCTAGCAGAGCCCTGCTGATATAAACAATGGTCTTATGATCCAGTGTGTCTTATGGTCCGAAAAATACGGTAACTAAATATTTCAATGTATTTAAAATGATAAACTATTTACCACAACCTGAGGGCTGTACATTTGAGATGTGAGATACTGAATAAGACAATTATATGTAAAGTCACAACAAGTTAAAATCTGAAATGATTGTTCTTTCTTTGCCTTCTGTGTCCCAAACCACCTTGAACTGGCATAATGGGCAGTTCAGTGATATTCGGAAGTTAATCTACCCAGCTTTCTTTTAAATCATTTTGCCAATTGCTTTTGTTGTTGTAGACTGAAATTTGTGGCACCAATAAATTGTGTGTTACTTCACTCCATCATGCCTTTTTTGTTTCGGTTTAAATTCAAAGTACACTGCTGAATGAGGAAATAGGAGACTTGTAGCCAGCAGTATTTTGAATTCTTTTAAGGTTACCCCATAAATGCCTCCACTTCTGTCTCTGGCCTTTTACTGGATAAATGTCTATGTTCTATGAATGCCCAGGGCAAGGAACATTGTCCCACATCCCTGTCAGTCTAGGAGATAGGTGTGTGGTTGCCTGGCAACATGGTGCCAATCTCGTAATGTGTCTTCTGCTTTCTATTACAGAAAGGACACAATACCTAGTGGTTCCCGCAGAGTACACTGACATTTCAGTTTATATTCCCTATAGCGAAATAAACAACCACTTCTCCTTTTATCCAATTAGTAGATTTTTATTGTATATATACTGCTTTAAGGTTCATTTTCTGTTTGAGTGAGCTGTGAAAGCAATCGTTTTAATTGAATAATATGCAAATTGTATTCTCAATTTATCAACCAGAGATCATCAAGCATGAAATCAAAAGAGCAATGATCAGATAGATCTGTTGATTGCATAGGGGTCTAATGCTAGCCATACACAGCCCGATAAATAGCCCGATCAACCAAGCCCGATCGAAG
>CM070032.1:101485059-101496563 GCA_036250615.1 Ptychadena robeensis | reverse complement strand
AGGTGGGAGCTGTCCTTCATTCTGAAAATGTGTTTGAATGGGGAAGGGGGGCTAGCAAGGAAAGTTTGGGAACCACTGGTCTATGCAAAGACAAACAATGTGAACATAGTAAGGCAGGCTACATTAAACCTACTAAACATAGATAAGCATCGCAGTTTGTAGCATTCGGCAATAAGAAACCGTAGATTACTTATCAGAAATACAACACAAAGGGTAACTATAGTAACCAAAACTACCCTTTTTAAATGGCTCTGTGTGAGTAAAATTGGAAGGAAATCTACTTACATTTAGTTAAAGTCAGTTGGGGCAGAACAGTGAAGAAATAGTGAAATCTAAAACTGTCAGCCTGTATAAAGGTAGCCATACACGACCTGATTTGATGGGCCCACCTGGTAAGATTGACCAGGGATCTCCCGCCCGACATGCCGGTAAATTCCCGGCTGCTCCCATTACTTTGAATGGTGACGTCATCCCCCTGAAGTGGTACCTCATCTATCGAGGGAGAATCGCATTGTTTATGGCTTAGTTTATACAAGGTCTTGCTATTTGACACACCTTGTTTTTACAGTTGTGACATTTGAGGCCTGGCAATAATATATTTTTCAATTTATTTAGAAAGTTTTAATGTTTTAATTGCAGAACTTGTTTTCTATGAAGTTTATCATTAAATCCTTGTATTTAAAAGTTCCCCTTTTTGATCATATTAATTTAATTATTAAGGGCTTGTTCACACTAGTTGCGTTGCAGCTGCAGTGTGGTATAGTACAGCTAATGCCCCCTATACACCTTTAGATCACTCCATACAATTTCCTAGATCTTCCAATAACTATGTAGTGCCGGGTCCTCCCTGATAGAATACATAGGTCCTCTTATTACATGGTTTTGGTTGAACAAAACATGATGGTACAAAAATTGTATTGTAAGACTGTAAGGTGTATGGAGGACCTAATGTATAGCAGCTAAGGTCAACCCAAAGAACATAGGTCTTTCACATTAGACCTGCGCTTGCATTTATGAAAGTGCCCAATGGCACTCATTACTGAAAATGCCCTGCAGCCTGCAAGCACCCCCCTTGAATGGGAGACGCAAGCACAGCACACTGCAGAAATTATTTGAAAGTAATAGCGCCAGTTTGTGTTGGGCTACCGCATCTGTTATTGACTAGAAAACGCAGTGGCTAGTGTAAAAGGGTCCTGACAGTTAATAAAGACTACAATTATATCACATTTACTTCAATATTTGCAGTGAATTAGCTAAATAAGATGAATTTTCAATCTTAACAGAGTTGTGTGATTGGGTTTTGTATGTTATACCTACAAGGAATATAGGGCTAACCCTTTCTGCTCGCTTAGAGTTAGTAGTAGTCTAATTAAAACTTCTAGCTGCAGACACACAGGCTAATTAACACACTCCTTGTCATGGGTATCCAAGTATAATTAGCACCTTTGTGCTACTAGTAATATTAGGTCAATTAACTTTAACATTGGTACAGGTGGTATAGTCTAATTACATTTTTCTTTCTGCTTTGACTGAGGAGTACTCGCAGAGCTGTATAAGGCCGTAATAAGATAATTAACCCTTACATTTCCACTTTCTTTATTATTTCTACTGCTTGATGTATGGCAAAAAAGTAGGCCTGTTCCGTGAAGTGCAGTATGTCTTACAAGGAATGTCAGTAAAGACTCTTTCACACTATACATTTAAAGCATAATAAAAAATGGCATACATTGTTTCTTTTCTTTGCGTTCGACATTATCCCTATCTACTGCATTTGAACACACAGAAATACATTTTCTATAATCTCAACACACCATGTTACTGTGTATGTTAGACAAGATTTCAATGAAAAATATGCTGAATTGTTTATTATAAAACTCATGTGTTTTAGAAAACCAATGTAGATAGTGTGAAAGTGCCCTAAGACATGAATATTGGCTATTATTGGCACTTTATCTCTACAGTTCAGGGTTTGGTTGCCACATAACTTAGTTTGTATATTTATAGCTTAGGCTCCACTATGCTTTAAGGTTGCGCTTCATTAACGGACTCAATAAACGCAGCCCATGCGTTAAGCTGGGCATAGATGTGCCGATTCCTGCACAACCCGACCACCGTTCGGATACCGTGCACGCTCCCGCATCCGTTCGGGATAGGGTGTGCCAACCTGCAGCACTGAGCTAAAATCAGCCGTCATGTCGGATCGCACATTGATCCAACATGACGGATAATTTTGCTCCGATCCCATTAGTTCGGCTGGGGACGGCTGCCCCCAGCCAAAGTAATGGGCGGCACACAAAGGGTGCCAGTCGATTCTTGGCGCTAGTGGATCACGCCCGCCCCTAGTACTGAAATCGGGTCGGGAGTCGACGGGAAATTGTCCCGTCTATTCCCAGCCTTAGGGATACACGTGTTTGTGACATATCCTTTTTTTTTGTGTTTGTTTTTAATCATGAACGGATTGATCAAAGCATTGAACAATGCATACCATTGCATTTCAACTGGCTCAATAAATTTTCTATAGGTGCGTCAACCCACCCATACTTGCCTTGGCTTACGTTGCATTAATCTCAACCCAGTGCTCTGCGTTGATTTTAACGCAACGCATGGATCACACATTCATGTAGACATATCCATTGACTTTTAACGCATAGACCTACGCATACGCATAAGAAGTCCAATTTTCTTCGAGACAATTTATACATTTTTTGATACCTTAATTGTCTAATCTAGGTGACATTAGAAAAGATGATGCATTTTTAAATCTTTTTCAATAAAGGAGCTAATCTAAATGTTTAATCTTGCTATAAATAAGTGCATATGTGAGAAAGTTGAGAGTAGTTGAAATGCAGTGAGTATAAACACTCACCAGCCACTTTATTAGGCACACCTGTCCAACTGCTCATTGACACAGATGACCAGCCAATCACATGGTGGCAACTCAATGCATTTAAGCATGTTGACAGGGTCAAGACGAACCGCTGCAGTTCAAACCGAGCTTCAGAATGGGGAAGAAAGGTGATTTAAGTGACTTTGAACGTGGCATGGTTGTTGCTGCCAGTCGGGCTGGTCCAAGTATTTCAGAAGCTGCTGATCTTCTGAGATTGTCACACACAACCATCTCTAGGGTTTTTCAGCGAATGGTCCGAAAAAGGAAAAACATCCAGCGAGCCGCAGTTCTGTGGGTACAAATGCCTTGTTGATGCCAGAGGTCAGAGGAGAATGGACAGAGTGCTTTGAGCTGATAGAAAAGCAACAGTAACTCAAATAACCACTCTTTACAACCAAGGTATGCAGAAGAGCATCTCTGAACGGACAACACGTCTCAACTTGAGGCAAATGATCTACAGCAGCAGAAAACCACACCGGGTGCCACTTGTTGGCGTCAACAACATGAAAGCATCGATCCATTCTGCCTTGTATTAACAGTTCAGGCTGGTGGTGGTGGTGTAATGGTGTGGGGGGTACATTTTCTTGAAACACTTTGGGCGCCTTAGTAGTAATTGATCATCGTTGGCATGCCACAGCCTACCTGTTGCTGACCATCTTCATCCCTTTATGACCACAGTACACCCATCTTCTGATGGCGACTTCCAGCAGGATAAAGCTCGAATCATCTCTAGACTGGTTTCTTGAACATGACAATCAGTTCACTGTACTCCAATGGCCTCCACAGTCACCAGATCTCAATCCAATAGAGCACATTTGGGATGTGGTGGTATGGGAGATTCACATCATGGATGTACAGCAGACAAATCTGATGCTTTTATGTGAATATGGACCAATGTCTCTGAGGAATGTTTCCACTACCTTGTTAAATCTATGCCACGAAGGATGAAGGCAGTTCTGAAAGCAAAAGGGGGTCCAACCCGATACTAGCAAGGGGTGCCTAATAAAGTGGCAAGTGAGTGTACATTAACTATCTTTTTAGAACACTCCCAGTGGATAGTGTGTTTATAGCAGTACATTTGTTATTGTACATTTGTATTAGTTGTAATAACATAAAATCTGACAGAATGGCTAAAATATTTGGTTTGTATGAGCTCCATGCAAAATATATGTATAATGTTATGGATAGATGTAAAGTAAGGAAGAGAGGCAGGGACAAGCGCATCTGGGGCTCTGACGGGCTGTTGAGACAGCCCTGTCAAAGCCCCATTGCCATCAATGGGCGGCTCGTGCACTCTGTTCAACGCAGGGATAGTGGAGCCTAGGGCTAAATGTGTATTTCTGTGCCCCTGACAAAGTTAGAGTCTACTTTTCATTAGCAATTACCTGATTTTTCATTTGATTCATCCTACTTCTCTGGATAACAGAAGATTTTCTTTTTATAATGCAAACTTATGTGAAAATGTTTGCCATGCATATATTACCATATTTCTATACTGTATACTACAGTTTACTTTGTCAATGTTTGATTTAGTTGATATCAATCCTGTAGCTTTTACTATGCTGTCAAACTGTGTTCTTGACAACATTTAAAGCTAAACTTTTAAGCAAACTGGCTTATTAGGTTTTTGTCATTTTGTGCAGCCAGACTTAAGATTCAGACACCCCTGGCAAGACAGCACATGTTTATAATGCCAACTGCATGCTTTTTTAAGGATTTGTTAATGAATATTTGTTTAAATAGATCTGAAATCGCCTTAAGAATTCACATAACATCCTTTCCTTGTCTTCCAAGGGTGAATACATGACATATATACTATTAACCAATTATTCCACTTGTTATTTTTTTCTCCAAATGGATAATGGGCAGCACAATGGATAATTGACTAGTGGTCTGACCATACAGCTCTCGGGTTCACATTTAGGCCTGGGTACTATGTGCAAGAAGTTTTAATGTTCCCACTGAGTCAGCATGGGTTTAATCTGGGTACTCACACGCCAAAGATATACTGGTAGGTTGATTGGCTTACCCAATTAAATTGTTCTTAGACTGTGTTAATATAACTGTATTGGTTACATTTGGTAATATGACTCTATACTTTGTAAAGTGCTGCATAATCAGTTGTATTAAAAAAATAATAGTAATAATATTACTAAAGCTGGCCATAGACTTGGTTAGATTTGCGGTCGATTTTTGCCACTGATCAACCATTGTGCATGCTCGTGGCGGTCGATCTGCTGTGGAATTGGCTGCAAATTCTAATGCTTGAAATCTAAATTTGGCCGGGAAAACGAGGACATGTCAGTTATTTCTTAGATCGATCCCATTTCTTTAGTAATGGCCGGCACACAAAAGGTGCTTGACCGATTCTCATCTGGAGTGGCCGCGCGTGATGATGTCATCACACAGGTCAATCTACCTGAAAAAGAAGAAGGAAAATTTTACAGTGGACCGCAATATGGATTACTCTCTCTAACATGTGCAGGTATAGTAGTATACTAGGTATAATAGTCATACTGACATAGAAACATTACCAACCCTAATCACAATCTGCATATTGTGTTTTATATATAAAAGCTCCATCAAAATATATATTGTGATTATTCAGGTGTGTCCTATTTGCATCAGTAGTGATAAGTAACTGACCAAGATTGTATGCATGTAGTAAATTTTCTAAAAAAATAGTTTTTTTTTATTTTGGATACATTTGGAAGTGATTGGTGTCTGCTAATGTGAGTTGGAACAAAAATTAATCCTTTGGAAGTGTATCTCAGAGGATGAGCAGAACACTGTGATTTGCACGTCCTAAGAGAGCAGTGGTGTTTGACAGATAAGCGAGATAAGTGTATTATTAGAATGGTTAAAAATGACCATCTGCACAGTTCACATTTTTCCTTTAGCAGAAAAAAACAGCACTAAGGTGGCAATTTATATTTCAGCCTTAAAGCATTCAAGAACAAGGTGGGTCACGGTCACCTAACATCAAGAAATTATTGCACTTCTATAGATGGATTTTTTTTTCCTTTAGCAGAGCAATATAGACTATCCTGAACTTTAGACATGTTTCACATTCTTCCAGCTTCTTTCGTTCAAGCAGGTACTTTATAATGTGTACACAATAACTGCTGGTTAACCACACACCTATATATTATGCAGTTTTATGGCACAGCTTGCATTGAACTTTCCATTTGCACCATGAGAGTGGTGTTATTGTTCTCTTTCCTAACTTTCTTATCTGAGTAGACATGGCCACCCACCAAAAGTGTGTGTGGGAGGGGGTTTAAAAGATTTGTTCATCTTTGTTACATCTCCAAGTGGTAATGATCAGAGATGGTTAATTTTTATTTTGGAGGGGGGAATTCGACCAGTTCAACTTTGTGAGTTAACTGCAAAGCCTCTGAGCATGGTATCATCACCAAACTTGCTGGAGATGTAGAGAAGGGGGAAGGGTAAATTATATATTATTATTATTATTATTATTATTACTCTAACACAAACAATGTTTGCATAAATTAAGTTCAAAGTTACATAAAAATATCTACTTTGATTTGAACTTTATGTATGCAAAAACGACATGTGCTAGATCAATACTTTTTTCAAATGCTCCAAACCCCTTCCCTACATCTGTAGTATTTTGGTGATGCATGTTCGGGGCAATTTGCTCACAAAATGGGCTAGTTGAAAAACATTTGACCATCTCTAGTATTTCTACTCTTGGCCACAGAAGTTTCAGGGACTGGATATTGGAAATTTCCCTGTCTCCCTATTAGAAAATGAAATACTTTATACGTATGGGTGTAGATATGCATGTGATTAGTGTGTGCTAGTGTTTGTTGTTTGGCTTATTACTGACACATGGGAAAGGAGAGTGCACAGCCATGAGTTAAGGTACCCATACACACAGATTTGATATTGGGCTCAGTGCGATGACATCATCGTGCTGAGTTCGAAGGCTCGTCTATCTCACGGGCATTGACCTGTGTATGGCAGCCTTAAGCCTAATATCCTAAATTTGACATTGCAAATGTCTTTCTTAGCACTGCTCAAGTTGAGGGCTTTTTGATTCCTTTCATCCCTTCCAATAGGCGGATGATTGGTTCTAAGCCTCCTCTTCCAATCTATATTTTATTAGTATTGGTAAAACCCCCCATACTGCTTCGATGTGCAGGTGATCATCCGCCATACGCGCTTGCGGCGATCGACCAGCGCCCCCATCCAAAGTAAATACTGGCACACATAGGGTGATTCTCGCCACGACTAGTTGCGTGGTCGATCTGCCCAGCAATTGACAAGAATTTTGAACGTTACATAAACGAGTTTTATGTTGAGAAAATAGGCATCTAATGTAATAAAAAGCACAAATATGATGATTGCCTTGTATGGTTGATTTAAACCAAAACAGAATTTCTTGAAATTCCCTTTCCCCTGCTATATTCTGGCATCAAGCCCTTTGTGATTCTTTTGCATTGTTTATCTTGGGCCACTGCATCTTTCACACAGAACTGACTTCTGTGAAGTGTTCTAGTCCTGGCCCCATAAGCGTTTTTGAGGTTCTACTCTGCACACCCTGTCTCCAGCATTCAGAAACTGTGATTTCCTGTAAACCAGTGGTGGGCAACTCAGTTGATATGGAGGGCCACAAGTGCGGCCCTCTGCCTCACTAAAGGCCCGCACATAACATTTTCTTTCTATACTGACTTGTATAAGCATTTTATAATGCAGAAATGACAGCATACATAGCTAGAAGACATCATTTTTAAATAGCAAAACTTGTATTTAAATTATACTTCAAGGGAACATTGTAGTATGTGAATGCAGATTTTGTGTCATGTGTACATAAGGATGTATTTTTTTGTGCTGCCCAATGTAATAAGAGTTTAGAATATGTAGTGACAGTCATTGTGAGTGATAAAGGAGATCAAGAGAATGGTTGGGGATGAATACAAAAAAAGAAAGTATTGCAGTTTTAACATAAATTGAAATAAAATTCAAATTTAAGTGTAAAATTCAACAACTTTACTTTATTCATTAAAAAACTACGTGCTGAAGCAATAGTTTCCTTTTAATAATATTTCTCTAACCCTTCTCTACATCTCCAGCAATTTGGGGGCTGATACCTTGTTTAAAGCCTTTGTAACTAATTCACAAATTCAAATGGGGGAATTTTCAAAATGAAGTAAAAAAATTACTAATTCGTCCAGTAGATGGCGCTCCTGCCTAAATTGATCTACATGTCTGGAATCCCTGGAGTTTCGTAACAGAAAAAAAAAGATACGGCAGCCAGGAGCTGTCGGCAGAATGGAAATACGGCCCCACTGCGTTAGGTTGGTGGAGGACTGAGGGGAGTAGCCAATTAAAACGAAACGGCCCATGGGTTGGGCACCTATGTTGTAAACTCTAGAGCCACATAGGGCAAACAGAAAGTTTCCTGTTGCTAACTGCTTATTTACAGGTTCACCCACAACAGCTATACCCAGCAAGAACAAATCTAGAGTAGTCCCTGCAACAAAACAATTTAGTTGTAATGGTATTATGATCTTCAGATTTTTAGCTCACACAGCCCAGGATTCAGTTAACACAGGCATTGTAATCTCTGGCCTGGTAGCTCACAAAGTCAATGCCCCTCACTCGTCCTTTGCTGTATTGTAAATGGGTTGAATCTGTAGTAATTCACCACTGTAACTACCTCACTTCACCAACATCTTACTTGCATAATACGACTGAACTGACATATGCCCCATTGCACATTTATGTTCTCTTTGACACAGTGATGTCACCTTGTATATGAAACCTGTTAAATGATTAGGCACTATTACTGGGTAATAAAATTGAGTTGTTACTACTACACTAACTAACAAATCATGGCAACCAGGTTGGCATGGCTTTTATTACTAACACATATCAGTCATATCAGTAATACATTTACATTCCTTCCTGGCACTGCAATCCAACTGTGAACCTTATTTTTGCTATCCCTTTATAGGTTGTTGTGTAGCTTATTGCTAGAACATGGCACACCTAAAACGATACTGCAAATGAATATCTGCCTTAAAATAGCCATACAAAGGTTTATCACTTTTCGATCAATTTTCTGTTCGATATGGATCACTTTTGGTCAATCGTACCAGGTGGGCAGGAATCGATTTCTGTTCCATCGACATCAACAAATACATTTTTTGGTCGATCGAATGGAAATATCAACCAGAGTATGTATACACTTGTTAGGGCTTGTTTCCATTTACGTCGGGACACCTCCGCAAAGCATATTGCTTGGTGGGAGGTCCCGACATGGCACATAGACATTGCCTGCTGGCGGACCCTCTGTTTACACATCTGCCGATGCAGAGGCTGAACATACTCTACTACGTTCAGCCTTACATCAGCGGAGTGGCTCGGCGCAGTGAAGACCAAGCATCCGCGGAGCAGGTAAGTCTATGTGCTCTGTCGGGACCTCCCGCCAAGCAATACGCTTAGCAGAGGGGTCCCAACGTATAGTGGAAACATAGCCTAATGGTCTGTGACTTGGTTTACTGACTACAGTGCACATGCTTTATTGATTGTGCTTTGTGAAGATATAATATCTAATCTTGTATGATATGCTGTCTAGACAGTTGGTGCAGGTTGGGCAGATTGGCTGGCCTCGGTGATCCGGCCTTATAATAATATTAATAATTTTAAAAAAACAGTTTATTTTCTCAGACTATTAGTGTTTGGTAGGCATGCCGATGGATGTGTAAGTATTTGCTTTTTTTATTGCCCTGCTTAAATGTGCCTGTGAATATGTTGTAGAAAAATATTCCAGCTTTGCAAATATGTATGAAATGTTTGTTGTGTGTTTGCGTGATGCCATTAGTGACCCCTCTTCCATACAACTCTGGCACTTTTAGATGCGGCTGAAAAACAATCTAGATGACGTTACTGCAGCAGGAACATGCCAAGACCATGCCATCGAGACTCACAGAAACTGGATGCAGCATGGAGGTGACATGTTCATTTTGAGGAAAGGGTTGGAAGGATGTGAAATGGGGAGTAAGTGTTTCATGTATAGTTGGCAAAACTTGTTAACCCAAACCACAAAAGTATTAAGACTCATAAACCATAGTATGTATGGTTGTATGTATTTAATCTGTCAAACAGCGAATGGCAGTATAAAAAGCTATATGAAGGTGTAAAATGATTCAACCCCTGATACCCTTTCTTTTAATTTGTATTTACTGCTTTCAGACATTTTTTAGAAATTTTTAAGAGCATAGCAGTTAAATATGCATCTTTATGTAGTAGTTGTAACGCAGATTTATACTACATATGACTATTCACACACATATCCAGTTTTAAAAGTACCTGGACCTGCCCCTGTCCAAAATACTTGCAATGAAATAAAACTTCATTTTATATCAATACATTTAAATGTACTGCCATATTTGAACAATGATCTGAAAGCGGAATGAAACTAGAGTCTAATCCAAAGAAACATAAAATCTTTTCTATTATACAAAGTTTAGCCAGACTATCCTATAGCTCATATTCTATTCAACCATATTTAAAACCAAAAAAATTTTATATAATAGTTTGCAGCTCACCAGTCTTTAGCGTCTGAATAAACTTTATTTTTTCTAATTTATTTGCAATAGTTTTTACCTGTTAATTCTTCATATAACATACATATATGTCCCTTTTATATCTATGCTTTTTTCACCACTTTACCTATATAGGGAGCCATTTTTATTTCCTATTACATGGTGGAGTGATACGATTTAAAGTTTGCACAATAAAAATAAGGGTCTAATTTCCTTTTTTTTTGGTTCTCCATCAGAACCCCGCATTTCTGGCAAGAATAAAAGTTTTTTCTGTACTTGCTGAAAATGCTCTTAGTTAGGTTAATTAAATGAATGCAGTCACCACATTTAAGGACTGGTACACTATGTATATTACATTTTGTATTTTGGGTTGAAACACACTTAAGCAAGGAGATATGTTTTCTTTAACAAACAGCTTGACAATGATAAGGTAAGTCTATAGGTCAAACAAACCTATCCAGTGCATATAAGCCTAATTTTAAGTTGCTAAACATTAGGATCTTTTACAACATTAAAAACTTTTAACCTCCCTAGCGGTTTGCCTGTTTCTAAATTACGGCGGACCGGCCGAATGTTTCCGGCAACACTTCTTTTGTGTCATCTGTGACACCATAGACTTCCATGTTGATGGTGGGACATCGGTTTCCCAGCCCACATAATCAGAGTCATTGATGAGGCCATTGATGTGTAGAGGGGATCAGGGAGGGTGGGGAAAACAAGCAGAGTACAGTACTCCACTACCGATACAGGCAAAGCGTTAGGGAGGTTTATTTTTATACTTCTGTGTTGGTGGAAGGTGAAATCTGTTGGTAGCCATGTAATACTGTAATTTGAACAACATTTTTCTTTTTACCACCTTATAAACAAAGAAATGTAAATCAAAATCTCAAATCAGAAGGTAAGCCATTTCCAATACCTTAGATTGTCCACAAACTCCTACATTGTAATGAAAGTATAAAAAGAATATTGACAGCTCTTCTAAGCCATATGTTTCCTTCCCTTTGATGGACATTTGAAATTTACATTTTTTTTTGTTCTTT
>CM070032.1:101458702-101477587 GCA_036250615.1 Ptychadena robeensis | reverse complement strand
CTTAAATAAAATAAATAAAAATGTTGTATGTAACCTTGTTTCCTCTCTTCAAAAGAAAAGCTAACATGCACCTTACATTTGCATGGCATTCTCTAAAATTCCAGCATTCCAGTGTCAGGGTATACTGAATGAGAGCTTACCAGAATGCGTAAAGCTCTCCTGTACTTTTATTAAAACAGATCTAAAAATGTGCTAGAGAAAGTGAGACATCAATTGAGGTTTTTTTGTTCAGTAATAAAAGTTTGGTTTTTTCATTCAATACTTAACAAACCCCTACAAAATTATTATAAAAAATTACTTTAATAATGTTAAGCCATGAGGAAAGTACTTTGTAGGCCAAATACTGACTTTTGATTAGATGATCAGGCAACTTTTACACACTGTCTAGGGTGGTAAAGTGGCTGATGTCATAGAGATGTGTGAATAACTGAGCAATCCTGTTCAAGTCTTCCTGTGATTGGTGCCATGGCGTATTTTTGTCAAGCAGCAGTATTGACCTGTGCTGTTTGACCTCCAGCCACTGGAGAATTTACAATCTAGTAAAACATGGTGGGCAGTTTGAGCTGTCATATTGGTGTGATAAATGGTTTACAACTGCCTTTTGTGTACTAGACTAAAGGTGGGCATATACAGTTTGATTACACAATTTGATCGACAAGTTGATGGTTTGAAAATCTATTCCTTTTTACCTGAAAAATCGATCGATCGATCAAAAGTGATTACACATGTTGGTAAATGTCAGTTGATCGTACAAGTATCTGATGGGTTTTCTAGGTATTTTTTATCCATTTGTAGGGGTGGCCATACACGGAACGATTTTCCGTTCGAACGATCAATGGCTGTGCGTGTTCATAATCGTTGATTGAACAGAAAATAGAGAAAAAAATACCTTACTTCGATCAAACTGGGAACAGACATGTCTGTAAATCCTGGTTGATTGTGAAGGCAGAGTTGAGAGAGGTACACAGGATTTGCAGCACCCACCTCCCCCCACACCCTGACTCTAGCAGCTATTCTGGGCTCTGCCTCCTTGCCTGTGTCAGCTCTGCCTGTCATCTGAGAGCTGGGACACAGGCAATGGGGAGGAGCCCAGCATGGCTGCTAGTGTCATAGTGTGGGGGGAGGAGGAGGGGCTGCAGATCCTGTGTGCCTCTCTCAGCTGCCTGTAAGCTTCCAGGTTACACAGCACCAGGGTCCCCACCAAATGGGAATCAATGTGAAAAGTGGTGCACATCGATTCCCATTTGATTGACCCTCAATTGAGTGCAGCGGGACGAACGAAAGGGCATAGGCCTGTGTATGGCTAGCTTTACCGATCATATGTTGGACCAGGAGCACAGGTCTTTGCAAAGGAATACACTGTTAAATCGATTACATTGTGAGGTAATGAATCAGTTTTCAATCTTAAAACAATTGAACTGGAAGTTGAACTGTGTATGCCCTGCTTTATACTGACATTAATTATATTATATTATACTGACTTGCCTATTAGCTGCCTGTATGGTACACAGTGTTATGGAAGCTTCAGGAGACCTCTTACAGCAGTAGATCAATGCCTTCCTATGTGCTGCCTGTGTGCTAACCCTGAGAGGGGCACCAGTAAGGGCTTGTTTCCATTGCAGCTGAACGCATGCCTCAAGTTGTTGCGCGTTTTCGCGTGTTTTTGCGATGCAATTTTTTTTTGTATTGCAGATGCAGATGCGGTTGGGGCGCGGATGCGTTTCTAAACGCTGCAGCTAGCGTTCAGAAACGCGCCCTAAACCGCATCCGCACCTGAACTCGCACAACCGCACCAGTGGAAACTACATTGAAGTTTCCAATGGATGCGGTTGGCGGCGGCTGCAAACGCCCTGAATCGCATCAATGAAAACAAGCCCTTACAGCGGAAGGAAGTGGAATGGAGAGTCTAGAACAGTGGTGGGCAACTGAGGGGATATGGAGGGCCACAAGTGCGGCCCTCGGCATCACTAAAGGGCCGCACATAACATTTTCAATCTATACTGACTTGTATTAGCATTTTTTTAATGCAAAAAATTACAGCAGCCAGAGCTAGAAGACATTTCATTTTTTAAATAAAATGTGTTTAATATAATTTAACAATTAGGGAACACTGTAGTATGTATATCATCAAAGGTTATATGCCTCATAGATAGGGCTGAAAAATGTTTATTGATTCAAAAGTAATTACAATACATTTTCCAAGTACTTGCCAAGTGTCTGTGTGCTCCATTGTTTTGATATCAAGCTTGTGTTTTTGTTGCGAGACTGCTATCGTTTAGTGACATAGGTAATGATAGTCAGATTCTTTGTGAGTATATGTTTAGAGCCAGCATGAAATTCCCTTTATCAGCAGCAGGTCTTTTCCATGCTTATTGCTTGTTTTGAATGTTTTTAATTATTTTAAGTCTCTGTGTGACTTCTAAAAGACGAATGAAAACCATACAGTCAAATCCTTTATTTCGTAGTGCCGGTGGCAGTTAGAGTATTGTTAACAACAGCTAGCCATATATATATCTGAAGCAGAAATTGGGTGAACTTGCTCTCCTCAGCTTCTCTAGTTGGGAAGTTCCCACTGGCAGCAAAAGTAGATCTCTGATCTATAATTCTTAGTATAGTAACAGCGAAGGTCTACACAGATACCGTTTGGCCGAAAATAAGCCATTCTCATAAAATAAGGCACCCTTACATTTTTGCCTCATGCTGAATTTAAGGAATCCACCCGAAAATAAGGCATCCCCTGAAGATACGGTATTGTAACTCTGGACGGGACAGGGGGGATCAAAGGGGGCAATCACAATGACACAGGAGGATCAGAAGGGGTTACTAAATTGGTAATCCCCCCTCTGAGTCTCCTGTGCCATTTTGATTACCCCCTCTGATCCCCCCTGTGTCATTTTAAGTGATCCCCCTCAACCTGATACCCCAGTGCCGTATTCTTCTTCATGAAAAAATAAAACATCCCCCGAAAAAAGACAAAGGGCATCTTTGGGAGCAAAAATATATATGACACTACCTTATTTTGGGGGAAACATGGTATGACATATGTTGTGTGCTTATAGCTGTTTCTATCTATCAAAGTCAGAAGCAATTCTTGGATACCCTTGCAGTCTTTTAAAATGTACTAATAAATTAAAATGATAATGAATGTTTTACAATATGTATTGTATTCATCAAAAAGTACTCTTTTGCTATAAATGGTAGTTGTTCTCACTAGTGTGAAGTCATGCTAAGCTATTTTGGGACCTAATATCCATACATTTATGCAATCAAGTGCATGTATTCGGTGATTTTAAATCGATTTCTGCCCTGATCTGCCAAATTAGGGACATGTCATAATTTGTAGGTCAATCTCATTATGCTGGCACACAAAGGGTGCACATCCGATTCTCGGCACGTACAATTGTGTGTAATGACATCATCACGTGCGGTCAATCTGCTGAGAAATCACCATGGATTAAGCCACCCATACACCTTTAGATCTACTAACAACTATGTAGTATAGCAGCCTCCCTGATAGAATACATAGTGATTGGAAGGTTTGGACAGGTCCTCATATTACATGGTTTTGGTAGAAGAAAATGTGAAATACAGAAATTGTATGGTAAGTTTGTAAGGTGTATGGGGGCCTTTAAACATGGTTGTTTGAAGTTAATAGAGACTTAAACTAGCCATACACAGTCGGATTCCATGGCCGCTCGATCACCTATCCGATCGATTCCGGCTATTCTGGCGGGAATCGCAGGTGTGATCGATCGGCCAATTAAGAGTATCCGATCGCTGCATACCACCTTGTCCAACGGATTCCGGGACGATTCCGTGTCCGATTGTCCACCTCACAAATGGCAACTCCCCCTGATCTGTGCAGAATCGGATCAAAAAGACCAACATGTTGGTTCTCTGTCGGATCCGATTCTGAGCCCCCGATCAATCAGACGTGATCGATCGGACAAGGTGGGCTGCACACGATTCCGGCACGATCGTTTCGCGTGCACGCGCCCGGAATCGATCGGCCCGGAATCCGGCCGGAATCCGACCCGTGTATGGGGGCCTTTAGCCTAACGGCACTACATTAACATTTGCATTTCATATTCAGTTAATTGTAAGTGCAAGCGCAGCCAAAATGCATACAGTAGTGTGTTTATAAAATGCACCACATTTGTGCGAATTAACAGGTTTCCTATGAGAAACCTGTGCACACCATGTGTGTTGACAGCAACATACACACCCTCAATTTATGTGCCGAAAAAGACACTTATCGCTCATCAGCTTAATGGATTTGAAAATGGAGTCAGTCACATTTCCCAGTTTGGCATTTGTTCACATTATTAGCATGTTTGAAGGTCACCATTTATGTCTATGAGGAAATAGTAGGCAGTCACCAGCTGTTCAAACTGCTCAGGTTTGCATCTTTGTTCTTGCTGTTACTAATACTAGGCAATGTCTCTAAAGTAACAACTAACAAGGTTGATAAATTTTTAAGGGTGAACTGCAACCTGCTGACCATCAAAGTAAAGGGTATTCTTTCTGCTAACTACTATGGCACTGACCACCATTGTAAGATGGACCTTGTCCACTGGTTCAATAGTGGATCCTGCTCCACAGACCAGCAGGGCACCTCTCTCCCTGGCTGCCAGTCTTAGCCATTTCTTCTCACTGACCACCAATGTAAGAAGGAAAAAAACACATGACTAAATGTATTAAGGGTGACCTCTTCTACTGACAACCAGTTTAGCCTGTTCTTTCCTCTGACCCCCAGTGTAAGTGTACACCATGACCAGTAATTGGAAATGTTAAATGGTGGAGTTGCCATATAATTATTTTAGTCAGCAAAACTTTTTTATGACAACTGAGTACACATTGAAACCACTAGATAAGTGTTAACATTTAAGAAGTTTTGGCTTTACATACACGTTGTGCTGAGTAGGTAGGCTCAGTACATTTAAACTGTTTACATGTGGAGCCAAACCAAAGTGTTGGCAAAAAGATAATATTTTACAATGGATGAAATTCTACTGGAGAACATAAAACTCTGCATACTCTAAGATTTGAATGGATAATGAAAAGTCCTATGTTTGCTTATTAACATGATAAAGTCTTTTTATTGAAGCTTCTTCGAGGAATAAATTAACTGATTCCCCCCACCATTAAATTATAGGTAATTGATTAAAGCTGTGAAATTGCTTTGACAGTTTTTATGTTCCCTCCCACGCACTAAAAGAATACGTGAATGTGATAAAAGCATTAAATATACCTGCGCTGCTCATGTCTAGCACTGCACAGTTTGGAAGAGATGCTGTATACCAAAAATGCCTTTAAGGGGCTAATGTAAAAAAGTACTTTGGTATACCAAAAATTTTATTTATATATATATATATATATATATATATATATATATATATATATATATATATATATATATATAGTAATCTATGCAACTTAGATTTTACCGTACCGTACATTTCCTTTGATTTGTTTGGTCCTGGTCTTAAAATGAAAATTCTGGGACCTTGGCAACACTGTTCATTCTAGCTTGATAATGAACCTTTAAATGTGCTTTAAAAAAAAATTCTGTTATTGCAAAGAATAACTTTGACAGCATTGAAAAGTTGTGTATGGCCTTGGTTAGTTTTATACCAGAAACTGTAAAAGCATGTTTATGTAATGTCCTGATGAAGAAGAATATTATACACTCTCAACAAACAAAACAGAACAGAACAGAAAATGCTGGGCCTGTGAGCATTTGTATTATATGTTGCAAGGTTCTTGAAAAGGCATAAAGTTTGTTTGATTAGGGTGTATTTACTGTTGGAAGATATGGATTTATTGTTTGTTGGAAGTTTTTGCAAATAAGAAGTGTACCTAAACTATAAAACAAAACTTATAATGAGATGGATATTAAGGTCCCCATACAAACAAAGATGGTTGAAAACAAAGATTTCTTACCTCTGGCTCCGGTGATGGGTGTCAAATAAAAAAAAAAAAACATCTTCCTCATGTACCACTTTCAGTATGGAAAATGACCACTCCCTTTAATGCCATGAAGGTTAAATTGTAATATGAGCGAGCATTGTGTCATTTGGGAGATAAAATCCTTCAGGGATCACATTGTAGACTTTCAGAAAATGTTGGTAATAAATTGACTGATAGAGGTGAGAGTGAAGAGTTGGTGGAGATAGTGATCAGAGTTAGGAAGAGTTAAGCCCCCCCCCCCTACACCTTACAATGTTGCCATACAATTTCTGTACAGCAACTTTTGTTCTACCAAAACCGTGTAATATGAGGACCTTTCTAACCCTTCCAATCACTATGTATTCTATCAGGGAGGACCTGGAACTACAGCGTTGTTGGTAGATCTAATGGAAATTTTATGGAGTTATCTAAAGGTGTATGGGGGGCTTTATTGTAAGTAAAAGAGATGAGGAGTCCAGGCATAATATTCACCTCCCTTAACAATTAATATGTCAATTGACTAAAGACGCCATGAAATACTACAAATACAGCAGTTTTGTTTTTTTAAGAAACCTAGATACCAATGTGCACAGTGAATAATCAAAGCTTAAAGATAAGGAGTCCAGACACACTAGTTGTTCCAAAATGAAGGGTTCTTTCAATTTTGGGAAGAAAAAAAACCCTCAATCAGTCATATGTGAGCTTCTAAAACCAGATGTGTATTAAGCCTGAAGAGGAATCTGAGACATCCCACCAGCTTGCTTCTCTAATAAATTCAGTTTGCCAAAAATGGGATCACTTAAACTCCAAACTCTCTGAATGTTTAGGAAAAATAGATGGCAGATCTGAAGATTTTAGGTTACTATATCTTATAGCAAAATATAGGTTATCTAAAAAAATATATGCAATTATGTTTATCATGTTTGACAATGATTTTGCAATCATCCTGCCAAAGCACAAACTGACCTTAATGAAAGAACACGTATTAAATTTGGCTATATGCTACTTTTATCTGAGCAAGGCAAAAAGAACACATCTCTGAAACATGACTAGCTTCAATTTTATCAGCCTAGAAATTTGCAATCGGTGCATCTTTATTTTAAATCCCAATCATACTTTTTGTCTTTAGAATTATTTTTACTTTTTACTCTTTGCTCAACTGCTTTTAACTCTTCTCCAGTTGCTGATGATGACTGTTTGTCTGGCGGTTTTGGTGGCAGGATTTCACATATTTAAAAGTAAAAATGTAAAAAAGGTTACAGTTGATGTCTTCTGCCTTTTTGAAAGCACTGTTGTCATAAAGGATCATAGCAGGATTATCCCCATCATATTGCCAGCATTAAACTGACCTTTGTCCTACAGATCATCAGTTGTCAGAGAGTTCAATCAACCTGTTAAGCTGGCCTATCACTGCAAGATTGATCACAGTGCTCATCGATCTGTGCAATTATCATATAATTTGGGTGTCTAACATCGATCATTTTGTGGGGTGGTACCAGCGATCAATGCTAGATTCCCAATGATACATACTGTATGTCCCCTTCTGCTTGCACACAGAGGAACAGCTGCTCGATTGGGGGTCTAACATGGATCGCTGGTACCACCACACAGTGTGATCGATATTCAAACCTATCGATACACACTGTATGTCCCCTTCTACTCTCTGCTTGTGCACAGAGGAATGGGACATATGCCGCTGTGCAAGTATCATATCGATTGGGGGGTCTTAAATCGATCTCTGCTACCACAATGCAGCGTGATCGATGTTATAGCCCATCCAGACACACTGTATGTCCCCTTCTACTCTGTGCTTGTGTACAGAGAAATGGAACATATACTTCTGCAGACTTTCCATGGAGAGTCTGCCCATATTTTTAAATAATAAAAGTGGTAAAAAGTTAAATCAAAATATATAAATTTGTGAGATTTTGTTAGAAAAAAAAAAAGATCTAACGAAATACAAAAACAAAGAATGTGAGCAGATTTAAACTGGCATTGTTAGTTTAAGTCCACTTGGATTTCTCATTAATAAAAGAAAAACAATAATTAATTTGTGATATTTCTTTAGGTTCAATTTAAAAAAATCTTAAAATACAATTTAAAAAAAACAATATCACAACTTGATATTTTTTGTTTACTTGTTACAACTTTTATTAATGAAAAATGCTAGCAGATCAGCATTGTCAGTATAAAGGTCCCCATACACATTTTGATTTCCCTATGATCGATGCCAGATTGTCATTTGTGAATGAAGAATTGATGATTGATTGAACTGCGATTGCAATACCCCCCCACACACACACATATTATTAAAAATAATATTAGATGTATACTAGATCGATCCAAATTTTCCGACATGTCCAATCACTTTTCAATAAATTTTTTGGACAATTTTGATCGATTTAGGCCGATCGAACAGTGTCGATTGAACGGGAAAATCAAAACGTGTATGGGGGTCTGCTTGCATTTTTCATTAATAAAACAAATACAAATTTGTGATATTTCTTTTTTTGTGGTACCAAAATACATATCACACTGGTCACACTGTATATGTTTTTTACTTGCTTACTTTTATTAATAAAACATATATACCAGTACCATATTTATCTATTGGGTCAGATTGCGGTCGATTGGACACCGTATACAGGTATCTATTTCCGTGAGATCGAAGAAAAGATACATTTAGATGAAGATAAAGATAAAAGTCTAAGGGGGGGGGGGGGGGGGGGGGGGGGGTCTCCACAGCGTTTTGTGATCTGATGGAAAAATTGACCTGTGTATGGCCAACTTTAGACTATTTCACATCCGTTTGCTGCATGTGTGATTTATACATATGTTAATTTCTCCATTTGCTCAACCCTTTGCTTTCCACTGCACCGCTGCCTCAGAAAATAGCCAATACAACTTTCATCATTCATTGTAAAATCTGCTTAAAGTCAACCTGTACACATATCATGCATATTAAAATATTTACATATACCGTATATGCCGGCGTATAAGACGACTGGGCGTATAAGACGACCCCCCAACTTTTACAGTTAAAATATAGAGTTTGTTATATACTCGCCGTATAAGACTACCCGGGGTGTAAGTAGTAGTAGGTGAGAATTACTGACCCTGAAAGTTTCATCATTATACTACAAATGGTTTTTCTGCTATGAATGTAAAAAGGTTAAAACAGAGCTACAGCCTGTGTTCTCCGTAATCATTGCATAGCATCATGTATCCATGGCAACACTGCCCTGTTCTTCCCTTGCTCTGCTCTGATACAATGTATCATTAGTCAGCGTGGCAGATTCAGGCAGCACGGAATCGTACAGACAGTAACGGCTTCCAGAGATGGTCCCCTGCACCCCCCAGCCTGCAGCACCCGGCGTATAAGACGACTGCCGACTTTGGGGAGGATTTTAAAGTACTGAAAAGTCGTCTTATACGCCGGCATATACGGTAGTGAACAAACAGTAAAATCACTTTTACTTCCAAACAAAGGATTATTCCTTTCTGTATTTCCATTTAAAGAACAGATCTTGGCAGGTGTTTCTAAGCTGTTACAAATCAAACGCAACTTCACACTTTGTTATAATTTTTAAGAATCTCTGAGAATAAATAACTTCAGATAAAAAAAACCCAAAAACATCAAGAGATGTCAGTGAAGGCTTTTAAAGTTATTTTACAGCTTGATCGTGAAATAGAGATTGTGTAATGTTAATAGTCTAGGTACATGTAAACTTTAATGTTCAGTTCTGTTTGTGTTTTTAAAGGTTGTGTGAACATGCTATTATACAATTATTGAAACTGTCATTTTTAGTTAACATTTGCAAGTGTGGTGTTTATACAAAACATAACAGTAGCACGGTACAAAAACATTGTCAAGAATTGCTATAGGAACATTAAAGTCCATCACTTTTTTATTGATTGAGGAAAAAAAATAGGATAGAGACTGAAATAATTCCTCGCATACTTATTTTTGGATATGTGGTCCCTTGAACAGCTGTTTATCTTCTCAGTAGGAGAATTATCACAAAAAGTAAAGTGGCTTTTATGCAAAGTTGCTTTTTGTCCTTTCCATTTTCAGATACATGCCATCAGGCCCCATTGGTCTATTTATTTAGAAATCCCGCTAGCTGCTCATACAGTAATTGCTATCTTTAAGCCTCCACTGTCATTTTACACCAACCTCTAAGTGAATGTACCCCTACAGTGAGGACCGTCATAGGAAATTGCTTCTTCCATTTTTAAAAAAAGCTTTAAAAAGAAATACATTTAGAAATTCGAACTTTTTATTAGTTCAACACAATTGCTTCTTCTTTACGAAGTTGACATATTTTGAAAGATGGTTGAAATGGCATGGAGCCTGCTTTAGAGTAAACGGCAAATGTATGAACAAAAATCAGCATGTCATTATAGGCAAAGTTAACCTAAAACAGATACTGAACCATCGATGCATTCGGAGGAAGGTTCATGTTCTTATTGGGAGAAAAAAAATTAAACCTGTAAAATCCTGTATCATTGAAGGCTTTCTCCCAGTGATACAGTTTCCTTCTATGTCCCTAATGCACATTGGTTTATATATTGTTTTCCTATATATATTCCTATAGCTGGTAGCCTGGAGGATTGAACCAATACATTTGTTTGTATTTATTTTGCTTAATAAACTTTTGCTTGATGCATTCGTTTGTCTTGTGCAATTTAAATATTGACTGCCAGTCTAACATTGATGGACAGTACCACATTGTGTCATTGATCCAAAATGTATTCCATTCCAAAGGCCTGTTCACATGCTCCATGCTCCTCGATTGGATACAAATTAATTGAAATACCAAGAAAACCTGCCAAATACTTATATGATCTACTGAAGTTTACCAACGTGCCCGATCACTGCTCTATGTATATTATGTAAAATTTCCATCACATTTGATCAATTCAGTGGAAATGGAATTGGTCTTCAAATGATCGATTTAAAATCGAACCATGTTTACTATGATTGAGGCAACCCAAAACGAATCTAGGTAAAGAATATAGTTTATTATAGTGTGTCGTTTCTTTAGTACAGCTTTAGCCCTAGGCTCTACTATTCCCTGGCATCTGCTGATGCCTGCGGAAGCCTCCATCACTATGGATGCAAATGGGCTGCCTCTACGTTAGCCTGATGGAGGGCTCTGACGGGCTGTGCAGCCATCCCTGTCATAGCCACATTGCCGTCAATGGCCGGGCCATGAACTACGTTAAAACCCCTGCATTTAACACAGGGGTTTTAACAGACCGTGAGGCCTAGGGCATACATAGATCTGTGAAGGATGTTTATCATGGTATTATGATGAGTGCAACAAAAATATCAGAGGCAGTTGCAGACGGAAAGGCAAGGTATATTTGTTTGGTATATTTCTGTATTAGTTTAAGGAATACAAATATTCCAACTACAGAAGCAAAATATAATAAGCCATATTGCATTAAATTATACCTAACAAGATAGATAATTGCTGCAGCATTTTATCACAAATTATACATAAAATCTAAAACCGCAGCCAGCTTGTAAACCTGTCATCTAGAGTGTTTTACAGTTACTGCCATCTCAAGCTTTGACAGTGGAAAGTGCAAGTGGAAAAAGGCTTTTACAGGAGCCATTACATTTAAGAGTTTTCCACCATATATGAAAATTACCATTATTTACTTCAGCTAAAGCTGTTCTGGTTCCCCTGTTTATTTTAAGTTGTTTTGATTTTTTTCTCACTTTTCTATGTGGAAATCTGAGTCCTAAAGGTTTCTTCTAATACGTAATTAAGAAGACTTTCTGGAAGGGGGCATAGGTGATGTAGTCTGTTGACTTTTGTGTTTTTCTGAACTCATAGCAGCCTTGTCATTTATTTATATATTACATATTACATCAATGTAAAATATGTCTCCAGAATACAATCAGAACATCAATGTTAATTATACTATTATTTTATAAGACTTATAGACAAATGGTAAAAACGATGGAAAAGAGCCAATTCTGATGTTCGGAGGTACTGTTTAGTATTCCAAAGTTCATATCAAGGGACTGTATAGTATTTGAGTTTTTTTTTTTATAACATACATAAAAGGATAGTTAAAAGGGGAACACCTCCACAACTGCCTTCTTTTATGGGCACCAGAAGTAAATACTCCACCCCCCACAGTGACGTACCCCCGCATCACGCGCAACGGACCATGGGAAGTTAGACTTCTGACGTCTGCCTTCCCATGTGGTCGCAGCCAGCCACATCTAAATTGGGTGACGCGGAGGGAGCGAGACCGGAAGAGTCTCCATCTTCCAGCCTGGAGAATTGAACACTGCAGGCATGGCGGTGCGGGTGTGAGCAGGGAGGAAAGGTAGGTATTTCTTTTTAGGGGTTGCTGTCCCTGTATGTAGGTGAATTGTGTATACATGTTTATTTTTTTGTTCTGCTTTAATGTGCATGTTATTCATGTTTTCAGGATTGTGTTGCTATATGTAGTTTTTGGCTTTATATGTATATGAAAGTAATTCTATACCCTATAGTTTATAATTGGTTCCTGCTTTTCATTACTACACAATTGTTGTGCTTGACTGCTATTTCTCACAATGCAAATTCATGGGTCTGTTGGTTTTCTGCAAGCGTTTCCCTGTGTGACTCTTATATTATCGCAATGCTTGTTATGCAAATATCAAACGTAATATATATTTTAATTCACAATCATTGAAAATTCAGAAATTGCTTTACCCAGCTTAGATCTCACACTGGCACACTCACTATGGACTTTGCATTTCTGAGCTAATTTATTCGCTAATGACTTATTATCCTTACGTAGGATAACTAAGGTGTGTGTGTATGTATGTGTGTTTATGTATATCAGCATTTCTTTTGGCAATGTGGCACTGTACAAATAACTATAATTGTATGCAATTTATCAATATTGTGACAAAACTAAATGTGATTGGTGTTGGTTTAAGAAATACTCTAGTTATTGAATATCTAAAAAAGGAAGTTGCAAACACACTTCATAGGATTCGTTGGTGTCCTTTCCGAGTCCTTGTGGTAGTAAACCAGACAATTTCAAGTTATTACAATGCTCCCTTCCTTCAATTATTTACCTGGTGCTTTGGGTTATTGTGAAAATACAAGGGGTCTCAATGATGGAATAAAAATATATATGGACACAGATTATATTTCCTATTTAAAAAGGAAATATTGTGTTTTTGTATGCTTGGAGTAAAAGTATTTTTCAGTTTGTTAAACTAAGCATGGTAAATGCAGTAAACATTTGGGGCCTTTGGGCCTCTTTTTGTTGAGTTTTTGAGGACATGGCTCCTCTCTTTGTTTTTAGGCTATTAAAAAGAGCATAATCTTATAAATATTGGGGTTTTTAAAATGAATTTTAAACTGCCTAATTTAGAGATTGTTAGGTATTTTCTGCTTTAATTGATATTTACCAAAATTCATACATTTCCTAAATGCCATATTAAGAGAACAAGTAGAAAATTGTATACTTTTGTGAAGATATTGTCAACCATATATCTTCTGTCCTATACCCTTAATTCCCATAGTCACAGGGCAGCTTAACATCTGCCAATTGCTAACCTTATCCCTAGGTGTGAAAAATAGTTTACCCCTAAAAAAGGTTCAGATACCCTTTAACAACATCAATAACTGTGTGAACAAGGGCTTAACTTAGGCCTAGACTACACTGTGTAAAAATCTCTGTGTTGTACCAAACACCAGGATTTCTTCATGGGGAAGATGCAGCCCATAGTGTTAGGGCTATGACGTGCCTGTAAACACAAATGTGTCATAGCTCGAGATGTGTCACATAGCGTAAATAACAACGCAGAGCTCCACATTGTTATTCACATGACGCAACATGAAGGTAAATGAATGTGCCCAGTGACTTGTACAATATGTTAGGCCTTAGTTGGTTGAATGCATGTTAGAAATGAAAGTTTCCATGATTTTACCTTTACATCACAACCAAATGTAATACATTCCTGACATAACTGGAGAACGGTGAGCTGGAGAGTGTTTCACACTTCCTGCTTGTCAAAACTCACATGTTAAATGTATAAAATTTGGTTGGGATTTTAATGGACTGAACATGAATATTCTGATGTAGTTGATAAAAAGAAAGTATTCAATAATATATGAGTAGGTAGAGGTGTTATTTTCAATTACTGATTACATACAAATAAAAATATCTACACCAATTCTGTCAATAGAAAAAATGCATAAACAACTAGTTCTTGATTTTAACTAGTTTTTTGAAATGTTCCAGAATATGATAGTACCTAAAACACATCACCAATTATAATGCAACTGTCTGATAATATGACCTGTATATGTGTTCCTGGTCAGTTTTCTAAAAATTAGTAAATCAGTTATGCTCATTGTGCCAATTGTTTCTTATTTTAAGGTTTCTTATAGTGAGAGGGGTTGTTGTTACTGACTTTTTTTCTCTGAATAAAATAATTGTTGATTAATTGTCTCCTCAATGGTCTTTTTTAGTTATATATCCAGACCAAGTATGCAGATCAGCAAAAGCCAGACTTGTCAGAAGTCCAAATATGCGTTAACTGAGGTTGCCCCTGGCGATATATTTTCACTTGCAACTTTAATGTATATAAAACAAGAATTGATAAGTACTTGTTTTGGGGTGGGGGAAGTAGCCCATTGATTAGGATGTGGATAAAGATTTCTAACTTAATATGTAAAAGCAATGAAGGCAGACTCATGGCTTAATGCAAGACTTCTTAACTTTAAAAATGAAGCAGTTCCCTAAACTCTTCTAAAAATTTAAGCACTTCAGTACTGTCCCACTAATCTTTCTTAGGCCAAGGCTCCACTGTGTTTTTTTAAAAAAAATGCATGCAAAAAAGCATGCGTTTTAGGTGCTCTTAGGGCGTTTTTGTTTTTTGTTGTCATTGATTTCAATGGAGTGCATGCGTCTAAAAAACACATACACAAATCACATACACACCTATTGCTTCAAATGAGCATGTCCAGGCTTTTGGGACGCAGTGTGGAACTAAAAAGGCTGTAAGCTGTGTTTTTTTACACAGATCAGGTCTGTGAGAACTGACCCATTGAAGACAATGGAAAGCAAATGCTCCCAAACTGCTTACAAACTGTCCCAGTGGACCCTTGATTTTAATGGTCCAGTAACCGAATATGGACTATAAAATTCTGCGCTAAGCAATACCATGATATAACATAACATAACATGATATAACATAACATGATATTTCCTTCATTGAAAAAAAAACATCAGAGGAGGACACCTTGGATTTGATCATTTGATTCACAGAAGACTGCTTGAATAAAGGAGACATGAAGAAGATTTTTTATGGCAGGAGCAGTAAATTCTATAGTGGACCACTGCTAGAATACATTAAAATTCAAAAACTAGGCAATCACTTGACAAGTTAAATGAAGCAGCATTTCAATAATTACACCTCATAAAAGCGAAGTTTTAGGAAAGAAAGGTGGTTTTAAATTATTGCTGACCATGTTGCTGACATTTATGACAGCACGGTACCCTGGCAAAGGGGATAGGCATGGTCTATTACGATGAGTTGAGCTGGTCTACTCATTTTGAACTCATGTAGACATTTAGAGCTTTGTGACATGGCACCAGCATGATAAGGTTCGCTGTACTTAAATGTCCACAGTCACGTCACTTGATATCAAGCCAATATAGATCATCTTTAGTATGTGTAGAGAGAGATTCACATCATAGGTGTACTGTCAACAAATCTACAATTTCTGTATGATCAAAATCCATGAGGAATGTCTCAAGTGTGTCTCTCTCTAACCACACAAACATACACATATAAATAAGAACACATTGGTAAAGACAAAAAAATGTTTAAATATACCCAAGTTTTAAGGAAGAGAATGTGTTTGCCTGACTGTATTAAATGCATAAAAACACTGATGTGCGTTAAATAGCTATGCTCTGCTTTTTTATCTTGCTCAACAAAAGGACCCCTGGAGTGCATCTTTTGTTTTTCATCCTCTTTGCGAACATCTATTATTATTTCTAAAAATACAGTGAGAGATATCTAGCTTTTCATTCCTGTATCGTTTGTTAGTTTTCCAGAACGAAAATTAGCAATGGAAAGAATTAGGCAATAACATTGCTGCTTGAGGTTTCTTGCATTTGCAGTCTTTTGACCTGAATTTACAGAGTGACCTGGCTTGTTTGCTACTACCAGTTTTTATTATTAGCTCTGCTTTTGTGCTGCATGTCCCCAGCTCAGTCACAAGCACTTATGTCTGCTACAGACAACACATGCCGTCTCTTCTTCACTTGCCAAATCTATCAGTACTTTCCCAATGCATCTTTTGAAGGGATCTGTGAAAAAAACAACCAAGCACCTTGGAACAATACAGCTAGCATCAAACAACTGTCATCTGTGTATTAAACAATGTTAATTAATTAAGTTTGTGTATATAAAATACAATAATTCTAGTGAAATTTTGGAGCCCCGTTCACATTTACTTTTATTGCATTAAAACTTTGGCACCCTTCCAACTTTCCACTCATGTATTTATTAAGATATGCTAGTAATGAAACCTGATTTTAGAGTCTGTGTTGTTACTTTTGGGATTGAATTACCGGTACTTTCAACATGCAACCAGAGAGGTCACTGATGGTTTTGAAGCTCTTAGGGGGCAATCACAATTTTCGGGTTGCTGGCCGTTATTTAGTATATCGGGCAGACGCCTGAAAAGGGACCAGGCTTCCTAGCTTTAGTGCTTTTTGAGAGTCCGGATACTGCCTCCTTACTGTTTGCTGAGTCTATGTTAATAGTTTAAAGTTGAACTCTTGATTGAATACATTTTACATACACAGGTGAAAGACAGATATTAAGGCTGTTTTACTTTCCATGGGATATGTGTCACCTCTTTACATATAGGCTAGGGCTCCACTAGGCACTGGGATCAGCTGATGTTCGTGCAAGCCTCTGTTGCGTTTCTGTGGATGTGGATCACTGCACAGACATCAATGTGACAGATTTGGTTGGGGGGGTAGGAACTATACCCAAGGGGTGGCCAGTCCCAAGTGGACTTTTTAGGTGAGTATTTTATATTCAAGCAGTTCCAGTCAAGAGATAAACGTACATACCTTTATTATAATAGTATAAATACACAAAATATACAGGTAATAAGCAACTTATGCCATAAAATTGTCACATCCTGTGGGATTCCTCATGAAGGGGAATCTGAATCTTTTACAATTTAAAAACACATATTTTTCTACCTATTGGTAATATGCATAAGGTCCCAAGTGGTTCGGTTTTAAACAGTGTTCGTCCTCCAAGTCTTATCCGACGCGTTTCGTCCTTTCGGACTTCTTCAGGGATATCACTTGAGGGTGCCTATAGGTTATTAACAAGATCACGACCATGCATAATATTCCGTGTTACATACAGTTTCCATTATTTATCAATCATGTTGTCTTGGGTTTTCAAAATACTAAGATTATCGTTCCATATCCCTCTAGTGGGTCCCACAGTCTTGTCTAATAACTATCCAGAACGTCAGGGTTGCCTCACCAGCTACACAGTGCTTATTATTAGTCTAATTCAAGGATCAATCAATGCGTTATCTCTAAGAATCAATCCACAATAAATAATATGGAGAATGATTTGGTCAAACAAGTAAAGTAATAAATATATCATGGCTTACCGACAATATCTGTGGTTCATGTGCGACGGACGGTCCTCGCGGGCCCGCGTCTCCCAGATCTCCCACCGTGCGTCCGGGGGAAAGGTCCCAAGGGATTTTGCACCGTGGGGGCACACTCACAGGTAAAACACTATCGTTTGGAGGGGAAAACATATCTCTCAATTGTTCACAATGAGTGTCAAAGGTATACACCTTGTGCCACCCCCAATCAGGATATAGATCCAGACAGTAAGAGTGTTCACCCAGATAGTAAGTGATCTGTACAGTCATTATGGTCCACCAGCACCCGCATGCACAAATATCTTCAATAATCCAGTCACCAATGATTTCAAACCCACTATACAGCTCACCTGTCTTGTAAGTCCTCACGTTTAGCAGTCTAAGTGGTCCAAATCCATACACAGATATTGGTGCTAACGTTCATCCAGTAATCTGGTCAGAAGTCTATGCAGTTAGTATATTTTTGTACATATGTGCTTGTTGGCACCTGTCCACAATTGCTATATGATCAAAGTGTCCTACCTTCGGTTTCACCTTAGATTGTGCTGTCTCCGAGTCGGTCCATGCGTCTCCTGTATAGGGGTTTTGGTCAGTCCTTATTCATGTCTGTCACGTCAGTGGGTCTTTATGTAGATCCGTCTTCCCGCCAAACGAGTTGGGGCCCCGGTACATCCCACTGCCGCCATGCCCTTGGGTGACCCCTCCGGCGAGCACAGTGAGGGACTTCCGGGTGCCCGCCGCCTTGGGCGGGCGCAATGCGTCTCAATGAGACGCATTTCCGCTCCTCAACCCACATCACTTCCGGCTGAGCCGCACGCTTTAGTGGATCGATGTGGTGGCGTCCCGTGTTGCCATCGCAACCTTCGGGTGCCAATCTCGTCAGTACTCCCTCCTAGGTCCTACCTCTGCTGTACCGCCCCTCTGACTGCTACGGTCTTCCCCACTAAGTCACTCCAACTGTCTATCCCAACTTTACCCAGTCTCCCAACTGCCCACACTTGACCCCGATGTATATGTGTGAAACAGTGACAGTGATGTAGGGAATAATGCACAGGGCTAGGTGGCATAGTGATGGTGACATGGTGATTGTAGTGTGCAAAAAGGGAAAAGGGAGATGGGCAAACTTGAGAAAAGAAACGGTGGAGGGAAGGGAAAAAAGGAAATAAATAAGAATAAAAAAATTGAAAGAAAAAATAGAAGTGAGAAGGTGATGTAAAACTAAGAGCAAATCATGTGGGGTACCTAGTGAAAG
>CM070032.1:101447414-101458602 GCA_036250615.1 Ptychadena robeensis | reverse complement strand
GCCTATAGGAAGGGCTTGAAGCTAGTGGCTTCATTGATGCCAGGGTATACTGTAGCATTTTGTAGAAGGCGGTTGTCTACGCTTCCCCCTCTAATCCCAATTGGGAAGTGCGCCAAGGCGGCAAAAGATATGAAATTTAAATCATATCTATGATGTGTGCCTACATGGTATCAGATGGGGGTTATCAGTCTTCTGTTTTTTATGTTCTTTACATGCTCACGGATACGAACCCTAAATTCTCTCTTGGTCTTTCCGACATAATATACACCGCATATGCAAGTCATAAGGTAGACCACCCCTTCTGTTCTACAGTCTACCTTATGTCTTAGTTTTGCAGTTTTTCCGTTGGGGAGTCTGGTTTCTTCCCCCTCTCTGATAAAACGGCACTGGTTACATCTGTCACATCTTCGGGGGCAACCCCGTGTTTCCACTTGGCCGCCCCCGAAGTGGCTGTGCACAAGAGTATCACGAAGGGACCTATGTTTCCGATAGGTTATCTGTGGATAGTCTTTCACATATCTCGTTAATCTTGGGTCATTCTTCAAAAGTGGCCAATACTTAGTCATTATCGGTCTGATCTGAGGAGCTTGGGATATGTACGTCATAATAACTCTAGTGCAATCATCTGTGGTCTTTTTCTTACTTCGCATCAGCGTTTGTTTACGGTCTTTCTGTAGGCATTTTTTGTATGCCCTTTTCAACATGGAATTACTGTACCCCCATTTGTGTAAGCAGTTTCTTAATGCATTGCATTGTTTTTTGAAATCCTCCTCATGGGAGCAATTCCGTCTGATTCGAAGGTATTGGGAATACGGTATGCTCGCGACCAGCTGTCTGGGGTGAGAGCTGGCCGCGTGCAACACCGTATTCCCCGCTGTTTTTTTCCTAAACAAAGTCGTTTGAATTTTATTGTCAGTTGTAATACGAATCTGCAAGTCTAGAAATTCCACCTTAGATTTGGAGTACATAGTTGTAAATTTGAGATTGTGGTCATTAACCTGGATGGCGTTTAAGAATCTGACTAACTCCTCCTCCGGACCAGTCCAGAAGAGGAGCACATCATCTATATATCGCCTCCAGATCAGAACATGCTGAGTAAGGGCCATCAGCTCCTTATTAGAGAACAGTTGTTCCTCCCATTCCCCCAGATACAGGTTGGCGTAGGACGGCGCACAGGCCGTCCCCATAGCCACCCCCTGTATCTGGAAGAAGAGGGTCTCCATGAACACAAAAACATTATTTGTCAAAACAAAGTCAAGTAAAGCAATAATAAAGTCTTGGAAGGTCTGACCACCCCTGTCAGAGAGGCGAATCCACTTCTCCATGGTTGATATGCCTTTCCAATGTGGGATTGAGGAGTATAAAGCCTCCACGTCAATTGTTACCAATAAGGTACCAACTGGGACCTCCATTTCCTCCAGGATCCTGAGAAGATCAGGAGTATCCTGGAGGAATGAGGGCAGTGCGTATACAAGAGGACGAATAAATTGGTCAATGAAATGGCTAGCTCTTTCAGTAAGGCTGCCATTTCCCGACACAATAGGTCTTCCCGAGGGGTTTAGTAGGTCTTTATGAGTTTTCGGAAGCGAGTAAAAAGTGGGTAAGTCCGGGTGGTCCACTTTTAAGTAATTGTACAGTGATTTTGGAATGATTTTGTTATTCATGGCTGTCTTAAATAGTTTATTGTATCCCTCTTGTATGGAAATTATTCGGTCAAGAGAAACTCACTCGTACCAGTCTTCATTATTTAGTATTTTAAGGCACATCTCGCAATATCTTGCGTTGTCCATCAATGTGACAGAGGCTCGGACCAAAGGATCGAGAGCTGTGGAGAAAGCCCTGTCAAAGCCCCATCGTCGTCAATGGGTGGCTTGTGCACTGTGGTAAAAATCCCTGCGTTCAATGCAAGGATTTTAGCGCATGGGGAGCCCTAGCCTTACTCTATGCTAAAGTGTATACATTTCTGTAGAAAATAAATGAATGATCAGAATTGTATCCAATAGACTACTGCTTTATTATCTAACTATTCAAATTATGACCATTTCTTTAGAGAGCTGTTTTTGTGTCTTTTTGTTGATAACAGATGTGGTAGTGGTAACACTAACTTCTAACCACATCTGTTATTGGAGTCTCCCATAACAGTGTATGGGAGATGCTTACACTGAAGAGGCAAAAATGCATGCTGCAGGGTGTTTTCGTTAAGGTGGAGTATTGCTAGCAGTGCAATGCTGCGCAGCAGGGCTAGTGGGTATACCTTGCATTAACCCTATCCACGCTGCTTTGTGTTACTGTACACTTGGCTAGTGTGACCGAGCCCTAAATGAACTTTTAGGACTTGGTCACACTAGCCAAGTTCATTTCCCCAATTATATTGCTGATTATATCAGGACCTGAACTTTGAAACATCCTAAAAAGATTCACCTGATTGGTATGTGTCCTATTCACTTCTTTACAATGTCAATGTAAAACATTTTAAACAGTTTTTATTAGGATTTCAAATAAGATGAATGCCCACCCTACCTAACCATTTCTGGTCATGTTTATTTGATGCAATTGCTTTCTTTGAAGAAAAAACACAATTTCTGTAAACCGGTTCATGTTCTAGTACTGTTGTGAAACTATGTTTTTGTGCAGGTTCATTTGCTACTAAATTCTTCAGTTCCGCCTACTTGATCATCACAATTCCAATTAAGATGATGAGATAAGGCCTCTACATCCCAGAAGCGGAAAACTGGCAGTCTTGTGACACAAATTTGTAAAGTCATTAAAAGTCACTGATTTCTTTCTTTTGAATGTCAAATGCATTAAAACAATAACGGGATCATGTTCCAGCTAATCCTGTTAATTCAGGTTCATTAGTCATAAGATTGTAGGAAACTTTATCCATGTTGATAACTTAAACCAGTATAAATTAGGATGGTCTTGTGAAAGCTTACATACATAAAAGATTATATATTATGGTCACAAAGAGCCATGAGCTATTTTCTTTTCTTGTTTTACCTCATAAATAGTTTTTACATTAAATTGTCTTATTGACCAAAATTTATAATTAATGATAAATTACGTATTGTTTAACCACATAACCATGAACCTGTGTTTTGGTCACCCCTCATCCATCTTCTTAGTCGACACCTCTCCGTTACTTTCAAGTTGTATCAATGATATTTTTAGGAGTGATATGATCTATGATATGTTTTATTTTTTGACTTTTTTTATGGAAACAAGTATTATTAAGCACAAATAATTTCAAATATTAACATCCACTTAAATATTACAGGGACATGAAAATAATGTACAATAAAGAACACAGTAAATACTGAAATTACAAAGTATGAGTACAGTTTTCCTCTCCGAATATTACCGTATTTTTCGGACTATAAGACGCATCTGACCATAAGACGATCAGGTGGGTCAAAGTAAATTTCAGCCTCTAGATGTCACTAGCAGCACATCGGTAAGAGGGGGGCTGAGGGGGAATGGCTGCAAATGTCTCCCTCTACGTCTGTGTGTGGAGAAGCTGCAGTGTGAGTGCAGCTCCCACACACAGGGAGAGATAGATGGAGAGATTGCATGCTTTTTCATCTACCTCTCTGCTCTTTATTGCTTATATCAGCAGGGCTCTGCTGATAAAAGCAATACAGTACAGATGGCAGATCCGGCCAATATTCGATCGCAAATATTCAAGATTTTCAACATCAGTACCCAGAACTATAGTGCATTGCATTCACAATATGCGCATGTACAAGAGTCTATTTGCAAAATGAAGGTAATAATGACTGGAGATCACAAATTCTGATTACAAATTTATTGTGAATATTAGGCGAATAATGTGCGGTATTTTACGACTCACTAATGCTGATATTAACTGATATGGCCAGTACTATTCTTTGATTTGATTGATATGGTCAGCACAATGATTCCACAGTTGCTCAGCATAACCTGATTGGACTACAAACTGGACTTTTGCTTTTTGATCTGCATACTCTTTCTGATATAGTCTAAAGAATGTCAAAATATAAAGTAAAGAAAAAATAAACATATATCAATAAAAAAGGAAAAGTGTAAAATAAGCTGTGTAAGTAAATCCCGTATTTTAACTACTGTTACCCTAGTAAGAAAGTAACATCTTCCCCTCTATAGTAAGGGGGGGTTTCCACATCCGTCGGGACCCCCTCCGCTAAGCGTATTGCTTGGAGGGAGGACCAATTGAGCACATTCACTTACCTGCTGAGCGGATGCTGTGTTTTCACAGCGCCGACCAGTTCCACGGATGCAGGGCTGAACGTAGTGGAGTACGTTGAACCTTTGCATTGGCGGATGTCTGAACACAGCAAGCAGGTTAAGTCTATGTGCTCTGTTGGGATCCCCGCCAAGGAATAAGCTTAGCGGACGGGGTCCCGACGGGTGTAGAAACATAGCCTAACTGTGGGGTTAAAGTCCTGTAACCTTTACCCGATCAGTAGATAGAAAACTGACATATGAGAGACACAAGGAAAAGGTTGTCCATATGTATAATGTATAGACTGGTGATGTGTGCCCTGTAATGCATCCATTAGTCGGAAATTTCAATTCTCCTTCTCATCTCTGTATGCATCTGATTTTGAATATGGTAGACTTAAAATTTCTTCTATATTTGTTTATTTGTTTTATGTGGGGCCTTTCACTTTCTAAATTCTCTTTAGACTTTAACTAAAAATAAACCACAAAAACAATTAAGGTTGTATACCAAAAATCTGAAATAGATTTTTTTTTTGTAATTATGTGACTGCTATTTTTTTCTTCTTGTTGTTTTATTGTTTTATTTATTTTTTATTTGGTGCTTTATTTCGTTGTATAACAAAAACAAACAATATTTTTTTCTTTATGTGATATAACAGTATTTTAATGGAAAAAATAACCATGCCATCATCTTCTTTTATTGGCATTCAGTGTGACGGCCCTGTCTTTGCTGCCTGTCTCCCCTTTATATACAAGTGGCTTCATCCAGTGCCCTTTAACCCTGTAGATAAAAACCTGCTGTGAGCAGAAAGTTCTTGTAATGCTGAAAGCAGTGGGGGGTGAGCAGGCCAGAGGAAAGTGTCTGTGGCATTGTGATGCAGATCTCATGTAATCTTTTGCATTGTCACCCTTGCTAATGCAATTTCAGGGAGGCTTAGCAGCACACTTTCCAGGTAAAAAGAGGGTCCCTGTGGTGTAAGGCCGATGTCTTTCACCAACTCTTCTGGGGTAATCACAGTGATTTCTTAGCCCTTGAATGAAATGATGGCTTCAGTTATTCCCCTCTTTGTGTCACTAGACATAAATAAATGTGTGTACTGTTCAAAGAATTGTAATGTGGGATTTGAAACCAATGGAGCTTTTAGTCTTGATATTTTCCATGATGTGTTTCAGAGCACGGTGCTCACATAAATTTAGTGCTACAAGCAATTTCTGTACACCTCCCTTTTCATGCATGACTTATTACCTCAACATTGACTTTTTTCATCCGTCCGATTCCCAGTGCACAGTTGATATCTTCCTTTTTTTCATGCTTTCAGTTAAGACATTGTACAGCTGTCACATCTTTACCTGCAGATTCTTTATAACAAGTGCCCTCCTATCTCCCTATGGAATATACACATAGCTCCCCTTTTTCCATTCAACTATGTATTTCCCATAACCATAGCCTCATATGACCATTAACTCTTCAATAAAACACACTAATAATATGTGTATACCAAGAATTGTGGATTTTTTCCCCATAATATTATAATTATCAATAATACATACAAAACAAAATACAAACTGCCTCATATTACAATGTATACAGAAGCTTTATACAAATATTCAAAAGGCTAAAGTAATCCACCTTAAAAAGTATCTATAATAGCAAAATATGTATTATATGTTTGGCATTAAGTTTAGAGCAAAAATTCTGTTTTTTTCTGTCCGATCAGCCAAATAATGCAAGACATCTTTATGATACGAGACTTATAGTGGAGTAATTTGAAGGTGAAAAGGATATCAACATAACCTTCTATAAGGTATATTAACATCAATATGAATAACATTTTGTACATTTTAGTGTTACCTCTGAACTGAGGTATCAGCATTAAACATGAAAAAGGTACAGAAGAACTCATTTGTTTCACATCAACATCAGTAAGACTGTGTGAAGACATCAGTATAGTGTTGGCCATGGGTTTGCTGTTCGATAGTCAAGCCAAGATGACCCATCTGTCTAAGTATACAGTTAAAGAGTCATGTGCCATATGAATAAATTTTTCCATTTCTGCTATGTGGTCAGTTCTCTGGAACCACTCCTCCATTGTTGGTGTTCTAGGTTGTTTCCAGAGGAAGGGTAGATCATGGTGAGATTGGACGCATGTGTGGTCTTCTGGTGTCTCCATTGGGGGTGTAAAGATGTCTTGGGGACATCAGCTTTTCAAAGTCTCTCTCTGGAGTTGGCTCTAGGTGTATGGAATCGTTGAGGTGTCGTGTATTTCTGAGATGGCAAATCTTCTGATTCTTGGGTTGTGATGAAGAAATCGGCGCACTTATCTGGTAATTGAGGCACTGGTATATGAAAATGATCACAAAAGATCTTCTGCCATACTTAGTTTGATAAGACAGTCTTCTTTGGTGACAGCCAGACAAAAAGGAAACAACATTTATATCTGATTTTCCTCTTGCGATCAATGGTAATTGCTATTTTATATATTTTAGTATGAACACATAATAGAACATTGGCAAAATCAAAAGTCTCTTTCATTTCACTCAACTTTCTTCTGAATTCAACTTTTTTCTTTGGATTTTTCTCCCTACAATCAGGAAGCTGTCATGCAGATGTAAGAAAACCAGTGGCCAGGGGCCCGAAAAGACGTGACATTAGGCACTCCTGAACTGAGCCGTTCGCTCCAAAAAGCGATAATATGGGGGGTTTTCTGTTCTACCCCCCTGAGACACCACACAGGAGTAGACAAGCAATTTCCAGGCTGCTGCCACCTCTCTGCAGCCCTGAGAACACAAATGTGATTGCTGTCTTCTAGGTTCTGCAGGTCTGGGGGAAGAAACACACTGAACAAATTAAAGCCTGATTTGTGGGGTTTAAATTAAATAAATAAGAAATTAGTCATAATTTTAGACCACGTTTTCACTATTGTATTGTATTGGCACACAAAAACACACACTACATGTGCTAATGCAACACAGTGCTATTTATTCTTCTTTTCTACTGTTCTACAAAGTTAGTGCATGAACCTTTTCATGTTCATCCTATACAAATAGAAGGGCTGTGTTAAAAGCCATACATAATATATAAAAAATCTTATGTAAGATTAGGCTATCTATGGATACAATAAACCTCCTACAAGATAAAAAATAATCTGATGTTTTCCTGATAACCTGACAGGATGTTTTCCATTTACAATATAGTTGTACTTTGTGGGCATACATGTTCACATCTTCCTCCTTTTTTCACTCCCCTTTCCCATAGCCATTCAGGTAGGTCTAGACACAATCACTGTATGGTATAACCATACCTTAGTATGTATTGGACAATCTTTTCATTCCTAAGTTAACAAACTCTCAAAGATATATTTTTTAAAATGTATAATGTCTTACTACATTTTAGTTTTTGGACCCTTTGCATTGTGGAAAAGAACACTAGAAAAAAATTATTAAATGTATTTTACCTTCATATTATGCACAATGTTAAAAGCAAAAGGTTCACTTAAATTGTAGTTTATTCAATTCTCATGATAACATTTTCATACATAATATTATAATGATTAAAAATATAATATTTATAGATTTATATTTAGTTCAGTTGGAAATTGAACATATTGTAACCTGTTTCATGGCACATTACAAATGTTCTCTATGAAGTCATTAAAAAAAAATGTTTTATCACACAATGTAAATTACCACGGTAGGCCCACCAACAAAGCAACTATGCTGTGTTCTTGTTTCCGCAGCTGTGTGTATAAAGCATATTCAGAACTTCCTATATCTCTCTCCTAAGGACACACACCCTCTCCACTTACAATACTTTTCATGTTTTCCTTGCTGTTCAGTTATAAAGTCAAGCTTTTGGAAAGTGTCATTTTAAATTGTTTGGAAATTATGACCACAACCTGATATGGTACATCTGCTAGCAAAAATTTATTTTGTTAAACTCCCTCCTTTGAAGAAGAAGATGATAACATTTGGGCTTGTTTCCACTCAAGCGGAAGCCCGCGGTTGTGCACGGCACGGATACATCCGCGCCCATTCTGTTCAATGGGCTAGTCCCCGGCTGTGGTCAGGGGGCGGCCGCCGCCTAAAAACTCGGTCGACCGAGGTTTTAGGCGGCGGTCCGCGCGATTCCGCGGCCGCCCAGCACTGACCGCGGCCATAGAGGTGAATGGCCGCCGCTAGAAACCGCATGAGATCCGGTTCTTAGCGGCGGCAATCGCGCCGCCGGCTTCCACACAAGTGGAAACAAGCCCTTATTGGGCCTTTCTTGTGTCGTCTTCTATGAACAGGTCAGCACCTGTTGATTATTAGGTCTATATAATCAGTCTATATCACTGCAGGCTCCAATCCAAGACTCCTGATGGTAACATTTACAAAAAAATAAATTTCATAGGCACCTGCTATGTGTAGGTTATGTTTTTACAGTACAGCTATTCGTTGGCTAAATATAAATAATATACATTTCGATTTTCTTTTGCCTTTAAATGGTTAAAACACATTCATGATGCAAATGAAGCAAAAAAAATAATCAATAAATCTTAGATTGTTCAAATTAAAGTGACTTGATTTTTGACTTAAGTGGATTCGCACTGTGTGTTTTCAATTAAAAACACAATAATTGCATTTATAAAACACACTATTCATTAAATACTCCACAGGGAAAAAGCCACAATGATTTTATAGCCTGCAGAGTATGAGTGGATTCCCTTTCGGATTTTTCTTGATGTCACCAAAACATCTCAGTGACCTTCACATCAATCAGACATATTGTTACAGTACTTTACTGTCTGCTTGAAATCTACTACAATGAAAGCACTGATAGGAAACTATATATTACTTGAAGCATTTAAAGGCCATTTAAAAAAAACCTATACATTCACATACCCTATGGACTGTGCACCATTTATTTTGTATTAATAATTTCATTCTGAGAGGGGTTCAACAACAAATTGTTTAAACATGTCAATCATTTCCATCCACAGGTGTGCAACAATCGACAATGCAACATTAAAAAAAATATTCACATGAAATTAAACTGATACATTGACAATATTTATTAGGTCACTCTGGCACTCTTGACATTGAGTTAGCTTCAGTTAGGTTGTTTATCGTCTTTCTTTATTGTCTCTCTAGCCATGCAACGGTGGATCATATTGTGATTAGATTTTCTTGTGCTCAAACGATTGTTCCACCACACAGTGTGATTGATTCACAACCAATCGTTTCCTTTCATGAGTTTGATGCACAGGCACCATAGTACAATCGAATACAAATATCTGGAAAACCTGGTAGATGCTTGTATGATCAGCGAAAATTTACCAACATGTCCAATCACTTTTCTGTTTGATATTGATCACTTGTGAGGGAATAGATTACTGTACAATCGACTTAAACACTTTAAGACAATCGAACGGAAATAGGGAACCGTGTATGGCCAGCATTACTGCCAATTCTATCCAGATAAAATCATCACACTGCCTGATAACTATGGGTGGTGTATATTATAAATGTAGACCAGCTTTGCACACTGGTCTCCACATTTAAAATAGGAAACATCACATCAGTACCTCTAATTATGGTGTGCTTTGCAGTTTTGTAAAGACCTAGAGGTACCTTCTAATGACCTTGATTGAACTAAGAATCGAGGCGCAACGCTTCTGCACAATCAAACCCGCTCGATACTTTGGATGGGGACCAAGGGTAATGGCAATTGAACAGGGATTTACCAACATGTGGGTTCCCTGTGTTATCAAGAGTAGCCACAACTGATCACCGTGAACGCACACTGTGATCGATTGTGTTTAAATTGAAAAATCGACCAGTGTATGGCCACATTTTGTCCTCTCCTGACATGTATTGAGAAGAATCCATCAGGGTAGTGAAATGCCAATATTCTGTGGAAGTGAGAGTTCTGGGGGTAATAACTCACCAATGTAATGCCTGTTCTCACTAACATACAGCAAATGGAACTTTCTTTTCATATAGTCTGCAATACTTGTGTTTTGTTTCTTGTGTGTTTCCATATGCATTTTCCAGCTGCTGTATATGTGATAGTATAGGATTCCATATGACAAATTGGTCTAAGCTTAGCTAGATGCGTTACACCCAGGTCATAGGATTTCCACACCTCTCACTTAGAATGTCCTCATCATCCTCCACTGGGAAATACATCATTCCACCAAACTGTCGCCCTTGTTTTTATTTGAAAGAAGTAATGCAAGTAGCCAGTGGCTGAAAAAAGAGTAGGCAAGAGGAAGTTAGTTGGGACAGACAACCCACTTTGCATGATGGCATATGGCATATTTATTGCTTAACTCCAGCAACACATTTTAGCTACCCTTACAGTCAAGGAGGTTTAGAAAAGAAGATATACTCATCTGATCTTGCTTTTCCTAATCCTAGACTGACTTCTATCTCATGTTCTTTCCGTGGCCGAGCACCTGTCGATCTGACAGGGAATCACATTGGTGGTGGAGAGCGATCACACTCGGATGTATGAGTGTATAGGGGACTTTAGAAAAGCCTCTTACTTGAGAGCTCCAGTATAAGGGCTAAACTCTTTGTTAACTTTGTTGCATCTTGTGGTGCTATATTTATGCCTAAATATTGGATTCTGTGGTTGGCCTGCCTATGATAACCTCTACCCATTAAGTAAGTCTTGTCTTTACAGTTGGTGTTCAATGTTTTGTCAATTCATTTTGTCAAGGGTAGTTAGCTGTAAGGGATCCTGTAGCAAGTCCACGTGTAACAAGCAGGATGTGTTTGCATGCCTATTACCGATTAGATGTCACAAATTACAAATTTTTACACTGCTTTGTGTGACCTAGATTTTGAACTAGATAACAAAAACACTCTCTTTTTTTTTATTAGTGTCCAACACCTATTATGTTGGTCTGCTTGTCATTTAAACTGCCTATTTTATTATTATTATTATTAACATTTATTTATATAGCGCCAGCATATTACGCAGCGC
>CM070032.1:101420224-101440449 GCA_036250615.1 Ptychadena robeensis | reverse complement strand
TCGTACCATGTGGACATGCTTAAATTTTCAATCGACCGACTAAAAAAATTTATCGAATTATATTGATTGTACAGTCAATTGAACCATGTGTGGCTAGCTTAAGTGTTTTTGCATGATATTTTTGTCTTAATCACATTAATATAAAGTACCTATAGATCCTGCCACCAAAATGCACCTACCTGTAATGGTAAGGCTGCTTAATTGAAAACAGTCCTTGACATCATCTGGCTACATCTTACTCTAGCACATTGGAAGAAGTTGAGCTGGCTTTTCCAAGGAAAATAAAGGGGAAGCCTCTTAAGCTGTTTTTTTTTTACTTTGAGGTTGGCATATATCACATTGTAACTAGATTTGGGGCCTCTTTGGACTGTTAAACAGGAGCTTTTAGATATACTTAAAGTGTTTCTATCTGCCTGGTGATCCATTCTAAGATAGTATGGTCAACATTGATATCTCCCAGCAGAGCTGACTTTTTCAATAAGCCGATAAAGCATAGTGACAAATATCACTTTTAAGCCTTCTTTAGCCTAAAATGTCAGATAACAGAAGTCAGAAAGTAAACTGCAATATATATATATATATATATATATAAAAATATTTATGTCCTAATGGATTTAGCTTGGGTTTATTATGCCATTACAGAATAGTGTTTTTGTAGTTTTTCAAGCAGACACTAAGCAAAAAAAATCTAAAAATGTAAACCTAAATTAAAGTTTGATCTTACAAAAGAGTGCATTTGGATATGGTCAATATGTTTGCTAATATAGTTCAATTAGGAAACAAAAACACGGGTAAGTCTATGCATGAGGATCTCATTTCTGACTGATAGGTACCTAGCTAGTTCAGATCGAATACCTGATTTGTAATGTAAGCTGGAGAAATTAGAAGAATTATTCTATATGGTTTTTGTGAGGAAAGCAGAGATATGGAGGTACTTTCCCTTGTCATCTGTGGGGAGCTAACTGTTTAAAAATGAACATTTGGTCTGTGTCTTGTTCCTCAATAGTTTTGTTATGGCTAGACCTTGATGTCAGAAAGAATTTGGTCTGTGAAATTAGGTATTATACTGGATGTAATCTTTTTTCTTTATTTTTATTTTTAATAACATGCAAAATAAGACCACTTTAACCATTGGATTTCATTACCTTGCAGAACCTACCATGCAGACGTCCGAGACTGTGTCGGACACGGGTTCGACAGTGACGTTACAGACCTCTGTAGCTGGTCAGGCAGCCGTGCCCACCCAGGTTGTGCAACAAGTGCCAGTTCAACAACAAGTAAGTGGCCATTGTTAACCTAAATGTCAATCGGAATTATTAAACAGAATTATCAGGGGCAAAAAGAGACATTTGAAGCTATATTGTAATGGGAAAGTGTGCATACTTCTGCATTGCCGTTAATGAAAACATTTTAAATAAATGTCATACTGTGGCAATGTGTGCAGTCTTAACATTTTGAAATACCTAAATATTTACAGCATAAATTCAGACTTATCTCAAAGAGAAATGAGGCTCTGCAACAGCAAACCATTTACTGAAGTCAAATCAGTGATAAATGCTGATTCGTTCCTAGAGGTTATTTCAATCTGTATAATGCTTTCTACCTTCTTGAATAATGTTTTGACATGTTCTGGACAAACCAAATGATGGAAAAGGTACAAACTCTCGTCATTGGTATCTCTGCTTGTAGGTGAATATATAAATGATGTCTTCCTATGTACCGTATATTGTGTCAACAGGTTAACAAAGGCACATTTTCAAAACACAGTAAGATAGTTCTAGTTAAGATGACGATGTGTGGCCTTAATGGTCTGTGTTAAAATATTTAACCAGTCTCATTCCATTTTCTATAGTCAAGCTGTTTTAAACTAGTCACAAACTAATTCAACTTTTTAAACATCTTATTCCATTAATAAACATCAAACCAAGAACTATTCACTATCAAGATTTGTACATGCAAATGAATGGGAGAAAATAAGGAGTTCTTCTATATAATGTTTAAATTTTAGTGCATAGTGGGAAATGTCCAATGAGAACTAATAGAGGGGATGAACGCTAAATCTAATAATTAAATTGAAGCTAGAAACGCTGTGGTGGCAATCAGAATATACACATATATAAAACACAGCCCGCAGCTCTTGACTGACATCTGTGGTACCTGACCATCTCCTGTAGCATGTCCACAGCCCCTGTCATTTTCCTGTGACATGTACATTACCAGCCCATGTCCTGTTGCATGTCTTTTGCCCCTGACCTTAAGGTAACATGTATGCAGTCCCTGCCCCCTTAGAATGTCTGCAGACCAGTTCTACAGACCTAACTACCTTTTTGTAGCATATCTGCAGACCCTGAATGCATTCTGTAAAATATCTACAGGTCCTTACTGCCTCCTGTAGCACATTTCCAGAACCCAACATTCTCCTGCAGGACAACTGCCGTCCCTGACTTCCTTCCATAGGAAATCTGCATAAGCCGTTTTGTTTTTCCTATGGTATTAAAATATGTGAACAGGGTACATGCATGGCAAGGTGGCCCAGGGTAGAGCAAATTCAAAGTTATTAGGGCCCTGTTTGGGCAAAATCTGGTCCTTTAAACGTGATGTTAAAAAGTGCAATTTTATCTTGCTCTTATAATACCTAAAGCTTTTAAAGTAGACAGATGCTTTTATGTATGTATCAACTTGCAGTCAACTGCCTGTTGCCTTAGTTTAATGTGTATGTAGATATTGTGTGAGAGGCGCATACAATATTCTTATAATGCATACAATTTTCTATTCACATTATCAGTAGAATTTAATTTGAAAAGATTTTCTGTATGAATCAGGCATCTATCTAGTGAAAAGGCCAATTATGACTTATTTATTAATGTATTAATAAATCTGTCACGTCTTTAAATGTCATATGACCAAAATGTTAGTAAACTTTACCATTAATGTATCTGTAACATTTCTGTGCTCCAAAGTGGTGCAGTATTACCGTAATCTGCATACCTGTATTTTTGCTATGAGACATTCGAATTTAATAACTGTATGTTTTGGACTATAAGACTCAACTTTTCGCACACCCAAATGGGGGAGGGGGGTGCCTGCGTCTTATGGTCCAAATGCGCAACTTTGGCTCCCGGCCAGCTCTCCCGGCAGGTAGGTGGGGGCTGTCAGATGGGAGATGTGGCCAGATCTCCCATCTGAACTGTAATGGTTGTATCAGCAGAGCCCTGCTTATAATAGGCTATGCAGAGCTGTGTGTGGGAAAGCTGCACTCACGTTGGCAACTTCCTCACACACACACACACACACACACACAGCCTAGACGGGAGATCTCTATTGGTTTACCTGAGCAGTGTTTCTATTGATCCTTAGAAATCAAAGGAGAGATTTTGCCACCTCAGGAACAGCTTAATGAAGCCATGCTTAGTTACCTGGCAAACATTTGATGTTGCTGATTCCTGTTTGAGGGCAGCTATACTATTTCATTTTCTTTAGCTTCTTAAAGATTCATAAAGATATGATGAATTAACTTTAAGCCAGTGACTTAAGAAGCTCAAACCAAAAACCAAGCTCAATGTTTTCTAGTTTCATGCATTTGACTCCTCTTCTGCAAAAGAGCAGTATGACTTGCAGGGATCACCTTCTTCCAATTCATCTAAAATGTGGCAATCTTTTGAAATTCTCCTTTTACCTTTTTATGTTTGCACTGAGGTTTAAAATTAGAAGCTGTTTCTCCTTACACTTTAAGGCCTGGTACACACTATCACAGTGATAGCCATAGGTGGCACCGGGAGCCCTCTCTGTGGGCATGTGAGTGATCAGCCAGCACAGAGAAAAGAACTACAGCCTATTGGCTCAGAATGCTGTTGGTTCTTTTCCATCTCTTCCAATTGCACACAGTACCCCATGCCCTTTCCTATTTTATGATATAAGAAAGTAGAGTGTGTGTGTTTACATGTTTCATGTGTGTATATGATGTTTGTGTGTGTGTAATTCAGGTTATATGGCCATGCTGGCATTTTAAGATAAATAATTGGGTTTTGGGTTTCAGTTTGGTCACTCAACCTCTGAAAGGTTCACCATCACTGCACTTCACATCAAATACCACTTGTATGTATTGTAGATATTTATTGAATGCATTCTAGTTATTAATACGTTTCTATGCATCAGATTGGAAAAAGAATGATGTTTAACGATTATGTTCTGCTCCTGATTATGATCTTTTCTGATCATTTTATTGGATGGGAATTCAAAAGTTTAAGTAGGCAGCATCTTTGCTATTTGTTGCTTGGTTTTAATACATGACCTAACTGACTAGTAATATCTATGCAGAAACTTTTTTACATTATTAGGAAGCCATTTGATCTGAAAACTAAAGCTGGGAAACATAAGGCTCGATATCCGAGCCGTTCGAGGTTCCCTGCAGCAGCACCATGACGTCATTGTGCTGCTATCCAACATCAGAGGAGCTGGAGACACAGCATTGCTCAGCCGATGCTTTCCATGGAGACCCCGCGTTCTCCATGCAAAGCAACGGACATCGACCAGAGTTTACGGTCATGTCTGATATCCCTGTTTTCCAGCGTATTAGATTGTTCAAAAACAGGGATGGTCGCATATCATATAGGCCAAATAGATGGCTGTGAGCGCACAAGGTGCTCGAAGCGACCATTGATCTGGCCCGTATCTACACGTGTATTCCCTGCTTTAGACTTTATAATGCACAACAGCCATTTTAAAACACACTTTTTATGGAAAGCCTAAAAATAAGAAGGTTGGTTCAGAAAGCGGAACAAGAGTAAGTTACAGAGTACAGACTGCAAACTGAAAATTTTCAGTGACTCTGCAAGGTGGTGGTAGCTCCTTGCTCCAATCGGCAGAGCAGAAGTTAAAGAGGTGGAGTGAGCTCAAGCAGCTTTCCCATGCAGTGTCTTATCAGCCAACAGGCATCCCCTTCCCCCTGATTTTTTTTTGGGGGGGAGCTCTTATAGTATCAACAATTACAGTAATGATTAATAATAAATTGGTTAGTGGACTTTATGATTTTAGCACGACTTAAGTGTTTAGTAATTATTTTTAGTAGATATTTTTTTTGTTAGTGTCACCTGTTGGAATGGCTCCAACTGAGATATTGACTGAAAACTAAAGAATGACAAGTATGTCATTGGTTTAAGCAGATGTAGAGAAAATGATTTTGTGCTTTTTTTGTGCAAAACTTGTATGCTGGTTAGATCATTTTATATTTATTTTTTTATGTTCATCCTCCATATGTAAGGGCAGCTTTAGGCTGTGCACGCTGGGCCAATTTCTTACTCTTCTATAACAGAATTAAAACACCTCTGTATACACAAAACATTTGTCTTCTCACATGATTTTGCTAAACCTAATTTTTAAAAATATAATTTGTTCTCCAAACAACTCATTATTTATCTCAGATCATTTTCCCCACAGGAAGTCCTGTCATATTTGTTATAGTTTTACATTACGTGCATAATTACTATTAATTTTGACGCCTACACTTAAGCACCCAAGAAAGCATTATTTGTGTTTTTCTCTGTAATGTTTGAAAAGTGCTAGGGCTAGTTCTTCCTCACTGCAGGAGTAATTATGTAGCATAACTTACTACCGAACAATGATACATTAAAAATGAGTTGAACAATATAATTAGCTTGCTCAAATGTGAGAAAACTTGTAGTGTGCCAGTGCAATCCAGAATAAAAAAAAAGGCTTGCTGCAAAAATCCAACCAGACAAAAAAAAGTGTCAAACTGAATTAATCCAGGAGAGTGAGCGTAGATTTCAAGCATGGCAGGTATTTTTAGAGCTTTGTTTTTTATTTCCCAAATCTCGGATATTCAAATTATGAATTGGACTAAGCGAAACGATTCAAGATGGGTGGCTGAAACAATAGCATTATACTTTAAGAAGTGAGTGAACCCTTATACTAATGAAGTCATGCTAGAGTTATATCTGGAACTAAAGAGTCATTTTTAGATTTTCAGGATTCCCACATTTATTTGTGGTTGTAGAGTTTACCCATGATGCCTTCTATCTAGACTCTAAATAACCTGTTTACACTTGGTAGACATGTCAAGTTACCCTTATATTTTTGGGTCACTTTTTTAAACAGTTTTATGCTTAAATCACCTACAAATTCTTATATTTTAAAGGTCCTTACCTTGGCTACTTAACATTTTTCAGAATGACCAATAAAGTTTATTGCCTCTTGTCAGCCCACTTAATATTATCCCCGAGATCAGTTGCCTATACTTAAGAATGTGCCATACTTTCGAATTTAAAGGCCAGCAACTGGTTCCCTTCTTCCATGCCACTTGCCTAGTCCATGCCATCTGTCCATGGAGAGCAAAGAAGTACACCATATTGGCAAAAGTATTGAAACACAGCTCAAAGTCATTTAATTTGAATATTTCAATCACTTTCATGGCCACTGGTGTAACAAATCTAAAGCTAGTCATACACGGCTCGATTTCCCTGCAATTGTTCAGGAAATCGATGTGCACCAACTTGAGGGATCGGTCCCTGGCCCATGGATGGGCATCATGGGTCTAGAGCAGCAAATACCTGATCTCTGGAGTGATAAATAATGCTTCTCCGTCAATCTAATGGATGAGTTTGGGTTTGGCGGATGCCAAGAACCGCACCAGGTATGAAACGGTGCTCAGAGGCATAGGGCATAATTAACATTGAGAGCTGAGCAATACAAAAACTGTTAAGTCATGGTGACAGGTATATTCCATCATCTTCTTCCAAATAGATAAAGATGATGTCAATGGTTTCAAAAGCAGAATAATACACTATATATCTTGTAGACAGAACAATCACTTATCAAGTGTTTGCATGTTTAAACTTGTTCTTTCTCATTGAAGCATATCAACCCTTGTTAACATACATCATATCTCACCATAATCAGATCCATACTGTTCTGCTTCGTTTACCTACTATTTAACTGAGTCTTCATAAAGTTCTTGGCTGTTAAACATTACTGCAAAAAGTATATAGACATACTTCCAAATCACTGAATAATATATAAAAACTAACTAACATGTAGCAAACTTGATGACTACCCACACTCGCCAAGCTGTCTGTAAAACCCCCCATATACCTTTAGATCACTCCATACAATTTTCTTTAGATCTACCAACACTAATGTAGTGCTGGGTCCTCCCTGATAGAATACATAGTAATTGGAAGGTTTAGAAAGGTCCTCATAAGGTTTTGTTAGAAAAAATTTGATTGTACAGAAATGGTATGGTAAGATTGTAAGGTATATGGGCTCCTTTAGATTTAGCATTACTTTATTAAGCCAGCCTAAAATTAGCATGTGAGGTACAAATGTAGATATATGCAGAGCACATGCCCTGGTTGCTTGGAGTGATTTCTTGTGAGGTACTTTAATAGTAGGTTTCCTTCAATAAGTACATCGGTAAATCATCCTCAGTCATCACAGTCAATTGGCATAAAAATTAAGGGGATGTTTTTGGTAATAGCAGTAGCTCTACATGGAAGGTCCTATAAAATTACAGAATGGGCATATACTATTGTAAGGACCACATTGAACAGAAGTCACTAACTTTCTGACAGTTTGACGAAATAACTTTCTTTATAGTAAAAAGCAATCAAGAGAGGCTTTGCTGGTATCTACAGCCAATACCATGTCAGCTCTACTGGAAGCTTCTTTAAAATATCTTCAGAGAAACCAAGCCACTTGCTGCAGCTCTCGGTTAAAACTTATACGGATGTTTGCAAGTGGACCGTATGAGCTGCAAGACGATCTTTTGCAGTTATGACCTACAGAAAGTTACCCCTAGTTATTCAACATCATCTGTGTAAATACAGTATGCATTGCATTCAAATTGTTCAGTCTTCAGTATCCACATTTCTGTTACACAGCTGGGCAACCAGAGGCTAATCCCTGTTGCATAAACGTTTTAATTTCCCTACAATCAATGTCAGATTGATGGTAATTTTTGATCCACGTTGGTTCGACCGTTCGAAGTACGATTGAACTACCTCCCACATGGAGAAACTGATATTTGGTCAATGTTGTTTCGATCGATCAAAAGCATTGATTTTTGGTCAACTTTAAAATTGGTTGGTTTAAGTCGATCGAACGGGAAAATCTAAACGTGTATGGGGGCATTTAGTATGTCCTCCCTGTTTTTATCTTAACATTTCCATTCCCTGCACCAATGACCACATGCCATACCATAAATCAGTCAAGGTTATAGCTCTGATCACAGAAGCCACAGTTTATATATATGATGGTAGTGTATTTTCCTTGTAAATTAATATGAGAGAAGGTTAAATGAATTTACTCCCATGTTTGTTTTTTAGGACCATATCTGTAAAGACCAATATAATAATTATGCCAGTACAGATGAATGTGTTTATGCTAGCTGCATGAATTCTATACAGTTGTTTTAATGGTATTGATCATACTGAACTGTCTTTGCAATAAGTAAATTTCTTGTACATACACCATTGTTTGATTTTATGATGAGATGTGTATAAATATATAATTTAGGAACATTCAGTACAGTGGCAAACAACTGTATATTGTCTTACCTAGTTACTTTAGTTATCATATATCTTCTTTGGCCTATATTTTGCCATTTAGATTTCTATCTTTCTGTATGTGTCAGCATACATTAATATCAGACATCTAAATCCATCTGGCCTGATTACAGCTATAATATATCTTATTTTTTCCATGGATGTCCCAGTTTTATTACTAGTAATATTGAATAAAATGCTTCTCTTTCTAAACCTTAAAATTATTCATAATATTGGTTATCTGGAAGGTGTGCATTGCTCAATCTGGATGCCCTGGATTAAAAAAAAAGGAATGTATAGGCCTAGGTATTAGATCATGAGTAGGCATTAGAAGACCACAGTAAGGGCCATTTCACAGCAGCGATGTGGTTTTTGACCAGTAACAGATCGTGTCCGTTAATAGAAAAACCCATTGTTATTGCATTACACTGCCCTTGCATCTCGCATACAAATGTGTGAGAAAACTTGCTTCGTCCCCTAACATGCGGGCTATACGGCGTTTGTGGAAACCAGTGTAACTTACATTAACTGTGTGAAATGGCCATTCTGTAACAGTTCGCAAATTTAACCCTCCACCAACACTTTCTTCATGGCTTATATGTGGTAAAACCTAGATTTCATCCAACTGACTTAAAATAAAGCAGTGTTTCCCAAACTGGAGGGTGCAAAGGTATTACAGGGGTGGGGAGGGGCTGGCCCTCAATCTTAACTTGTGTTTAAATAGGTTTGATTATGTTCCTAAATAAAAAAGGGGGGGGGGGGCCTGCAAGGAAAGTTTGGGAACCACGGAAATAAAGCTATTTTGTAAAGAACTTGTGTAAAGATGTTATGCTGGCCATGATGCAAATTATGCTATTTTCTTGTCACGTTCTCTTCTTGCCAGCCCCCAATATATTAACATGACCTGGAAGTCTTGGTTTAAGAAGACTTTTCATCCCTGCTTTCTCATTCATGTGGAGTGGTATAAAAATATTTATGTTATTTTAGTCTTTTGATTTTATTTGCTAATTTTTCCACTTAGAAATGCTGCTAATACCACATAATTGTTAGCCTTCCTTCATATAATTTTGTATAATGCTGATTGTAAGGTGCTTTAATTGGAGAGAGACCGAATTGGAACTAATGGAATGGTCAGCATTTTTTTCCCTCGCTCTCCATAGCCCAGTTATAAGTTTGTAATTGATTTTTAATATTAGGACCATTGCCACAATAGAAATGTGCAGCACCACGGTATATGCCTTTGCTATTTTTTATAAATAAACATGACAGTAATGTTTGAATATGTGCGCTCTGATTATACAAACATTTTCTGTCTCTCAGCATCCAAAAATAAGTCTTTTCTTATACTGACCTCTGTTATGCTGATGACTATGGATGTATTTGAACCATGTTTTGTAGTATTGAAATAAATCTCTTCAGTCAGACAATTTCTGATTGCACTCTAGGAATAACAACATAAAAATATTTCCAACCCTGATCCATCCTTAGATTGCATGCTAAAGAAGATACATGCTTATGTAATATGTGTACTTCTATCCTCAATTGTAGGCTGTCTGCGCTGAAATCACTTCATCAGCAGCATGCAGAATAACATCGTTTTAATGCATTAAACATTATGTGTGTCTTCTTTGAGAATTCAGTCAGGTCATATTGTGTAATTTCCTGTATTTATGTTTCCTGTCATACCATTATATAATCCTATGCAGTATTACACATTTGAGTTGTCATTTCCTTCGCATAAAATTGTTGATTCAAAGTCATCTTTATGGCCTATTTTTGAAATTTACCTGAGAAATATATTGTAGCTCTACCATACTGAGAGAGAGAGAGTTAAGTATAGACAATGGAAAAATGGAACAATAGGGATGCTCTTTCTGGCATATCATAATATTATATTCATAATATCTTAGGTCTGCCAACAGCTAGCTATACACGGGCCAACTTGTGCACAAATGATCTTAGATAAATATTGATAGTCTACTACCTACTATTACTACTACTACCTACTCTACTACCACCACACAGTGTGATCAATTTAAACACGATTGATTCCTTTACTCAGATCAGTGCGCATGCTTCATAATCAGAGCGCATATAAATCATTGTAAATACCCAGGAAACCTGTCAGATACTTGTACAAACTACTAAGATTTACCAGCATGTCAGATCACTGTGCGATCAACTTTATATTCAAAGTCAACCACTTTTGGTTGATCGAACCAGGTGTACGAAAAGTGATTTCGGCACAATTGACTTTAAAATTGATAGTTTTAAGACTTTTGAACAGAAATATCGAACCATGTATGGCCAGCTTAACACTGACATGCTCTAGATAATGCTAACTGCCTGGATTTAAAGCAAAACATTTGGCTTTGGTAGTATGAGTAATGAAAAAAACAAAGATGCAGCTAACTAAAAATTCTGTGAACCCCTGTTTTAGGCATCTTGTGATTCTTGCTCTTGTGTGTTATATTTTATTTTAACATGTATTGTAACAGTATAGTTTTAAAGCACATTTCCTGTCTTTGAACTCTTCTACCCCTTCTATTAGTCATAACTTACATGAAATCTTGCTGCTCAAGTGGGATGGGCCTGTTTGCTGAAACCTGCGCTTTTGAACTTCCTTTTTGACCATTTGATGTAATCAGTTTGATTTAGCTTCCTGAAACCATATCTAATTGATTAGCGGCTTATCACTGACACTTTGTTACATCAAGACTTCCATATGTTAGTTTTATGTGTACTGGTACCTAACAGTTGCATCTGAATATAAACTTAAACCACAAGCATTAAGCTAAACTTGCCAGTAGGCTATTCATGGCCTAACGGTCATTTAAAACTGGCACATTAGAATTTTTAATTTTCTCTAACAATTATTAAAGGTCTGTTTTACTTAAGGTTGTTTTAGGCCTGTGACTTTACTCAGTAGTTTAGTCTGGTACCAGATGACAACCATGGAACATGCAGCTTATAAAACCCATGTCAGCCCATGTCTTCTTTGCAATGGACTTGTTTTGAATGTAGTGGATGTTAAAGGCTATATAGGAATGTTATAAAAACATTTAATGTGCTTGTTCAATAAAAATTTTAATTCTGGAGAAAAAAAGAATAAATATATATCATATTGTTCAGATGTGCTCTATGTTTTTATCTTAACATTCCCATTCTCTGCACCAATAACCACATGCCATGCTTCTTCAGCTATGCAACTTGCATGCTGTCCTATGTCATCGCAGACATCTTTCCTAGTCCTCTTCAGGATCTACAGTCTCCACTCAAATTGATTTGCCTTCCTGGACATTGCAACTCCTACTTGTACCTCAAGGCAAAGCACATACACATTTTAGAACAGGGCTGTCCACACTTCTTTTGACCTGCGAGCTACTTTTAAGATGACCAAGCCAACAATAAAATTTGCCAGTGTGATCTACTGGAAGACCATGGTCTACCTGTTGGGCACCCCGGGTTTAGAGTATAATTAGAAGATACTTCCTGGCATGAAGGCAGAAAAACGAAGATTTGTTTGCAAAGTGATCTTTTAGTTGCTCATTACATAAAATTTATGCAAATGTATGTAAGTAATAATTCCCTAAATTTGGACTGCAAACCTTTGCATTTTTTTTGATTTTTGTTGCTGATATGTCCGCAATGTTACTACCTATTTTGTGTAGAGACTGTAGAGACATGTTGAATATACTATGTTCTGTACTTTCTGTCTAAGCATTTGTGCACAGTACATGCTAGTCTTTTACATGATAAATTGGTAATGGTAATTGGAGACATGGTAATCAGTTGCAGGTGGCAATATGTTATTGTAAAGATTGACAAGGCATTTGTAAGCAAGAAAACTATTCTAAGGATTATGTCATGAATGTGGTTTGCCACATTAAAACCCATACTGTTACTATAAAACTACTGTGCAATTTATACCGCGGGTGTATTCTAAGGAGATCTTCTTTTTAAATGTAAGTTTTTTGTCTGTACTTCACATCGGTAGTCACTACCCAAGAACCTAGCATACAAAGGGGATGGGTTGCTGTGAAGTCAAACTCTTAATCTACATGCATGTTTTAATCAGAAACGCATGACATCCAGCAGATCAAGTAAGTTAAGTCATTGTCTCTCAGACACCATCCAACCACTGTCCTGCCCACCGTGCCTATACAGTCTTTTGGTCAAACAACTATGCATTGCAATTCTAGTATTAAACGACAATATTAAAGTGATAAGTGGTATTTTAGAATAGAACATTCTCTTTCAGAAAGTGCTTACTCTGCTTAACATGTAATTTTCTTAACTTTTACTTATACTAATTTCCCTGCTTTACACTAATTCACTCATAAACATAATTATTAAATACCACAAATTATTAAAATGAAAAAAAAAACACCAGGTGACAATGATTATCACCTCATATTCTAATGTACTGTTTTGCATATACATGAAGAAAATGCTGATTAGTTGTTGTTGTATTTGATTGAGTACATATGCTATTAAGTCATTTTTGATCACATAGAATCTTGCTATAAATAAAGGCATCTTGGGTCCCGAAAATCAGAGTAGACCCTTGGGCATAAACTAGTCCATGTGTATGTGTTGCTTTCCTTAAAGCTGATTTATCTATTAGGAAGACTTGAAATTTGCTTAATCACTTCCAAGCCTAAGGAATATTTACACAGCAATAAACAGGTTGGTTGTACCATTTCAGGTGCAGCAAGTACAGACCGTCCAGCAAGTACAACACGTCTACCCAGCACAGGTACAATATGTCGAAGGAAGTGATGCTGTCTACACAAACGGAGCAATGTAAGTATCTTTTGTTTTGTTATTACTTATTTGCCAAGTATTTTCATATAATGGCCCCCTTAACCTCCCTAGCGCACTGCCTGTACCGCACCGTTTTAACAGTGTGGTACAGGCAATGGCAGCAGCGTACAAGGTACACTGCCTGCCATTTCCTCCCTCCCCCCTCCCCTCTCCATACAGCCAGTGTCATTCACGACACCAGCTGGGAGGGCTGGAAAGCAGAAGCCCCTCCATTAACATGGAGGTCTATGGCACTGCTCACCCTCGCCCCCTTCCACGTGACGCGATCAATGAAGCCGCAGAGCCCCGGAAATGCAGCTGGAAGCAGCATCGCCGTAGCTTTCCGGGGATATGCAGCTTTCATGGGAGCACAGCTCATCCAGAGTTTGTTCTTCACACAAACTCTGGACGAGATGGGCTCGTCATGAACACTAAGAAGGTTAATGTGCAAAACATAGATGAAAGCCTCAAAAGCCCCCCATACACCTTTAGATCAATCCATACAATTTCCATTAGATTTTATAACAACTATCTAGTATAGTGGTCTCCCTGATAGAATACATAGTGATTGGAAGGTTTAGAAACGTCCTTATATTACATGGTTTTGGTAGAAGAAAAGTTGATTGTACAGAAATTGTATGGTAAGATTGTAAGGTATATGGGGGGCTTGAATCTGTGGTGTTATTAATTTTACATTGCTCAGTAGGACCGGTCCAGATGGGCCCACACTAGAGTTTCAGTAACGTTTTTCATCATTTATCTAAGAAATATGTGTAGCCTTAAGCTTCGAACATGCAAACTTAGATTGAGTTATTAATGTACTACCCCCACTGGGATTAATATGCACAGATGTGACGCACAAAAAAAATGCTCTCCTACGTGCACTACCTTGGCAGCTGATGACCTGGCCATGAGACTAGATGCCTTTTTAGTTAGCAAATAAGGAAGCTTTTCTATCCTGAGAAAACCTTTTCCAGTGAGACACATGAGAACATGATATGTATGAGAGTTTATGTACATTTTAAATATAATATTCCAGTATATACATGAACGTGAACCTAGCTTTTATTAACTTTATATACTTAGTTAGTGCATAATCCGATGGTAGTTGTTTTTACTACACACCTGGCTTTATCCAAGCTTGTTATTTTACTGTATCAGGACCTTCAGACATGTATCTCAGCTAGCAGTATATTTATATTCATTGGAGTTACATCTTATTGTAACGGTGCATATACACTATGGATTTCTGCACGGTTTTGTGGGGAAAACCTTGTAATCCCCTATGGGAAATGATGTGCCAGTCTATACTGGCATGTCATGACCACGTTTTGGGGTGGCACGGTAGCCGATTCACAACGCCCGGCCGGCGTTTGGGATCTGGTGGCGTTACGCCGTCGCACAGAAAACACGTGTGTAAATATAGGATGTGGTATTACTGACATGGCGAAAACCGCGGCCTATATGCCTTGAAACCAGCGTGTCCATAACGCCCTCCATGGTTTCTGGGGCGATATAGTGTAGACCTTATCCTAAAACATTTTAGTGTTAAATAGAAGAGCCCATAAAGCCCCCCACCTTTACACCTTTAGATCCCTTCATACAATTTCCTTTAGATCTACCAACAACTATGTAGTATAGTGGCCTCCCTGATAGGATACATGGTAATTGGAAGGTTTAGAAAGGCCCTCAAATGGTTTTGGTAGAACAAAAATAGATTGTACAGAAATTGTATGATAAGATTGTAAGGTATAGGGGGGGCTTAATTAATGGGCACCTTCTGAAAAAGTATACATACTTTTTTTCATCAGTGACTCAAGTACTCAAACAAATTGGTCGTCAAGCACTTGGTATTTTTAGACATAAATCTGCAAGGACATTAGATGTTATGGCCTGTGTGTTTCTTGGGAGAACCACGTTACTCCAAATCCCCAGGAGACCATGGACGCAGCAACGTGTCACCTCCCACCCCATAGCTGTTGGATTACTGCCCATTGATTTTTCTATACTGGTGGGCTGTGGAGGTTGATGATCAAATTTCCTTGTGAATAACTTACAAAGAAAATGAAAGAAACGGGGAAAGAGGAAAAAAAACGAATGTGTATTAAACTAGCGCATGAATAGTTTAACATGGAGGGTATTAAGATGCATTAATGCTGAGAATGAGCATTAGATGACCTGATAAGTTTAATTATGGGAAGTTGTTTGAGCAGGTGACTTCTACTCACCTGTGTGATTTGTATATGTATGACAAAACAAGGCTTTGTTAAATCTGGTTTTTGGGTGGCAGATGTTCAGCTAATTTAGTAATGTTCAGAGGACCAGTCAAATATATCAGGCTCATGAATCATGTAGAGTACAGTGCACACAGCTGAATGCATGTTTACACATAGCTGCCAGCAAAATAAAGGTTGTACTTTTGCACTTAAGCTCTATAGCTCCATGTTATAAAGAAGCATGTATCAAAACATAGAGATGTGCTATTCCTCATCATCCAGTAGAGAATAAAGACTTTATTAGTGCCTTTGTGTTCAATGCTTTTCTATCACATTGCAGAGCAGATTTCATAACTGTGCTTGAGGTCATGAAAATTAACAGGGGATGTCATTTGTAATGTAATAATGAAACAGAGAGCAACTTATTTATGGTTTTCAATTATCATTCACAAGAGGAGTTAATTATGGTTCAGGGACTTCCATTTTTCTCTTGCTTGCAGAATAGAGCTTTCTTATTTAATAATGTACGAGCCAGTGTTAAACTGTATTGAATATGATACAACTTGTTCACATAATTGAGAACAAACAGATATGAAGAGGATCTATGTTGTGAATATGTTCTGAAGCCCATAGCTTGGATTGTGATCAACAAAGCCGTTTACTTTAAATTAGTTTTATGAAGGCCTGAATTTATATCTCTCACTAATTACAACCATGAAGCCCTCTTCTTCACAGAAGTCAAGTTATTGTATCTCCAATATCTGGGCTTTAGAATCCAACAATTAAATAGCACTGCCTAATTGTACTCTTCCAAATATTATAAAAATTATTTGATATAAATCTATTTAAAGGTGTCTGACATCAGTATGTTAATGTATATATGTATTTTTCCCTATGTTTTATCTTGTTTCCTAAAGCCGGACAACAACATACCCTTACACAGAAACTCAGATGTACAGCCAGAATACAGGGGGAAATTACTTTGACACCCAGGGTGGATCTGCACAGGTGACCACCGTGGTCTCATCTCACAACATGGTGGGCACTGGAGCAATTCAGATGGGTGTCTCTGGAGGACAAATCATTAGCAGCTCTGGGGGAACTTACCTGATTGGAAACTCAATGGAAAACTCAGGCCATTCTGTGAGTCACACAACCCGCGCCTCTCCAGCAACAGTAAGTGCATTGTTAAGTGTAATTTACAAAAGATACAGGTGTGAACAGACCATTGACCTTCTCCTTAGCAACTGCTATTGACAGAAAAAATGTAGCAATTCTCTTTGTATTTGGTCCTGATAACTAACTAGCACATATCATTTTTCTCTGGTAATTGTTACAAAGTGCCTGTCACCGTGGAGCTACTTGTCACTGGTTGAACCATGTTTCTCCGTGTGCTGAAAAAAACATACTAAGAAATGTTACAAATAGAATTTATTTATCCATGCCACTCACATTCTTCCAATTTACTTGTTCCTGTTGTGTTCTGCTTTAATGAGACTTTTATATTCTATGTGGCCTTGATATCTTCGCTACTGAGAGTGTCCATGACTAATTGTGAGATCTTTTTGTGGCAAGATACTAAATGTGGAGAAAGGGAAGAAGTAGCATCTGCAGCATTCACTATGCACCGCAGAAAGCGGGGTCAGAGAAAAATAATAGTTCTAACTTAGCCTTTTTGTAGCAGTGATTAATGCTCAGTCAAATACAGAATGAGTAAAATCATCCATATGCTTGCAACATGTGGATAGGTAGATGTGGAAAGTGTATTCATTGCTAGGAACATTTGCATAGTAGAGGATTTCTAGAATTCAAAATTTATGTAATCTTCAAGTGACCCATTAATGAAAAGGAAGCTTTATTGTGTACCTGTCAAAACGTAGATGTCAGTTGTAATCATTAACTTGAATCTGTGTTTGTGGGGCACAGCAACACATTCAGTTTTAAGTTGGGTACTGCACTCCCTTACTTCTCTAATCATCAAAGGTGCTTCCGTTTATGAGGAGTGTTTTACTTACTCCACTATCTTTAGTATTACTCCTCTGAACCTTGGGCCAGTGCTGTCATTTGAGAGAAGAGAGGCCTTAAAGCCCCCATACACGTCTAGATTTTTCATCCAATCAACTTAATTCAATCAATTTTTTTCAAAATTGATTGAAAAAGCATTGGACGTGCTGGTGAATTTTAATTGGTTGTATTGAAATTGATTTACACTTTCAGTCTATCTACAAGAAAGTTGATCAAATATCTATTACTACAGTTGGCAAACATACAATCAATCACAGATTTCCCTGACCCCCCAAAATTTATATTTTTAAGTTGATTGAACAGAAAATCTAGACGTGTATGGGGGGCTTTAGACAAATATCAAAATTTCATACTTAAACCGCCTGCAATCTGCGGCTTAGGGTACATTCCCACCACATCGGTGGGAGCATACACTAGTTATTTGGCATAACAAAGACATGAAAAGCAGAGCCCAAAAAAGCGGACACTGCTTTTCTATGTCTTGCAGACACGTCCATTGGTCTTCATTGTACGTGTCTTCGACGGCACCACAAATTCAACAGCTTAGTGCCTGCTTCAGCTGTGGGGGAAAAGAAGCAGTGGACACAAGCCTTAAGTCTGCTGTTGATCATGTATTGGTTTCCTTCTTGATGTGTTGCACATCGAATATGGTGGATATTTACCAGATACATTTACCAGAGAATTGTATGGGATGGTGAAAGAAATCGTCAACTAAGCTAGGAAATCATTTTAATATAAACCCTGCCCCTACTCCCCTACAATAAAAAAGGATGCATTCTATGCAAGCTTCACTTTAAGACTATTGACATTATTTCTTGCAGTCCCAGCCCAATCTTTCAAATTCAGAGGCTTAAACATAGTTATCGTAGTATTGGTTCAATGTTAGATCCAGACCAGATATAATTGTATAATTTTCAGGGTAAAATTATTCATCCAGCTGTGAATTGAAACTGCAACACAATTCTGTCTTCCCTGCACATTCTTGATCACTTTTCCTTACACCGCTTGTTATTCATATGCAGAAAAGAGCTTCTCACCTCAGACTCTGAGACACATTTAATTGGAACATTTCCTGCATACTTAGAAATTATATAAAAATCCCAAAATGATTTTGATAGTTTTCTTCTCCTCACACTGTGATGGTTCAGTTCAATTTTTACGTACAGCAGAAGGTTAAATAAAGGATTATTAGATATAAAGGTCACATCCCCGATTGATGGAGAACTGAAATGAATCATGTTGTTGGCATAATGAAAAAGAATCTTTATAGATGAATGTGTTGTTGAATAAATACTCAGTCTTATTACACTGGAAGCTAATTATATTCAACTTTGGTTCACAATGTTCTAGCCTTTTTATCAGATATTATTCTGATTTTCAGAATAGGAATGCGTATATTCCATTTCTTGAGAAAAATATTTCATATATTTGGCCTGCTAAATACCTACTAATGAGGAGCTTTGTGATCGCATAGATAAAATATTAATTTCTTATGCTGTTAAATAATGATAAAGTTATATTACAACTGTTATTATTTTGGGCAGTACAGTGTTCCACAGAACTGTACCACAATAAGTTTGTTACCAGACCAATCCACTGGTAACGTTAGTAAAATTATCTTTACCATTGGTAAAATGGGTGTGCCTATAAAGAAAATCTATTATATTGCTTTTCTCTACTCTTTGACTGGCCATACACGGGTCGATTAACATCATTGTTATGCCACCACACTTGCGTATGAGCATTAGTCAATTGAATGGTGAATCGATGCGCACCACTTTGCACAATCAATTCCTGTTTAATAGTTTGAATTGGGAGCCTGGTCCCCATCCTAATTAATGGCAATCGAACAGGGATTTGCCAACGTGTTGGTTCCCTGTTCGATCAACATTTCTTTTAGCGGGATCAATCAGGAACCAAACTAGAAATCAAACCATGCATAGGCAGCCTTTGCTAGGTTTGCAATCAACTCACCTCATCTTCAGTGCTGCTTTTTTGCTGTGCTATACACTATTTACTTTTAATTGTGTTCCCTACACATTGTGTGCTTTAGCATAAAGATCTATAGAGATCACTGGAAGAGTTCAAATATTACACAACTCCACTTCAGTTAAATAAACTTGCATTGTCCTGCGTTTTATTTTTGTGTTTTATTTTATTAGTGTTTATATAGTATACAGAATTTGTATAATATAGCTAACAATAAAAAAAACTTTTAATGTCGTACAAGTTAATATCAAACACAAGAACATGAAAAACGTTTTCATTATATTTTCATAGAGAATGGTTTCAAGTAAAATTTTACTAAATTCTTTTGAAACAACTTTAAACTATATTAATTATTTTTTTTATATTTGGTCAAATTACTCGAAGGAACAACTGTTGCTGTTACTCTTATCAGTCATCATCCACAGCCATATTGAAGGTTTTGATGTAGTACTATTATTACTATCCTATTTCCCCGAAAAAAAGGCACCCTTACATTTTTGCCTCACGCTGAAATATAAGGCATCCCCCTCAAATAAGGCACCCCCGAAGATATGGTACTGTAACTCTGGACAGGGGAGATAAGAGGGGGCAATCAAAATGACACAGGAGGATCAGAAGGGGTTACTAAAAT
>CM070032.1:101395279-101414911 GCA_036250615.1 Ptychadena robeensis | reverse complement strand
CATAATTATATTCAGGATGTCTATTAGACCCTTGTACGGACAGATTTTGGGAAGTTACAGAACTTCAACATAAAGAAAAATTTACCATTGAAGTCTATGGTGCACTTTTGGTATAGAAATCAAAGACCTCAGCAGTGCGCTAGGGAGGTTAATTTATTTTTGACATATGACTCTATTGGCCTTTTCCCTTCATGATAACATTGTGTTCAAAAAGTGTTAAGACATCAAAAAAGCTCATGCATTTTTGGACTCATTAGCAGTAAATGCATCTGTAAATGCAATTGCCCCTAAAACAAAATGTCATTTGGAAGGCCTTACAGACTTCCAAATGGAGTTTTATGAAAGAGACTGAGATAAACAAAACGCAAAATAGTGTATGTCACACACACTTTTCTTTTAGAAAGAAAACTTTAGTTTTACTGTCCTTTTCTTTTCTGCTAGTGACCTTTTCCTTGTACTCATGGCATTTGTTGATGTAAAGTTATCAATAAAATGTAACTTTTCTATGTTTTTATGTTATTACCATCACTGCATCTTATGGTGTGAAGGTGCAGGCCTTTTTTATGGCTCAGTGCTTACTGTCTGTGAGCTGGGCAGCTTGAGCCAACTCAGAGACCGCTTCTCCACCTCCTTAACTCCCGCTCTGCCAGTTGGAGCTCCGGCCAGCAGAGTGGGTAAAAGTGAAATAAAGCAGAAATATTTGCTCTTCTGTATTGGGTACGTCCTATACAACGAAGCATCTAATGGTCAAAAAATATGGTACCCTTGTTCAAAACAAAATATTGTTGAAGAGAATAATAAACATAATAAAGCGTCCCTACCATAATAAACGTCCCTGCCTATTTGGTTTCACCTTTGAAAATCGTCAGTCATATTACTGCATCCTGAAGTTCAGTCTGAGGTTTGTGCAGCCTGTTTACAGTTTGATATGGAGACACCAGAAGGTCCTCCTCCCTCTTCCAGCACTAGATGGCAGTGTGGCCACGCTCACTGCACACATAGGCAGACTGGCTTCTCATGGAGTCTGTTTATGCATCTTTGTCTTTCTTTCTTTGACTAAGGATTTGCCTTAATTTCTACAAGTGCTGTTTTTTATGAATACTTAACATTACATTAATACAAATATGTAAATGTAGCATAATCTCCGGTATAGAGGCACCAAGTAGTGCTTTGTGTTAAGGAATTAAGGGAGGACTTTGAGCTAGGCCTGCAATACTTAACTTTAACCTCCCTAGCGCACTGCTGAGGTCCAGATTTCTGTGCCAAAAGCGCACCATAGACATAAATGGAATTTTTTTGTAGGCCTGTAACTTCCCAAAATATGTCAGTACAAGGGTCTAGTAGACATCCTGAATATAATAATGTTTAACCCTCTGAGCGTTTGCCACGTGGCACGATTTTTTCATAACCACCTGTGAACAGGGCGGGTCGAACACCTGAACTGTTCGCCGGGGGAATAAAAGCAAACATGTTATGTTTGCGTCCGAACTGTTCGCCTTGCGGACAGTTCGGCCGTCACTAGTAATTAGTAGAGATGGTAGAATTTTTTTGACTTGCTGATTTGAGAGTTATTTGCAAAGCCCATAAACATTGTATCATCACCAAAATTGCTGGAGATGTAGAGAAGGGTTGGGGAAACACTACAAAAAAAATAAAGCATTGTTCTAGCATGTGTAGTTTTTGCATAAATTTAATTAAAATGTAAGTGGAAAATGAAACTCAAACTTTATTACATGACTAAAAATTTTGAATTTATGAATAAACTACAAGCGCTAAAGCAAAACTTTCTTTTGTGTAATATTCTTCCATCCCTTCTCTGCATCTCCAGCAATTTAGGGGTTAATACCATGTTCAGAAAATCATGTATTTTAATATAAATTTAACATTTAAAATGATAAGACTAGGAAAATTAGCACTTCATCCACAAGATGGCAGTGCGATTTTCCAGTCTCCATAGGAATGCATTGTAGTACATTGAAGTCAATGTACTGCATGCATTTCTCTATTGAACTTGTAGCTCCGCCCCCGGGTGATGTCACCAGCACTCCGAGAGAGAATCAGGAAGCACACAGAGGAGAAGAGGAGATCGGGCACAGCATGGACAGCGGCTGCTTTATTCAGGTGAGTATTTAACATCGACTCATACTGAATAGCATTTTCAATGCAGAAAACTCTATTCAGTATGATTTGTACTGAAAACTCCTGCCAGCACCTGGTGCGATGTCATCATGTAAGTGACAGGGGGGGGGCTGGGGGGAAGCAGGAAGCATCAGAGAGCCGATCACAGCAGCTGCAGACGCCGGGGACTGTAAGTGAGAGCGGCGGGGCAGCGATCAACAGTGGACGAGTCCAGCTCGTCCAGTGCATTTTTAGCAAGTCAGCACTGGACGAGCTGGACTCGTCACAACGGCTAGGGAGGTTAAGAAGACCTCTATGTCACATGATTACATCCCACAATGCAATGTAAACATTCTGAAATCATTTTCTGTGTGCGCACTATTCGTTGTCTTGGTAACTGTATTGTTATGGCTATTCTTGAGGGGAGGGCGGGGTCTAATAATTTTATCCGCTTATGTTCATGTTAATTATATCTGTTTATGTTCATGCTTTACCAGGCTACATTATGTTTCCTAGATTCAATGTTTGGCACATGAAGCACTGAATGGGTTATTTTAAAATAACTTGCATTTGTTTTATTGGCCTTCTATAGTATACGTTTTTATGCTTTAGCTGTACTCAATGCACAGTACACTGACAATTTTAATAAGACTATTATCTGTATCGAGCCTCATTATTAAAGACTAATTAGGAATAGGTCATTATCCATCCAGCGTATTCATTTTCTTTAAATAGGGAATTTGCAAGTATCAAACCTGCTTTGGGGGTAGGCAAGACACTGTTCACCTTTCCTAATGTATCTGTAGTCTAATTAACACAGATTACATGCAAAGGTCAGAGAATATAATTGATCTCACCATCAGATTTGCTTGTACACTATGTGAAAAATAATATTCTGTAAACCTTAACCAAGGGTGGAGAGTTCAAGTACTTGATAGCTTTACTTTGCGTGCCAACAGAATAATTAATAGGAACATAAATTTTTTTGTAACTAATAATTTTAGATATCAAAACTATTATGTGTCTGTTTACTATTTTTAGTTTTCAAGTCTACAACTTTTAGCTAGTTTTCTGAAATTTGATGCAATAACAATAGATCCAGCGGATGTCTATTAGTGGATAGTTCTTTAAGCAAACATTTTTATTATGATACATTAAATTACTAACATTATAGTACAAACATTAAAAAAATGTCGTCCTATAATTATGTCAGACTTTCAGATTCTAGCAACCTTTGTTGCTCAGAAATGTCCATCTTCATTTTCACCACCAGTCTGCCAGTTAATCAGTCACAAACCTGCCATCTGTCATTGTGAGACTCTACAAAAGAAGCATGGAGGACCTCAGGTGTTAATTGGGGGGATAGGATGACCTTGTATAAATGCATAAATGGTCTATATGGTCTTGTATAAATGCATACATGGTCTATATAGTGAACATTTGGAAAGGTACTGCATATATTTAAGTATAAGCTGAACCAAATATAAGACCTCATTTTACAAAAAATTCTGGAAACACTGAACATGCCAAGTATAAGCCTGGGTGGGAAATGTAGCAGCTAAAGCACAGAAACACACAGCAAATGTGTTTTTGCTTTTAAATATTATTATTTCAACAAGCTGATTTGTAAGTTAATTGGAAAGCCCCTGAACATGATATCATCACCAAAATTGCTGAATATGTAGAGAAGGGTTGTGGTAATATTGTAAAGTATTGCTTTAGCCTATGGAGTCGTTTTGTAAACTTACATTTTTTCTACTTTTATCCTAATTTATTCAAAAACTACATGTGCTAGAGCAATAATTTTATTCCAAATGTTTCCACAACCCTTCTTGACATTCCCAGCAAATGTAGTGGTGATACCATGTTCAGAGACACTCAGAAAGTCCACCTGGGAAATGCAGCGATATTCAGGTTCTTGACTAGAGTAGAAGCCGAAAGTTATGTTTTGAGCCCATTTCAGATATACGAGAATATACAGTATTTATTTTAAAGCCAATGCAGGGAAGAAGGCAAAAGCCTTCTTTATTGTAGGAGTTGATAAAATATAGACCTTCTGAATAGACAGTTCTAACCAACTCAAATTAACGTTTAAAGAGAAGCTATATACATTGCTAAATATGCAGAATATAACAGGTTATTATGTTCTATATGTAATAATATAAGATTGTACAGCCAGGGACTGTCAATTGTCTTAGCAGTTCAGGAAGGATATTTATCCATGTTGGAGTAAATTGGACCAAATTACACAAGTCTAGAAGTGGTTCAGATCAGGTTATAAGATCATAGAATACTTGTGCATGTCTAAGAACCTAGAAATGTTAAGAATAATTATGTGAAAAGAGAAATGGTTAACATTTGTTACGTAAACATAAAAAGAGTAGCTTTTATTTATATTTATCATATTGGACTAATTCTATAGTGAAAATTTTGACCATGATCATTTAGCATTTTTTTTCCAGTTCTACTTACATAAAAGCTGCAGCCTTATTGGCTGCTTTACACAAAAGTTGTACTTGTAGTTAACAAGGCAAGTTATCTGTAAATTATGATTAAGTGAAAAGTATACTCCAATAGTGTTATGCAGGCTTGTAGTGTTACTGCAAGCTTGTAGTATACAAAGATTGTTTAGATCACTGGGAATGCTGCAATGCCTAGCTAGCATCCTCTCTTACAGCAAAGAGAATATCAATGAGATGTGAAATTCATGTTCTGCATTGTGCCCTTCTCCACGAGAGACTCTTTTGTGATACTAATATCAAGCCTCACCTGCATTCTCTTTTGCTGCAAAACAACATGAATTCTAAATGCAGCAGCCAAGACTCTTTGATCTTGATGGTTTATCTTTTATGTTCATGTTCTGTACACCTGGGTCCTGAGCCCTTCTGTGGCAGAGGAAATCTCTGAGTGCTTGTATTCATTTTCTGGTCTATTTGTAAATGCTATGCAGATCCCCTCTTCATGTTGTTAGATTGTCTCTCCTGTTTGTTTGTTTGTTTCTTTGTCATCATCTGCCATCCATCGTTTTATCATTTGTTGTGTAATAAATGGCTGTAAAGCAAAATAAAACAATAAATGATTTGGCCTAAAGGTGAAGTCAAGAGTGTATCCCTCGATGCATTAAATCACAACAACAGTGTATTTAATTTCCAAAAACTCTTGTGCTAAACCTTTGAGACAAGTTAAGATGCAGGACTTATTAAGAGGGTTTTGCTTTATCCTGGAGTGCCCTGACTTAATTTGGGATCTATTCATTTTCTTACCGGTTTTGTAAATGTTGATTGAATCAAAGATTGATTGAGCAAAATTTGATGTGCCTATGGCTACCTTAAGGGAATACTTAAAAATGAATGGCTAGGCTGTGGTTGGTCATGTAAGGGAAGGAATGTGACAGGGATAGGACAAGGAAAGTTCAGGACTACTTTTTATAGGACAGCAAGTAAAAGGCTGGCTTAATTCTACAGCTACACAATCTTTAGGGAATAAAGTTACATTTACTAAAGTCATGCAGTATACAAATGTCACAGCTGATTATCATAAAAATTTACAAAATGTGTATAAACCAATCTATGTTTTTTATGGCATGCAATTTTCATATTCTCAATTTGTTTTATACTTAAAATTCCTTATATATCTTCTCCAGTTTGTAAAAATTGAATGTGCAAATTGTTTATTCTCTCTTATCACCAGCTATCATCCACCCACAGCCACTCATGATTCTCTCTCTATTTGGAACATTGGGTCAGTGTAAATACAGACTACTCTAGCTAGATCAGTCTAAATTCTTAAACTTAAGAAAACAATCTTCTTACTTTACTGTAAGCTCTTTATACATATGTAGGCGTTCAGTTCAAATCTATTGCAAACCATTTATGTTTACATGCTATTTGTTTTTTACAGCCTTTCCTAACAGAATATGCTGTTCCCTTATAAAGCTTTTACAAAGCTACATACCATGATTTATTGCACATACACAATAAGAGTTTCTAAGTACATGTCTATTTCTCTGTATGTCTATGTTTCTATCTATCTACCTCTGTATACCTCCCTCTGCACTTAAAAAAAATAAAAAAAAATATATATATATATATATACACATTGTATGGATTAAAATATGCATTCAGAAAATGAAAATATAAATGTTTAAACTTATAGTTTGGCAGTTTGGATCTTTAACAGTATACCCACTAGCCTGTTAATAAATAAAGGTCTGTTAATTGGGGTAAATAATGCAAGATATATATTTATGTAGCTTTTTTTATTATTGTATTGATCTATCCTCAGAAAGTGGTTCATTGAGTTTTTATTAAATTGCAGTCTTCCCATTATCAAATGTGTTAATTTGAGACAAAAGGGTATTAGGGCTTGACCCCATTTGCGCAGGTGGCGCAGTTTTGAACCGTGCGGCAACGACTGGGGACGGCCGCTTCCATTAATTTAAATAGCCCTGTCCCCACCGTGGGCAGCTGCTGCCGATTGCCACAATGGTAAATCGCCTGTGGACGGGATTTTTAACCACATCCATACATTCTCTATGATTTGGGACAATCGAGCGGCGGCTGCATTGCCATTGCATGATGAAAGCCCAGCGACTGCTCGTGAACTAGTGGCAGGGCGTGAGCAGTCGACCGCCCACAGTCCAATATTGCGCCGCCCCACGGCCAGCCACCAAAGTGGGGACAAGCCCTAACAGTGGTAATTGTTTGACCATTCATAACATAAAGATCAAAATAACAGCTGGTAGGTGGCAGACCAGGCACTACAATTTTTTACTTTTTTAGAAAGCTTCTAGAAAAATTAACCTGAGTATTAACACCTTCTGGTTAATTAAGCTAAAACATCGAAAGTAATCAAAATCATAAAAAAAATGTAAAGGACTATGATCCGTGATGTTGGAAAATCTTAGTCAATCATACCTCACAGGTTTTCTAGGTATTTTGATCTATATGTGTACATATCGTGTTTGGAGCATGTACACAGGCCATTTATCATAACGGCAAAGGAACACAAGTCAATCCAATTGAAAAGTGATGATGCAAATGTTGATGCATGTAAAACAAACTTTACACTTGTTGCTTAGCTTGCATGCATTAAGTAGGAAACTATATTTCTCATGTCTCATAAAACGTAAGGGAGCCTAATGAATCTTAACTGATTTCCTTATTTCCTATGTTTATTCTGTAAAATGTATTTTTCAGGTTTGCCTACCTTTTTGTCTGCCATTTATATCAGATTTATCTACTTGGTGTTATTAGTTCATTATATAAATACACGGAAACTAGAAATGTTACAAAATGCCCATCAATACCTCATGTGCGAATCAACTAGTCCGCTAATGGACATAATTATAAAATGAATGGCCACTAGGGGAAAGCAGAAATTGGAAGCGCTCTCTGGTAAGTAGAGCAAAGATTTAAATGGCCGATCTCCAGCTGTTTTAAATGAAAGCTGTAGCGCATTCCAATATCATTTAATTCAAATCTTGGACTACCGTAATAGGAATAAAAGATCAAATGTTTTTATTAGCCATTTTATTACACGTATTAAACCTTTATTACTTTGTATCTTCAAGTATCCACTCAATTAGGATTTGTTTCCCATATTGAAATGTACCATAAAGGACCCTAGATTCCTGTTTACAACATAATAAGCACAATGTATTCTCTAGGCTACATTCTTAGTAAACATCTGATTACATTTTCTTTTATTTTTCATGAGTTGTTAACTTGGAGTTTGTCTGCTTCTTCTAGCTCCAGTGGCTGCTGGACAACTATGAAACTGCTGAGGGAGTGAGCCTTCCCAGAAGTACTCTTTACAATCATTACCTTAGACACTGTCAGGAGCACAAACTAGACCCAGTCAATGCTGCCTCCTTTGGAAAACTTATCCGTTCCATATTTATGGGACTCCGAACGAGAAGACTGGGTACTAGGTAAGTATACAGATTTTTACAAACATTAATAAGCCAGATCGAAATAATGCAATGTTCATGTTTATACTGATCTTTTAAGTACGGTGTATAATATCTTATGCAAGACAGTTTAAAAAGGGAACATTCATGAGTTATTAGGGCTGTATAGGTTTTTAGTTGCGCTTACATTTCCAATGAAAGTAATTGTAAGTGCAAACACAAGCTGTACTATAGTACAGCTACAGTATAGCTATACTGTGGAGCGTTTGAGGCTGAGACTCCACTACCAAACGCGGCCATTGATGTCAATGGGCCAGATACCATGGGCACATTGTGCTCGCTTACCGCACAAGTGCAACATGACCAGCGCGCTCAAACTCACCCATAGAGAATCAATGGATACGACCAAAACGGTACCAAACGTTTTCCAAATTGTCCAAAAAACGAGAATTAATGGATGTCCCAAAAAAAAGTGCCCAAACGCATTGAGACACACCCTTTAACCTTCCTAGCGCACCTCCCGTATCGCGCCGTTTACAACGGCACGATACGGGCGATCGAGGCAGTGTACAGAGTACACTGCCTGTCGTTTCCGGCATCTCGCCGGAGCTCTGCACGCAGCTGTTGTCATTACTGACAACAGCTGCGTGAGAGAGAAAGCCGGCGCTCCTCCATTAACATGGAGGTCTATGGCACCGGCCCCCATCCCCCCCGCCCCCTTCCGCGTCACCGTGACGCGATCGGGGCGGTGCCGCCAACCCGGAAATGCTGCAGTGATGTAGACAATCGCTGCAGCTTTCCGGGGAGGTATAGGGTCTCCCCGCCGCCAGCTTCCCGTGCGGTTGAGAGGACCCTGTTCACCGAACGAACAGGGTTCGTCTCAACCGCTAGGGAGGTTAAAAAGCATACTTTTTTGGACGTACAAGTGGAGACATGGCCTTAGAAAAGGCCTAAACATGCCTAAACTTAGAAAAGGCCTAAACTAAGTGCAAATAGTTTTAAAAAGCCCTAACTGTTTAGATTTTGTGCGTTTTTTTCAGATAAGATAAGACACTTTTTTAAGTTGTTTTGTTAGACATATTCTGGTGGATTTGGCATGACATTCAAGAAATCACACGAACACAGATCTTGGCTGTAGAATTCAAACATCTAACAGTCTGGAAGTAACCGTGGAAACTATTTTATCAGCTCTATTTTCACATGGCAAATGGGTATCTTCTTTACTTTACAATTTTTGGAAGAGTTTGGGCAATAAATATTTAATAAAATGCTTAGTAATTAACCCCCCTGCTGTTCCTGGCGGCTCCATCTCATCCAGCGCTGACTTGTCAGTCCTGCAATGGACGAGATGGAGCTGTCCATCCATTTACCATTCTGCGCTGCTTACAGCGGCTCTAATCTGAGGAGGTTGGACCCCCCCCCCCGAGTGACATGATGCCGTCACATCGGAGGTGGAAGGGGAGGCGGGAGAATCAAATGTAAATCACACCAGATCAGTGTTCTATGGAGAAGACTGTTCCCAGTGTGATTTCCAGATGTGTCCTTTACAGTTAACCCTTTCTTCCCTGGTGTGTTCATCACACCAAGGGGAGAGAGGGTGTCAAAGAGCATTGTATTGGATATAATGATAACTGTATCCAATACAAAGTAAAAAAAAAAAAACACATTTCCAATTGAATTTTTATTATGAATATTTATGAATATAAAAAAATACAAACTGTTTTGAAATCTATCATACAAAATAAGTATTTTAGAAATGTTATCATTTAAATAATACCTTTTATTTTATATATATATATATATATATATATATATATATAATTTTTTATGTAATTTCTTTTTTACAAAATTGTTTGTTTCAAACATTATTATATTCAGGATGTCTACTAGACCCTTGTACGGAAAGATTTTGGAAGTTACAGGCCTACACCATAAAAAAAAATTCCATTTAAGTTTATGATGCGCTTTTGGTACAGAAATCTGGACCTCAGCAGAGTGCTAGGGAGGTTAAGTGGCAAATCCAAAAAAAAGATTGCTGTTATTTTCAGACTATTACATGCTTTAACATGTAAGATGCACCTATACATCCAGAACACCTGATCAACAAAAAATTCAGGTGAACTGCCCCCCACAAGGAGGCTCCACTTGCCAGGCAGTAGCAGAGCCAGAGGAAAGATCCACCCTCTCAGTGCTTGCCCAGCATACAGAAAGTGAAGGCGCGACTATTCGGCTGCATTTGCACTATAAGACTAGCACGTCGTCGTCGTCGCCCCCCCCCCCCCCCCCCCCCCCCCCCCCCCCCCCCCCCCGATTTTGGAGAGTAAAAAGTGTGTCTAAATGTGAAAAAATGGTACAAAATTTGTTCTACACAAGTACAAAATTTTAGGTAATCTAAGTTAGTGACATACTCTTTTTATGCAATAAGTTCTGTCCCTGGTTATGAGAACTAACTGACTTGCCTAATTCAGAAAGCAGTCATCCTGAAGTCTCTACTTATTAGTAGATTATAGGAATTGTTCCTAATCATGCTCTGTGTAATTAGAATTATGCTAAACACATTATCTTTGGGTTTATGTCACGCTTTGAGCTCTTTTATGTATCTATACAAAATGTATGTAATATTTATGCAAAACAGCCTTGCATGTTATGTAATTTTTGTTACAGTTATCTGTAAAGACTTTGTAATTTACCTATCTGAAAACTTTTTTTCGCAAAGGGGTAACTCCAAATACCATTATTATGGGATTCGTGTCAAGCCAGATTCCCCTCTTAATCGATTACAAGAGGACATGCAATATATGGCTATGCGACAGCAACCCATGCAGCAGAAACAAAGGTATGAAAATGCATTGTGTGCTGTTCAGACTTGACAGTGTGCTTTGGGGTGTAATGCTATAAATGTAATAAATGTGCAACATATTTTCTTTACTCATTACTTTGTGATAATGGAACTCTAAAGGTACCCATACATGGTTTGATTCCCATGAGATCGATCGCAGCGTGGTGAGGCAATAAATTGTTTGTCTAATTGGGCAATCGATTCCTGCCTGATACCATTACCATGGCGATCGAACAGGAATTTATCGACATGTCAGATCCGTGTTCGATCGATATTACTTTGGAAAGGGATCAATCGTTCCAGGTGGGCTGCATTCGATTCCCAAACGTTTGCTGATCATTCAGAAATAAAACGACAGATCGATCAGTGTATGGGTACCTTCAGGGAAAGAGAGGGTTTCCACATCCGTTGGGACCCCTTCCACTAAGAGTATTGTTTGGCGGGGATCCTGACGGAGCACATAGACTTTACCTGCTCGGCGGATGCTGTGTTGAGACATCTGCCGATGCAGAGGTTCAACATGCTCCACTACTACTTCAGCCCTGCATCGGCGAAATGGCTCAGCGCTGTGAGAACACTGCATCCGCCAAGCAGGTAAATAAATGTGCTCCGTCGGGACCTCCTGCCAAGCAATACGCTTAGCGGAGGGGGTCCCAACTGATGTGGAAACCCCCCCTAATGGCCATCGAACAGGTATTTACCAACATGTTTGTTCCCTGCTCAATTGATCCCGCTCAAAGAAAGGGTGGCCACACTTGATTCCCAAACAATCGATCACCATGAACGCACACATCGATTGATCAGGAATCCAACTAAAAATCGTCCCATGTAGGGGGACCTTTAATCATAGTAATCGACTAGGATTATGACTATATACAAGTATTACATTTGAAAAACTTTCTAAAGAATTCATGCCAAGGAAGATTAGTATTTAACTTTTGGAGAAAAGAACAAACTGAGAGCATAATCACATATAGGAGCGAAGATCATCTATCAAAAAGGGGTGGAAAAGAGGGAGGGACAAGATCAAGGAGCCACATTGGAGATCTGTTCTTCCTTCCAGTATGAGAGTTTGGGGGGGGGGGGTTGCTGATGAAAGGGAGGAGAGCAGCGGGCATCTCCTTGCTTGGATACACAAACGCCCTCCCACTAACCCCCCACGACTGGGAGATCTGTTGCTGCAAAGGTTGTCGACCGAAGGTCATGTTCATTGAATTTTAATTGACTGCTTTGTTACTAAAGTGGCTAGCAATCCTCTGTGAGACTGGCACTCTGCACCGAGGTTAGGTCCTTGACATCATAATCTTACAATCATATTGTAAGGCTATAAGCTCTGCATTGTAGACAGCCTAATCTAAATGGTGAAGTTTTTCCTGAACCTGCAGTTCAGTTTTACCAGAAATATGGCTTTCATGAGCTTTATACTGTATGTGTTTATCAATTAAACCAGTCTAGTTGGACGTGTCTTATTACTATGTGTAGAGAGGAGCTGAGGAGGGGGTTAAACACCCTCTACAGCTGGGAATATCCTCTGAAGGTACAGAGGCTGGGGGACTTTAAAGACCATCCACCCCACAAAACAATGCATTACATGTGAGTTACATAAACATAGGTGAACATATATTTAAAAGAGGTAACAATTTAATAGTCCATGACAACTATCATGTATCCAAGGAAAGTACTTCCAGGTATTTCAGCTCATCTGTATAGATGTACACTGCACGTTCAGATCGTCCACTAACCTCAGAGCCTCACACATTAGCCCAGATGTACCATGAGCCAAGAAGAGCCCCAACGCGCGTTTCGTTCATATAGAACTTCATCAGGGGGTAGGTAGAGAATGCGGCAGAGGTGGAATGTGCTGCTTATGAAGTGTGAATGCGTCTCTGAAGGGTGTTAGCTTATCAGTTTGTAGGTGGAAAGTGGGCCGGGGTAATAGAACGGGGAGCTCCCATTCACAGCGGTTCCACAGCAGTGACCAGGCAGAAGATGATCGTCCGTAATTTTGTGAGCGTCAGGGTACCGTCAGTCAAAGGATCAGTAAAAGGAGTAGTTTAGAAGTCAAAGGGTAAGGTAGTATCCAAAGGTTAAAGGTGTTCCCTTCTGCGGTCTCAGCTATATCCCGGATCGCTGCCTGGTACCATCGCCACCAGGCAGCGATCTGTTCATTATTTGTGTCTTATTACTACTAACTAGTGTGTAATAAATCATATTTTAACATTTCATAATTTTCTACATCTACAATGTCACCACGCAACACCCAGTGCATGTCCATCAGTGTTCCTACTAATAACTACAAACTAATTAAAAGTGACTCTAAATGTTTGACAAAATCTATAAAAGTCATTCTGTAATATAAGTGGTATACAAAATGTATGCATACCTCTATTTGGTGCTATGTAATTAATGGAAAGATTAAAAAACTGTAAACATCACTTCTGTAAGTATTTACTGAATCAGTAATTGCTTTCATGTTCCACTAATTGATATAAACGAAATTTTACTGGAAGTTTTTAGACTTTGTTGACTCTGTGCTCCTATTTTCTAATGACGAATGAGTGGGTGGACATCCATTCACATGTGGGCTGAGTTCTTTATAACCTCTGTGTTTGGAATTTTGTGTGTTGCCTTGGGGTGTATTGGAAAGATGTTAGAAATCACAAAACTAGAACTGAGCTTAAGTTAGCCTTGATTATCATTAATGTAATCGTTACATCTAAGGTTTTCTTTAGTATAGATAAATAAGCAATGCTGTGCATAGTGTGTTTCCATGCAATGAAAATGAAGAACGATTTGTTCTAGATTAATGACAAGTTGATATTACATTTAACAACTAATAAACACTGTTTTTATTTTCATTTCCATACAAAATAATGATATCTAAAAAAAAAGTACTTAAAAAAGACAGTAGTCTTTGATGAATAGGGCCCATCCTTCTAACTACACAAAGAAGAAAAGGCATATGCTACAAATGGATCCTTGGAGAAGATTTATGTTAATGCCTGATAAATCAAATGTGTTGCTCACTGACAATATGGCAATACATTTACCACTAGGTCATGTGTCTACAGTTGTTCATTAGACCACAGGATCACTTTTTTTTCTAAAGCGGATGTAAAATATGTAAAATTTAAATTTTGATTTACCTCTGAGCTTGTATGATTGTGACATAGCACTCCACAATCCCCCAAAAATATACTTGCCTGCTGTTACCTGGAATCATATGATTTTATATGGGGGTTAACTCCAGGTGCAATATCGCAAGCAGCCACTGGGTTGCTCGCAATACATTCCATTCAGTTTAATGAACAGCCGAGATTGAAGATTTACCCATCTATCACTTCCTCCCTATTATGGGCACTTCTAGTGCCAATTATGAAATGATGAATTTCTGGTGGAAGGTGCGCTTTTATAACACAGTCAAAGATACAAACACAAACCACTTTTGCACAAAAACATAATTGTTGGAGTTCCTGACTCAGCAAAGGCAAGTCACATGTATCTTTACTTATTCCCAACATATTTACAGGTTTGATTTGATGACCTTCACAAAGAAATTTTCAACTTGCCCATATACAGTATATATGTACCAATGTATTTAAAGTTTAAATTCTTCATATGACAGGTATAAGCCTATGCAGAAAGTGGACGGAGTGGGAGATGGATTTGCAGGGAGTGGACAACAGACAGGTGCATCCGTTGAGCAGACTGTAATTGCCCAAAGCCAGCACCATCAACAGTTTTTAGGTAAGAGCTAAAATATTGCTTAAGAATATATATGGTACTCCATATACTGTATGATAATACTGGGGGACTATAATTGCAACAAATCAAGCAACTGAAATTCAAGTCTGAGCTGTTTATAGTACAATATTAAAAACAATGGCACCAGAGTTACCAAACCAATTCAATTCAGCACAGGTCTTATTATTGAAATATACAGTAGATGTCCTTTTCCTGTAAATGAAAGGCTCTTGAATGAGACACAGCTGACTAACCATTTCATACAACACCAAGTCTAGTGTTTCCTTTGTTTTCTTCCTCCTGAAAATGCTAATTGCATGAATGTAATCTGAATATGGTTCACGTCTATGTCTACATCTACATAAGAGTCAACATGAGAACTAGCATTGGCAGAGGTCAGTAATGGCCACTGCCAATCTTCCTTGAGTAAAGGTTTTTTTTTTCATGAAATTGAATAAACAATAGTTGAATAGATGCTGTTCATAATAATTAAATTATAAGCCAAGTGTTGGTCTTCGAATGTTGGCTATAATGGTTTTTACGAGTGAAACTTATATATGGCCTTTTGTCTTTTCTTTTTGCCATGGGAATTTAGTGTGCTGCAAAATGTCAAATTGCGTAGACGAAAACAACACAATAGTTATGAAGCCACTTGGCATCTTGAAACTCCTATATGACTAAAAAACCTACTCAAACTTTCTGCTTTTTTCAACTTTCCCAGTCTGACTATCCCCTTTTATTAGGAGAGTTTTACTGTGCACATACCTTTTTACAGCAGTCTGTTAAGTGTACCCTTTTACACATTGATCTTCTTGTGCCCTCTGACTCCAGGCTTTCTATTCTCTACCATCATATGCCACCTGCTGTGCATTCTATGGTCTTTTTTTCTTGCTATGGATGGTTGTTGAGTTATGCATTTCACAGAGTCCTAAGCTTACATCCTCTGAGTTTGACATCTCTGCTGGCCTGCAGGCAGCTCTAAGAATGAAAAAAGGATGCCTAACATTTATCTCCTGCTGTAAATTTGGCCACTGACATAATGCTGACATTTTTATACTCTAATTATACTGAGAGCATTTTATTGGACTCTGGATTTTAATAGAAACCTTTCCAGATCAGTACATAGGAAGTTGACAATGTCAACCCCATCTGTTTATTGCAATTGGTTAGTGGGTTCATTTGAGTCACATGACATTGAACAAGTATGAATATCAAGTCAGAGTAAGTCAAATTTCCATACCTGTTTTAGGCAAGCATATTGAAACAGCATGGTGAATATACCAGCCAGGAAACCAGCATTTCCAGCTGTATTGTGATTCACTCACGAATTATTTCTTTGAACTGCATAGATAATATTTTTCTTTTTAAATGAAAACAATCTGCAGTTTAATTTTCTTAAGCAAATTGACATTAAGTGACCATATAGGATGGAAATGATTCTATTGTTTCTGTGCATGGTGTATGGGACTTTTTTTTTTTTTTTAAAACAAACAAATGCTGTTTAATTCACAACATGTTTATAAAAACATGAGCAGAATAAGGCAGTCTAAAAACAATGAAAATTATGATTCCAAACACTGACATTTTGCCAAAGGAATCTGAATATGTGCAGTTACAAACTCTTAGCCAGCAATCAAATATTATCACTGACCTTACTATGGCAGAATAACATTTAATAGGTTTCTCTTGGTTATTATTGCTCTTTTAGTGCTTTCTATAAGACATAAAAAAACTACACTCCCCTTGTGTTAGGGTGTCTTTAGCTCCTGAACATTGCAGTTAAACAGTGTTTCTATCAAAATAAGAAAGGATGCATACACAAAGGGGTTGGCCTACTTAAAAATAATTGAAGCTTATACACATGCAATTTATTTACCTGTAGAAAGTAGCATTTTGTTCCGCCATTACATTTCAGACCACTTGACTCCAAGCTTTCTTGTTTTGTTTCTCTTAAGCACTGTGTGATATATAGTACAGATAAAAGAAAAATCTCATAAGCTGCTTCTTTGCTGCACAGCCAAGAAATGCAATGAAAGAAAACAGCAATGCTTTCAGGAAGCTGCGAACCAGATTTTTAAACATATGATAGAAATATGACTATCTTTGAGGATAGGCAAAAGCCTACTATGTATTGAGTCTACAAAATACTTATCTTATGATAGACCCTTGCAATGGCTTTCTCTTGTGTATACATAGCTGTAGTGACACACAGCGGTTAATTATCAACTCTAATACAATGAAAATATTATACTGTAGATTGAATTAATCTTCAGATATGTTTAAACAGATCTGAGTGATGTTAAGTTTTTTTTATAACTGTTAATATTTTCATACTCTTAATCCCATTGTAAAGTTTGTTTACTAATTTTGAAAATGTTTCCTAGACTTTTACATGTTTGGTGATTTTATAAATTTAGGAGTTGATTCTTATACAGGTAGTCATGTTCTTGGATATTCTATATCTACCATAAGAAATTTCATGACACCAAATTTTTGGATTAAAGTCACATATTTGCTCATTTGACTATAAATGCTGATGGATTCCCCCCCTCTTTGTTGAGGGGGAAAATGTCTTCAAACTAAGTAACCCAACCCAAATAGCCCAACTGCTATATCCCGCACCATATTCTATATGTAAATTGTCACACCCTTTATAACAGTTCTGCTTGATTAAAGATTGGAAAACATTTTTTGAATTCATAATGTGGTGAATGTTGATATTGCTAGACCTTATGCTTTCACCAACATTCATAAAAACTACAGAGTTGCCTGAAGAAAGTAACTGTTCAGATAGGAAAGGGCAGGTGGATTAGAATACATATTTTCAGGCAATCCACAGTGAAACCCACTTCTATAATAGAAAAAAGTTGGACCAGGCATCTTGCAATTGGTATCACAACTGTGGTCTGATGGTCTTTCTTTGTTGCGTGCCACAGTTAATAGATGAGCATGATGAAGAAACACACAGACAGAACAGCTATCATTCTAGTGAATGGGACAGTGTCCACTTCTGTATTGTCAGTTTTATTTTAACATGGATTATGTATGTTGTCTTTGCGGCAACAAGGGAGATCGCCAGTGATGTGCCCATTGATATTCAATAGATGCAGGACATTGGAAACCCCGTCCAAAAACATCAGACATGGTTTTCCTGCTTTCTCCCTATTCAAACAATGGTATATCTGAGTCTTTTTCTAGTACTGGGAAAAAAAAAGCAGTGGTGACTTGGTATCTTGGTATTACAGTATTTCACAAAAGTCACAAATTCCCTCATAATGTGGTAAATAGTATATAATTTCTTTTCATGGCACAACACTATAGAAATGACACTTTAAAACAAAGTTACGAAGTCAGTGTACAGTTTGTATAACAGTGTAATTTCCTGTTTACGCAAAATACCTTCATATACAGCCATTAATGTCTAAACCTCTGGTAACAAAAGTGAAGAAAATCATAATTGTGGCCAATTAGCCATTTTCCCTCCCTGGTGTCATATGACTCGTTAGGTCTCAGATGTGAATCGGACACAATAGGACATAAACCCCCAAAACTGAGCTGCGGATGTGGGGCCAAGTGCATACAGTGTTTTAACGAGCCTCAGCATGGTCAGCCAAAGAAGCTGAATGCACATGCTCCATGCCATATCAAGTGGCTGTCTTTTGAAAATAGGTGTAAGAGTGCTGCACAGATTGCTGAAGCGGTTGTTGGGATGGGGGTTAGCCTGTGAGTGCTCAGACCATACACTGCATCAAATTGGTCTGCATGGCTGTTGTCCCAAAAGGAAGCCTCTTCTAAAGATGATGCCCAAGAAAGCCAAAAAACTGTCTGCTGAGGTAGGGGGCATGGATTACTGGAACTAGTCCTGTGGTTTCATAAGTACAAGATAAACTTATTTGGTTTTGATGGTCCCTAGCATGTCTTGCCTTCAGTCAAACATGGTGGTAGGATTGTCATGGTTTGGGAATGGATTATGGGTGCTACCAGCGATGGGGAACTACAGTTCATTGAGGGAACCATAATTGCCAACATGTACTTTGACATATTGAAGCAGAGCTTGATCACCTCCCTCCAGAAACTGTTCTGCAGGGGCCAGTATATCACAACAACTCCAAACACACCTCCAGGATGACCACTGACTTGCTAAACTGAGGTTAAAGGTGCTGGACTGGCAGAAGGTGGAGGATCTCTATCATCCACTAGCTCCGTACTGTCATAATGGGGTAGTCATGAAAGAGGTTTCCAGTGGCAACCTGTGAAGCTCCAGTGAACTCCATACCAAGGGAAACGGGAGTGTTGGAAACTAATGGTAGCCACGCCAAGATATTGACTCTTTGGGCACAATTTAGACTTTTTTTCACTTAGGTGTGTACTCAATTTTGTTTCCAAATGTTTAGAAATGAATGGCTGTGTGTTAACCTATTTGCATTTGTTTATTTTATCATAAAAGTTAGTATAAGCCATGTACCATAATGCCAGGGGTGTACTCACTTTTGTGAGATACAGCATATAGAAGGACCGATCTTAATGTGTTTATGTGTTACAAACTTATGCAGCATCACTTTTAGATTGAGTAGCTTGTACTTCTTGAATGTATGTGCAATGAAAAACATATCTCTAAGATTGTTTAAAAATATTATCTATTTTTTATTGCAACATTAATAAAAGAATAAAAATAAAATCTTGTCAGCCTTTGCTCATTAAGTAATGTGACCTTTTAGAATGTCTGTCTTGCTATGCTTCTTAAATATTTTCCTAATGAAGCTGTAATTGGCACCATCCACAATATCTTTCTTCTATTATGTTGTTATGGCAACAGATGCGTCTAGAGCACTTCCAGAATTTGCAGAAGTTGAAATCTCTTCTCTGCCAGATGGTACAACCTTTGAAGATATCAAGTCACTGCAGACTCTTTATCGGGAGCACTGTGAGGTAAAACCTGTGTGTTTATGAAAATATACTACTCCCACATTAAAATGTATTTATTCTCTCATCTTTGCTGTGTTTTCAAAATGCCATTAAA
>CM070032.1:101367873-101391294 GCA_036250615.1 Ptychadena robeensis | reverse complement strand
TGTGTATGCCAGGCTTAAAGGTCACTGCCATTATTCACATTAAGGGAAATACATTTCTAATAATCTAGACTTACACTGCATGGTGAATGCCTATTGTAGTAACTTTCTTTCAGGGCTCTGAATACTACTTTGTAGATTTGCATTGATAAGTTGATTGTAATTAATAGATCCACTTACTAGAAGTGTAACATAACAGTGTTATGCTTTATTGCAGGAACAGGCTTCCTGGGTGTGCCAGTGTGATGATAATATGGTGCAGAGATTGGAAACAGATTTCAAGATGACTCTTCAGCAGCAAAGTACTTTGGAGCAGTGGGCTGCCTGGTTGGATAATGTGGTGACACAAGCACTGAAACCCTATGAAGGAAGGCCCAGCTTTCCAAAGGCAGCACGGCAGTTCTTACTCAAATGGTCATTTTACAGGTAAAGTTACGCTCAACTGTTTTATATAGCAAATGTGTTCAATATCCTAGATTAATAATGTTTCTCTGGCAATAATAACCAAAAAAAAATAAAGCATGGTTCCATACTAAAGAACACTGTAACCTGGAAGTGACCAGACACTAGTCAGCTGACTTGGTTGATAACACATTTCCAGTAATAAAGTCTAGTGCTTTAATTTCATATGCCTTAAGGTGGCCATACACAGTTCGATATTTCTGTTCGATCGACTTAAAATTATTGCTTTTTAAGTCAACCAAACTAAAATCAATTCCTTCCCACCCGGTATGAGCGATCGATAGAAAAAGGAGCAGACATGTTGGTGAATTTTAGTCGATCCTACAAACATTTGACAGGTTTTCTAGGTATTTTGATCATTTTGTTTACAATCGTAATCACAATTGTTTTTAGAATCAAAATTACGATCGTATTTAGAATCAGAATTATAATCTTATTTGAAATCACACTTACGATCGGAATTTAGAATCTTATTTGGAATCATAATAACGTCATATTTGGAATCATAATATGCATGCTCTCCATAGTACTATCGTTGATGGATCGTTTTAACTCAATCACACTGCGTGGTGGTACGATCGATCGATGTTAGACTGGTGTACGATTGTAAAATAGAACAAAATTATCAAATGTAAGTGCAAAAGTCAACACGTGTATGGCTAGCTTTAGGGTGCTATCTGCAAGTTTACAGTAAAATAGGCTAGCACTCTAGCCTATCAATTTACTGTCCAATTACATGGTCTAGTGCTATCTGGTCATGTAACCTGGCTGCTTATGGAAGATGTTAGTAAGACAGGCAGTATTGTATTATGGCTCCTAAAAACATGTAACACATTATAAAACTGAGCAAAATGGCATTCTAGCATTGAAATCTTGGTACTTTTGTTTCTTATACAGTTCCATGGTGATTCGCGACTTAACCTTGCGCAGTGCTGCTAGCTTTGGCTCTTTCCATCTGATTCGCCTTCTCTATGATGAATACATGTTTTATTTAGTTGAACACCGGGTTGCCCAGGCAACTGGAGAATCACCAATTGCAGTCATGGGAGAGGTGAGTTTATTAACATACATTTAACTAAACAGTTTATTTTCAAAGAATACATTTAGTATTTCTTTGTTAGCAATGGTGACATGTGAACTGAGCTGTAAACAGTATCTACCAATGTACAATACGGTACAAATTTTTTAGGCTAATGGAAAAAAATGATCTTTTTAACTTATTTATAACTCATTTTACAGTCAGTATAAATCTGTAGATAAACTTTACCTAAAAACTATTATAACATAAGTTGTTCTGTCATGCACTTCAGAATATGCAATGTTTCATATTGTTTACTAATATTTTACAAGTTAAAGATAGATATATAATAATTATTTCTGAAGTAATACAAAGGGAAAGGGATATTCACTTTGACCCATTTAGCTGTGTGCGCAGAGCTGTATTTAGTATCTTCTGTCTACCTATAATATCTGTATAGACTGACCTCCTGTTTAGCCATTAAACAGGGAGCTGTTTATTTTTTTATACTAATTCTACTATTACAAAAATAACATTATAGGCTTGCGACTTTATAGAGCTTTTTGACATAAGCAGGGGGTGTTAAAGAAATTGAGTTTCTTGACAGTCCTGCTCTCTATTTTTAAGTTGCACAAAGTAAAAAAAAATTAATTAATTAATAAAATGTTTTACTTAGCCAGTCCCTTAATGTGTCCATCAATTACTTTAATTAAAGTTTTCTGTAACATTAACAGTCAACATAACAATGCAAAACAAAAAATAGTAGACGTCATCACGCTGCTCTTCAGAGCTGATCTGAGCTGCTCGGTATATGTGTGGGGGCCTTAAAAGAATATGGGTGAGAGGCAGACACTGTGTACCACTGTACTTGCGTGTATCGCCTGTGCACCAGCGTGTATGTAATCTCTGCATCCGATTGATGGGGATGGGAGGTGAAAAATACACCTTTCCTCCCAACAATTAGAAACAGAGACTGCATACATGCTGGTACTCATTATCTGCCTCTGACCACAAAGTGTATTATGCCGGTCTCTGCTTCTCTCACTTGTTGACAAGTTTGTGAATGTCCTAATATATATACATACACACACTCACACATTCTTTCTTCTGTAGACTGATGGGTGTTTGCCCAAGGCCTGATGTGGAATTAGTATCTTTTGTCATTTTATTTCTTGTCCTATATTAAAACATATGCATACAAATTGGCCCAAGTATGTAAAGTTAGTATGTAATTAAATATTTTGTGTTTTTCTCTTGTAGTTTGGTGACCTAACCGATGGATCTCCTGGTATTATGGAAAAAGGTAATCCTCTACTCTTGACTGCAGTTTAAGATTAGGTTGGTTGTGAGCTGCCCACTTGATACGCTCAGTACGCTAACCTGACAGCTACAAATTAATATCTTCAATCAGAATTTAGAAAATCTGAGCTTGGTGGAGACTTTGGCAGGAAATGGTTGTATACTTACACTAATGGTTCTTAATCTTTTTTACTTGAGGCTCCCCTTGCATGTGTCCAAGAAAAGCCAGGCCCCCCAACTCCTACACGGATATACACATTAAATTACATTTTCCCGGAGATTATGTGACAATGCTCCCATCCAGGAGTAAGTCCCCTCCCTCCTACCTTGCATGCACACAACTCCTCTCTGTATCTTAGGCAATTGTGGGGATGAAACCATGTTTCGAGGCCTTGTATTTAACTCACAAAGTCAGATTTGTGAGTGACATGTTCAAAGAGAAATTCCACCATCTTTAGTAAAAATTAGTAAAACGTCAACAAGACGTCCAGCTCCACTTTTACCAAGTTGTATCACCCCAGGCTGTACTTGGCTTACAGATAGGCAGTAAGCGGAGCACAGAACTGAGCTTGCAGCCTTTCTCTGTCATCCCCCCTCTGATGTCACTGATGGTGTGGTCCCTAATCCACAGAACTGTTGGTCATAAGCTGTGTTTAGACGTCATTGGTTCTTCATAGTGACCATAGAATGAATGTACATTGCACAAACTACATTCATTACCTTGTATGGAAAGGCCCAGAGTAGGGAGGCAAGTGGCATCCACACACAGCACCAACAGCAGGCATTGGGCAAGTTATTCATTTAGCAGTACACCCAGCTGGATGACTATATGTCCACCCATAATGTCTTTTCAGGCGCTAGATATTTTACCAAGATTGCCTGGTAGATTGTATTGGGCAACTTTTGTCGAGCATGTTTTCAACTGTGTACCTTCTGACTTCTTTAGAAACCTCTGTTGAAATGTACCTATGATATTTTATGCTGTTGTGAAGGCAAACAGGTAGACATTTTTCTGTGTATGCATTTTTAAGGTTGGTCGAAGAGATGGCAAAATGTGGACATTAGCAAATTTTGCAGACTGTAACTAAACCAATGAAGCAGAGGCTCAGTCTGCATAAAATTTGCATGGTAATGTGAAAATTTCGTTATCTCCTTGATCATTTCTAGCTCTCAGTTGAGAAATTAAATCTATTCACTTCTCAAAGCATTTTGTCAGAAAAAAATTTAAATTGGTTTAACAGTACTCTGAGAAACAGGAAAAGTAAAGTCCCCAGCAGGGAAACAGACAGACATAAATCTTTGCGAGACTATGCTCTATGCTCTAACTTTTCTCTCAAGTTAGTTGATGCTTGGCTTTGTGTTATTGCCTTTTTTTCATAATCATAGTATTGCTCATGAAGAAAGTGTGTTGTTTGATATGTTGTGTATTTTTGCAGATGAGGGAACTGATGTGGATAGTGAAATGGAAGACGACATGGATGATTGTGGGGAGCCCCCAGCAAAGAGGGAGAAGACCGAGTTGGCTCAGGCATACCAGGTGGGCTGTATGCAGCCAACACTAGAGGGCAGCGTTCAGCAGAGCCTGGTTTTGAACCAAATACACAGCGAGCACATTGTCACAAGCACTCAGACCATCAGACAGTGCAGTGCCACCGGGAATACGTACACTGCAGTCTAGTGAATTTGCAAGATTTTCAAAAAGAAGTTTATTAATATATGTATGATGGGCTTAGGAGTATGGCAGAAACACAGAATACGCCTGAAGGTCGACTGTTGTCAAATTTTCCTATTGTGACCTTAACTTACTTTGTCAACCTTGCCCCAAGCACACTTTCCTCTACTTTTCTCAGTGTATAAACATATTTTTCTTTGTGCTTGGTGTTAATGATGTTGTTTTTATATGATTTCTGCTTTTATTCATGTTATTGTTTTAAGCAGATTGTATCACAGTTCCTAATTTCTTGACGTCCCACTGGAGTTATTTTAAAAATGTTATTTTTTTTTAAATATCTACTTTATTGCTGGATTGTGTTGTAGTTATTTTATTAGTTGAGCATCTTTTTTTTTAGAAAATGCTCAATACACTGGAGAAAAAAGGTGCGGCAGCAGACGAATGACAATTATTTTGGTAATCCCCTTATCTATGTAAGATAAGATATTTATACTGATGAAGGTAAATGTTTTGGCTGTTGTTCTGTTGTGTGAAGGCGATTTCAAGCAACTTCTTTGTGCCCTACAAATTACTATAATGGTCTGCATGGAAATGTGCAGTATTCTAAAGTTGTGATATAAGTGAAAAAAATATACTTTTGTCTAACAGTGAACAAATAACTTCCGTTAACTGTATCCATCTGTACTAGGAAGACATCTGTAAGGGCAGAGGATCGCTTAGCAAACATCTTTCCCTAATGTTTATTCGGCTAAGTGCAGCCTCGGCTATACTATTAAGATACTACTGATACTGTGCATTGGGTACTATTGCACAAATCCTATATGCTGTTAAATATTGCTGATAACTGAAGGTATGAGATATATTTACAAAGACCCAAATTCTGGGCTTACTCAGTAAGATCAGATTTAGTTGAATAGACACAGATCCACAATGATGATTTCTGATTTGTTCCAAGGTAATGCTGATCTTGCTGTTTTCCTTACTGATTAAGCCTATCATAAAACTTTAACCTCTTCAACCCTGATTTCTGGTTCTTTAAGATGGTGCAAAATCACACATGAAGCATGGCCTTATGATCAGGATGGTGGTAATGGAAGGGAACTCATCTGATCTTACTGTAAGGGTGCCATGTGAAGACTCAAAACTCAGGGAAGATGGCGTTAAAGATATGTATGTGCAGAATAGATAAGTACCAATGTCAGAGGTTTGTGTTCCTGCTATTCCAGAAACTATTTCATAACAGTAGTTAACTCTGCTGCTATTACGCTGTGTAAATATGTGTTTGTGTGTATATATACTGTATGTATGTGTCTGGATATATACATATATTTACACATACACACACTTGAACACATATAATTTATAGGATGCAAGGAATGTAGCAACCTGCATAGTGTTGAAGATTTAGAGCTGTTACCCTGGTTCCTAAAACAGCAGCAATCATGATTCCAAAGCTGAGATATATTTAATCAAGCTTTCTTTATTGGATCCGTTATAGTTTTGTTGTGTTTGCTGTAGAATGAATAGAAAGCAGCAAGCCATATGCGCACCCCAGTACATATATTAACCAGACACCTGAAAAGCTATTAAATATATACGTTGTGTTTGTTTTGTCAACAGTTATAATTTAGGAAGTTTCAAATGTGGAAGAACCACTTTATAGTTAAATTGTGTCCAGCACAGTTGAGTTTGTGCATATTTTGAAATCTGTTGTTGAAATAGTTGGTGAAGGCAAATCCTGGAGAATAGGATTGATATAACTTAGTTGCCCTATGTAGGTGAACGTGATAGAATCTACTCTAAAGGTGCCCATACACAGGACGATACCTATTCGAGCGTGATGATGCAACGGATCGCTGCATGATCGTTTGTTGAATTGATGCACACCACTTTGCGCGATCGATTCCTAGTCGATATTTTGGATGAGGTACATGGTCAAAAGTAATGGCGATCGAACAGTGATTTACCAACATATTGGTTCCCGGTTCGAGCAGCATTTCTTCGGTTTTTACGGTCAATTCCTGAACGATCATTCACCCCAAGCGCACGCAACCACTCTCTTTTTTTTTGGGAATGAAATGAAAAATCGACCCATATATGGGTACCTTTAGGGTTAGTGACTGCCTCTTGCTTGTTGGAGATTTGTTATTATGTTGAAGGTTTAGCTTCTACACAACATCAATTTTAGAATCAGAAACTCGGCTTTCTCTGTAATGATTTCAGAAAGCTTTGCCTAGCTATGCATCTATTTATGAAACATGTTTTTGATCTTTCAGTGCTCTTTGCAACGACAGTTAATAGTTATGGCTTTTTCTGCTGACTTTGAGGCCTAGTAAGGCACTCAGTACCATCATATAAATACTCAGTATTATCAAAGGTATGCATTGTCATTTAGTATGACTAACCTATCGTAGTAGACAGGTTATCAAGTTTAAATAAAAATAATTTGTAGGCTGCATTCAGATGATCAAAAACAAACTGAAAAAAAGCTGTCCAGCAAACACCACATTTTATGTTTGGCTGTTGCTTTTCAGACTGAACACATCCACAGGACTGTGGTTTCATGCAGCTTCTTTCAAACCGACCATCTGAATGCAGCCTTAGTAAATCCTGTGAAATATTCTATGCTGTCTGTCCATAACCTAGCTGTAAAGTTAAATAATTTTTCACTTTACATCAGGGAAAAGCCAAGATAAAGCAAATCAACAAGACTCTTGTGCCTTTAAAGGAAGCTTGTTTGAATATGGCTCTTCTATAATATAACCAGGGCATCAAGGAATGCTTAACTAATGTGAGTAGGAAAACCTTTCTTAACAAAGTAAAGTGCATGTAATATATTTTAGGCAGTGTACCTGGCACACCTCTTTGGAACTTGTCCCCATTTGTGTAGGGTTTGAACAGGTGGCTAGATACACCATTGCCATTTAAGAATGTACATCAGGGATCACAGTACCTCGCCTATTTCATGGTGCCTTAAACAGAACTGAAGCTAAGGTGTAGGTGTCTTTTATTTTCTTTCTTCTTGTTAAATCTTTTTTTATTTTTTTATTTTTTTTCGTTTGTTTTGTTTTTTTGCAGCAAGGTGTGCCTGGTGTTTTTAAAGCCCACAGAAAGTGGCGAAAAGTCCTAATTTTGTAATAAATTAGAATATACTTTCTGCTCTAGAATTAAAATGCACAGATTGTCCCTTCTTTTGTTCCCCATTTTGTAACTAGATGTATTTTGCTTTCGTGAAAGTAGAAGATACTAGGTAGCTTAAATGTCCAAGGCATTCCAAACCACTCCAGGGAGCATGCTTATTAGGATACACTCCATTTGTGTCACTAGAGTTGGCATATCTGCAATGATGTTCATCTTTATATGGACAGCAGGATGTACACTACAGTGAAACACTCACATCTTGCTTTCTTAAGCATGGTTTCCACATATCCTAAACAATGCAATGTTATTGGGAATAAATATGTATTTCATTTAACAGGGAAAGAAATCACATTAGAGAGGTACAATGGAAATACAAGATCATTAGATTTATACATTTACCTAAAAAGATTTGTATGTATATTTGTTTTATGGAGAGTGTGGAATTAGTTTTTGTGTTCTTAGCTTGTTAGCATGTAAAATATAAGCACAATCCCCTTTGCTTTGAATCACGTTGCCCAATGTAATTTCGGACTATAAAACATTGTCATATACAACAAACATTAATACTTTACATAATAAGTATAGCCATTACACATGCTCATCTACATTATGGACAACCATTGTCTGAAAACGTATGTTTATAGAGCAAGGAGTTTCTAGCAACTATTTTTAGAAAATATTTCTTTTGTTGTACAACCCAATCTTCTTTTCTTAGAAAAGCAAATTATATATTGTAACTTAGACCTCGTCCATTAAATATCTCTAAAACTCCAAGGGCAAAACATTATGGGCAGGGTATTTTGTAAAAAGGCTTGAGGCTTGCAAGTGCCATTTTCTGTCATTTCAGAGAACTACAAGTGCAAATGTATTTTTGTCCACTTGTCAACCATGCATGGAACAGCTGGCCATTACCTGTACTATAAATTGTATCTAATTGCCTTTCCATACACACTATACTTTATGTAAATCCATTAAGATTCCAGGCTTTATAAAAGTGAAACATTCGATACAGTTTTAGCATTTCACATATTTCAGCGATGAAATATGATTTCAAACAACCTACAAAATCCAAAAGTAAAAATGAATTGTTATGTGTATGTTTTAAAGTAACTGTATTTACTTCTATATTTCTCTTTTCCAATTACTATGATACATTTAGGGAATTTGAAAAAAATCCCTATGGGTTGGACTATAATAGGCTGTAAAACATATGATTTCAAGTTGTTTTAATCAGTTGAAGTAAAACATTTTAAGGGGGTTTTGCCAAACCATGCAAAGTCATTTCTGGCTTTTGAAGCATTGAATTAGCACTCCATGATGACACTTCCTGTAAGTGACATGTGAAAAGTGCTCCCTCTTGCCCATCCATTTGAAATGCTTTGGCCCCAACCCTGCTGTAGCAGTCCATGAATATTTACATGAACAAGCACCACTGATAAACATGCTGAAAAGCTGCAATTGCTGTCTTTTTATGTAGTGCATGACACAATGCATTTGACTGTGTGAAAGGCTCTTATTAGCATGGATGTTTATGGATCAATGATCTCCTAATCACATTTCCCATATATGTCTGTTGGTTTACCTTGATGTAAACTAAACAGAGCCGGTCTTGATTTCAGCATTAAGTCTTTTCTGGTTTTCTTAGCATATAAAAAAAACTCCCATCTTCTGACCTGACACTTATTTTTTATGTAACCAACTAAACACAGTCTACCTAAAATACAGTTACCTCTAAAGGCCAGTTACCATCTTGGTAAAAAGGGCACAATTACCCCTGTGTTAGGGCCCTTTGCTGTTATCAGAATCAAATGGAATTTGACATTTTTATTTTCAAGTCACTTCCCAAAAAACGTCTTTCAGGATAAAAGACCCTTTTCTTATACTAGTTTAATTATATGGTTTTTTTTAAATATTTTTTTCACATTTATTTTCATTTCATTATCATGTACTGTATTGACTTTTCATGTTTACAAAAGAGTTTTGAATTGTTTGGCCTGTACAGTTTAGTGCCTATTTGTCACATAAATGTAGCCATTTTTGGGAATATGGCAGTTTCAGGTATGTTGTGCCTAATCCCTTTGCCCCTATGTATTTGAATGACAGCCTTCACCTTTACACACACACACACACCAGGATTCCATTCAGTGCACATTCAAATAAATACAGCTTAGTCTAGTTTTTTTTCCTATTGCCTCAGTATACATATTGTCTGCTGTGTGTAAATTAAAAATAATGACAAAACTTATGTGACTTACACATTCATGGTTGCAAAAGACCAGCAGCAAATTCAAAAAAATTGAAACGCAAAATATAGATATTGGGTTTTCTTTTCAGTTGTTACCACACTGCTCTGTGTTGGTCTCTCTGTTCATTCCTAAAGCCCCCCATACACCTTTAGATCTCTCTGACAGATATCCCTTAGATCTACCAACATCTATGTAGTGCCGGGTCCTATGCGATTAAACACAGGTAAACTTGAAGGTTTAGAAAGTCCCTCATATTACATGGTTTTGGTAAAACGAAAAGGAGATCTAAAGGAAGACAGTGGAATCTAAAGGTTTATGGCCAGCTTTAGTTATATGCATTTTGTGGGGTTGGGATCATCAGGTGGGCTTTCTTCTTAACTAGGCTCTCCAAAATGAAGCTAGCAGATCCATTTAACCAAAAACGAAGCATGTTCTTGATCCGTGTGACCTGTGTATTCAGGCAAAGTGCTTTTGCTTTCTCCCCATCTGATTTTATTCACACACTTTTCCAAAATGTTTTATTCTTTGTGGAGGTGAACAGAGTAAGTTTAACCAAATAACATTCATGAATAGGAAAGGAAATTCCAACAGCATTATGAAATCAATTATAAGTGTATATAATTTAAAAAGTTCAGTTTGTTCCCCTATACTTTCCACTTGCAGCACAGCCATTTTTAAAGTTATTTGGGTTAATATTGGTGTGCTCTAGGCTAACAAGGTAGGATTTACCATACAAACAGCATCAACCCTTTCCATGCTATGCTATGTCATGCATACAGGTTGATATAAAAGGCCTTTCCAGTGTCGTAAGGGTGGAATATACCTCTTTTCTCTGTAACCAGTTATCTTGTCTGCAGAATAGTGGTAAGTATTTCAGAACCACATGCACTACAATTAACTTAAACTAGCTTATAAAAACTGGAATAGAAACATGTTTTCTATAATAAGATTGTTTATTATGAAGTTGTGCTTAACCCTTTGAGCATTGTAAAAAAAAAACACAATCAAGGCTTTAGTCTAGTAGCTCAGTTCTATTTTTGCTCCAAATGTATAAGGCATCTTTTCATTACCGGTTTTCTAGGTCACGTGGAGTGGACTTAAACCTAACATTACAAAACACAGCAATGTGATAGAATGAATGATATAATACAATTTGTGTTATTTATTTGCTTTATGTTTTGGTGTGTGTTTGTTAAAAAAAATGTCCATCTCCAGAACAAGCAAGTTCAATCATTAATTCTCCTTTAAATAATAACCAAGCTACTCTGTACAGCATTTCACAAGCCGTCCTCCCACCTAATGTTTGTTTACATTTTATCCACCTCAAAGTCTACTACAGTTGATTATTAAAGTGCCTGAAATAAGAACTGTTGCCTATATAATTTAGATGACACAATATAAGGAGTTTTTATTGGTCGACAAAGCGGGCTGCTTTAGTGCAAAACAAGTTGCGTGAAGTTACTTTCATTGTTTTCCAGGGACTTAAAATAAAGAGAGATCTTGCCCATGGTTCAACATTTGAATTGTATTTTAATGCACTTGTTTCATTCTTAAATCAAGCAATTGTACTTATTTCAGACACTTTCAGACAAGTGCCTGTGTGTGTCTCATTTTTACTCCATTCTACTCTTAACTATTTTGTAAAAAAAAAAACATAAACTACTGGTAGGCTTTTCTGTTTATACAAGTAATTTCTTATTTAGATAGGTACAGGAGCAGTTTGACTAAAAGTCGGGTACAATATTCATGTGAAACCTCCTAAAACATCCATTGTTATATAAACCTCAGCAGTCTATATGATAACGTTAGATCCCTTTATAATTCTGTATATTTTTTTTGTAAGCTAATAACTGTGACTTATCCCAACAATTGCATTAACATCTATGTACATTCGGGATGCTGGTTTTCCACATATGTCTGTTACACTACTGCTATTTAAGGACTACTATTCTCAGCAGCATAATATATGAGTTACATTGTCCACTGATTCATTCCCTTGTAAATATCTGATTGTTTGTAAATTGGGGCTACAATTTGGGAAAATAAAATCAGCAACAAGCCAAAAAGCATTTTACACTACTAAAAATAAACCTTTTTCCATAAAAAAAGAGCTAGGTGCAGTACTTACACTAACCAATCAGAATTGTGTGTGCTTGTGTAATTGCAACATCAGCAATGAATTCCAATTGCTTTCTAAGGGATATTGTTTCGTGTGCGGTTTATTATGGAAAGTCATAGATAATAATTGTAATAAGTCACAGTTCATGGCCATCTTAAAGTCCACCTTTTTTATTTTTTTTTGTGAAGTAGTCATTTGTAAAATTATTTCAACACAAAATGGAATTCTGGGAGTAACATTAGGTGGTTGTTAGGCCTGCCTGGCTGCCCACTTCTTTTTCTATATATCTGTGAAATACAGCTGTACAATACTCAAAGGGTTGTAGTTTGACTGATTCTGTTCTTCACAATGATTTACTGTATATGCTTCTCAGTTTGCATGCCTTGATCATTGCTGCTAGTGGTTGTACGTGCCAGTAGATTTAAGTAGAGTATACCAATCTTGTCTTAGTGAAAGCCACTTACAAAGTGACTGTCGGATATACTTCTGTAGTATTTTAGGTGTCACAAGTTTAGTTTAAGTAGTATGCAACATGCCTTATTTTTTTACACTAGGGATGAAAGCTTTGAGATCCAAGATTTGATTTGTATCAAGGAAGCCTCGATGCCCATGGACACATCACTAACAAAATCATACCCATGGGGCCGAAATATCTTAACTAATAGTATACAACTGGCAGTAATTCTATATTATTATTATTTATTATTATCTGATTTTTTTAACATTCCAAAACACGCCTGGACTGCACATTTAATGAGAAACCAAATTGTGTGGATTTCTATTTAAGATAAGCTTGAAACATTTCCACTACTTTCATACAAAACAGCAAGTTAAACTAGAATTCATGTCAAAATAAAAAAAAAAATCAACGCAGTTTTCTATATTTCTGTTTATTATTCAAGGGTACTAGAGGGTTCACCAACAAATTGCATACCCTTAGCATCAGTCTACAACAAGCTAGCAAGCCTAAATGGCTACTATATCCACCTTCCCACCCACAATAGCATGAGCCAACTTAACCTACCACTCCCCTCCACAGATCAGTAAGTATAGAGATCCCGGTCCCTCTGTTTGTTATTTATCATATTTTTGGCTTATAAGATGCTCCAATGTATAGGACGCACCCTGTACTTCGGAGTGTCTGATGGCCGAAAAATATTTTGTCTTTCTTCTACCCTGCTGGCCAGAGCTGAATGCTCCGACAGAGCAGGAGTTAGAGAGGTGGAGAAGCTGTCTCTGACTGGCCAGCAGAGATGTATGTAAGGTGGGCAGCTTGTGCCCAACTCCCAATACAGTGCAGATGAAAGAGAAGCTAGCTCTGCCATCTGCCACTGTGTGTGAGTTGAGCTCAAGCAGCCCAGCTCACAGAAAGTTAACACAGTGCTGGAGGAAAGATCCTCCCACAGGCTTATCTCTCCTATGCACTCTGTAATCAGCCGCACTGGATGCTCTGGCTGTGTGTGAGAGCTGACTGGCAGGCTCTGCTCTTCAAAGTTTATATCAGCAAGGCTCGGCTGATGTAAACAATACAGTACAAGATAGTGTGGATCTGGATCTCCCATCTGACAGCGCCTCCACATCCCAGCTAATTTGCCAAGAGAGCAGAGGAGCTGGCAAGGAGCCAAGGCACGACCACCTACGGCTGAGCGGCAAGACACAGGCATTTTTTCACTAATTTTAGTCTTAAAGTCCAAAAAATATGGTAATCCTATAAAATAACTACCTTGCAGTGATGGATGTAAACAAATAGTGGCCCCACAAGAACCAGATTTTTTAAAAGTACTAGTCTGTAGAGGAGAAACATAGGGCATTATAGTCCTACATCCAATACATACAGTTATACATCCAAAACTAAGTTTATAATAAAAAAAAAAGGTTTGTGAACCAATTGTGAGGTTCAATTCTATTACAAAAGGAAAGGGAACTTAAAAATACATATCTATGTCATGTAAGGTTGGTCCATGCTGTCCAGTAATACAATGTTGAGTCCTAAACACAGGATTAAGTTGTCATTCCTCTGGGCTTTCTTACCCTATCACCATATTTTCATTTTTGTTGTGTCTTATTTTTCTATTTAAGTGCCATTTATTTCCCTGTCACTTGGTAAGTGGCTGAGGACTAAGGTTTAGTCCATAAGCACAGAGGTATAGTAGCAGTAGAAGTTTATGGTTTTCTTTTTTTCTTCTTTCTTTTATTTCAGTTTTTATATAGAATGAATATTTTGCATATAAAGATAGGCAGCTTTTTCTTTTTCCTTAATAGAGATTGTATGTGTGTGATGATAATGTTCTTTTCCAGTTTTTTGGATTACAGTTGACTATACTTTTTATTTAAAACCTATTTGGAGAAACCACGTGATGCATTTTTTGTATAATGTATTGGATTTTGTAAATACGTATTTCCTGATGTGATTTTTGTGAAAAATGCTAAATCTTTTAGTATATAATGTCCTCTCCAAATTGGCAGGAGCTAAATGATAGTTTGTGGGCAATTTGTATTGTGTACTGTACAATAACTGGGGAACTTTTATAATTATAAAAAATATATATATTAACTTTTAGTGTGTTGTTTAAAAAAATGACTGGAACATACTAAAGATATTAGTAGGATTTTTCTGAATATTTCAGACTTGAACTCAGGCTAGCTTTCTTGTGTTGTTTTTCAAAACAAAATTGTGTCTTGTCTTTTAAAAATTAATAAATTTGTTTTCTTGTTACAAATGTGTGTTGTCTGTATAAAGTTCCTTCCTGGCTACCATACAGCTGGGTCCATATCAATGGATATTGGATAATTCCATCAATGGATGAATTGAGGTAACGTAAACTATTGTGCATATTGTGAGAAATACATTGACAGTGGTTGTAGAGTTCCAATATTTTGGCTTCAGTATTTTATGCGTCCCCTAGAACAAATATACAGTGGACCCTTGAGATACAACTGGCTACAGATACAACCAACTCGAGATTAGACCAAAATTTTATTTTCGACTTAAGACCAAAGTTTCGACTAACAACCCTGAAGCCGGTATACACTATTGCCTGTGGGTTGCACCCAAATGCTAATGACTCCTGAAAGAAGTTGACAAGTAGTGTGTTTTTTCTCTTTCTGTATGCACCCTTGTATACACAATTCTGTCTCTGGGTTATGCTAACACACATTTGTTGACTTATTAAATTTTTATAGTCACTTCAAAAAAATGGTAGGAAATATAACACAACATAAGGGACATGGCAGCAAATGTGGTAGGTGACAGACACACATCGTAAGTATGGAAATACTTTACTCTAGATCTCACAACCCCTTGGTGACCTGCACAATCTGTGTTTAGGAGTAGAGTAGTGTAGAATGTGTTTAAGTATCTACTAAAGGCCCCCATACAGGTAGTGAGTCGGTGGCAAAATCTTCCCTGGGTCGCAGGTGCCCACACCCCAAAGCCAGAGAACGGACATGTCCATAAATCTCTGGCCGATGCCATTAGTTTGAATGGGGACTGGCATTCCCATTCAAACTAATGGCAGGCACTTGATGCCTCGATGCACTCCGAGGCACTCTGTCACCTATCTGTTGGCCCCCACTAGCTACGTGTGTGGGGGGCCTTAAGTAATAACTACTGTTATATACGGCCTTCTGAAATAGAATCTGCGAGCTAACAGGTGATTCAAGCATTTATAAAAACAATGTGTACTTTTGTGAACCACAGTGTATAGTGTTGACTCATTCTGTGTGTCTTTGCTGCTGTGGTTTAAGCTGTACCCACTTTCTGTTTTGCACCTAAATCTAATAATAGTTGTTCACTGTTAGACACTTGTGTTCATCCACTGCGTCATTAAACGGCTAGTGAGCTTGACTGTGAATTTATTGGTGGATGATTCAACTTGACAAAAACTTAAGTTCTATATAGTCAGGGTCTGGATAAAGGAACCAGCAATGTTTTGTGTATAAGACTGGTGGATGATTCAACTTGACAAAAACAAGTTCAATATAGTAGGGTCTGGATAAAGGAACCAGCAATGTTTCGTGTATAAGACTGAGGTTATGAAATTATCTTTCCACTCCAGCAAGGTTGACTAAATCTCTATCATCATTGAACAAGATTCTAAAATGTTTTCCATTAGACATTCAACACTTTTGATCTTCACAGATTCTTTGTTTTTAGCATATAATATATCAATGATGTCCATAGTGAAATAAGTAACAAGCCTACATCCCCAATGAATTAATCACTGGTTTCATATGTGGCACCCTATATCAGGAATTTTTTCCTGATATACACAATATACAGGACTTTCACGGCTTGTATGAAAAACTATTTGTTTTATTGTCACAAAAGGCAAAATAAATAGAAACAAATGTATAGAATTTGTACACACTGTTGGTGGGTCTAAGCTCTGAATATCAGTCTCTTGGGGCGTAGACCCTGCATAGTCTCAACGCGTTTCGCGCTAAACAATCCTCTTAATCAGGAGACAATAAACATATAGTCTGTAAAAACATAGAAACATACTTAATTGTAAGACATGAGCAAGTACATTCAAGTACGGTATAGTCATTTTTAGAATGTATACCATAAAATAAAAACTGAGATGTGTATTTTGGGAACAAATGACCCCAACAGGGAAAGATCCTAGTGAAAATTAATAGAGTATATCATAACGTATTCAAAAGAACTTTGTAATGCTGAACAGGACCTTAAACCATAGTGCACTCAAAGTAGAAAATGTTTACTTTAGTTTACTCATAGCTTCCCTGATTCACTTTGATACAACTTTTATAGCAGCATCTACTCGCCTACCTTTTGTCATTCAGTAGCCAGAAGAGAGTGTTGAGCAATGCTGGAGTAATAGCATGGAGGTGGCTCCCCGTATGATGCCTTTCTGTGCAATATCTTCAATCAATATACCAGTGGTTCCCAAACTGTCCCTGGCAGGGCACCCCTTTACTAGATAGGAACAATATCATGCCCCCTCCCCATTCAAACTGCACAGTTTCAGATTGAAGACCATTTCACACTAGCCGGGTCTCCGTTGCCGTATTATGTACTAGTACTAGTGTGAAATGGCCCTCACACTTTTTTTGAAATACAACTTTACTTGGTTTTCACACCAATCATGTATCATTTATACACACACCAATCATACAGAAACATTCATTATTCACATAGAGACACACACTTCTATCATGCAGAGACATCAATCATTCACTTTGAGCAGTGGTGGGCAACTGAATTGATATGGAGGGCCACAACTGCGGCTCAGCATCAGAGGGCCGCACAGAACATTCTAAATCTATAAGCATTTCATAATGAATAAATGATGCATGCATAGCTAGGACAAGACATTATTTTTATTTTTAAATAACAAAACTTAAATGTTAAATGATACTTCAAGCATTAGGGAACACTGGTATGGTAATGCACATTTTGTGTCACATATATCATCAAGGGTTATGTACTCCTATTCTGAGGTTATGTGCCACAATATATATTATGTGATCATCCCTCGTTCGTTGTTAGAATAGTGGACGCATAGACACTCACCTGTCTACTGACTGCTGCAGCTGAGCATGCTGATTGCTGTGTGTGAAAGTCAATCAGCAACCCAGACGGCGTCTGAGCAAGTCCCTCGTCTCTCCCCTTCCCACTCTAAGAAGAACCCTGTCGAACACGCATCAACAAGGGGGTCGGCAGACAGACATGCTCTATGCATTAACAGTTTTCAGGGGCCGCAAAAGAGGGACCGAGGGGAGCTGCTGAAGAATACACACATTATGAGACACACATTTCATGCACTCTACTTACTGTCCGCCGCTTGTCCCTCCCTCGGCCCCCTATCTGCGCCCCCCCCCCCCCCCCCCCCCCCCAGTTTGGGAACCACTGCAATATATTATCTGCATAACTGTAGGCCAATCAATCGTTGAGTAGGCACAAAATGATATTAATACTATGGTTGGGCTATATTAAGGTAGCACAAATGATGTCGGCCAAAATCAACCAGACGTGTGAGGTTCCTGTAATCAAGAAAGGAAAATTGATGTGGTTGTATTATTGCTTGTTATACATACATGTTTGTTGTAAGTGTTCTAAATTATAGCTGATACTATACTATAATTATAGCTAATACCAGGCAACCATTGAATGCATCTGTCAGAGCACAGAATGGTTATAACAGGAAAGAAGGAAACATTAAATGCTCAGAACTATATAGAAGGTGATAGTCGAGTCTCAGCTTTTATTCTAAACTCGAAAACCGTAGAGCTGTTAACATGCTTAGTCATTGAGTCTTGATGACGGAAAAGGTTCAATAAGGAAATAAGTGTTCCAGAGCAAGGCTTCTCATTAGAGCACCTCACAGTCCAGTGAGCATAATGTCACTGTGATGGCAAAGGTTGGGGGTATGTTAAATGAAAACATATCATTTTGTATTTAATGGCCATTTGAATGTCACATAGTATAACAAAAGATTTAATGTCAACAAATTTGTTGCAGCATCAGCGCTATCATTAGGAGAGCATGTTTTATTTTTCAGATCATTAGGTGCCGGAAATGATTAGTGCCTGTTACCTGGGTAAGTTAGGATGGATTATTTTTAAATGCCCCTCTCTTCCATCACCACTAATTTAGGTTTGGTAATGAATTGACTTATATTCCAACTTAACAAACCCAAAGTTGTTGTTTTTGCTTTATTAAGAAGGCTTTTGTGCCCTTGGGCTGTTGTTCCTATGAAGAAACTATATCATACCAACACCAGTCAGCAGTGAACCTAAAGACTGCCATACACGTGTCGATGCCCCGTGAGACGGATCAGCCTTCAAGCCCAATATCAAAGGAGCTGGAGGCGCAGCACTGCTTCGTCATCCAGCTCAGCCGATGCTTTGCATGCATACAAAGCAATGGAGATCGACCGTGATTTACGGTCATGTCTAATAACCCTATTTCCGAGTGGGATAGATGGACGTGAGCATGCATGGCTCTCGAAGCGGCCATCGATCTAGGCCATATCTTTGCGCATAATGGGCACCATTAGAATGATCGGGGAGCTGGTATTTTTAGTTTTTTACCTTACTGACAAGTAAATTAAGTAATTAGAAAGTTTGTAAGTAACCTAAGTAAAAGGAAAGATAAAGAACAAAACAGATCCACGGATGGACTGAAGGCAATACTCACATGAAAAATGATGGTCTGTTATGCAACTTGATCAAGCGTATTAACAGGTACCCCGAAAATTCTTTTTTACACCTTAACTTACAAGAAGGTAAGAAAAATGAGAAATGACAAAGAAAAATAACCAGTTTTATTAGAAGAGGTTAAAGAACTCTGAGTATATCTAAAACAGAAATATTGTAAATACAATTAGGTATCCTGAGGGAGGAATCGATATTCGTTGGAGGCAGTGAATTCTATCCAGTAATGCCAGGTCTTCCTAAACTCTCCTATATTTTTGATTTTCAATGGTTGGAAATGTTTGTGAAGGTTCTCATGCATCCAGGTCAGTGTATATCTGTAGTGTTTATTGGACTTGCTGTGTTTATTTTTTCATAGTGAATTGAGAAAGCCAGTCGGATGACTATGGAAACATCTTCAAGAAACAAACACAGCAAGTCCAGCTAATTTGAATGAAAGCGCACCTAAACTCAAAAATAAAAAAACACCAAAAAAATTACATTTTTACTTACCTCTAAACTGTCCCAATGGCTCAAAGTTGCTCAAAAACATAAAAGATATATATTTAGTTATCCTGCTGATGTCTGTGGGAGCTGCCATTTTAGATTCAGTGTTGGCTTCCAGTCTTGAATGAATTAAGGCTGCAATAATGCCGGGGGCCACCAGATACAATGTGTGTCAATGGAGTGGGGAAAAACCCAACTTGCATAGCAGTGTGAGGAGCTGAAACACTGCGACCCTGTGATTTCAGGGTGAGGGGGGAAATGTACAGATTTCTCCTCACAGGTAATGATTTTCAATTTAATTTTTTATTTACATATTGCTCCAATAATGTGGGGTTGGCTAGCTAGTTTGTCTGGTGGTTTTAAATGCGCTTTAAACACTACAGGTTGGAAATCTGTAATTCTCAAAAATCATTGTTATACAGTTCTTAGTTAGTCTTGTCTCCGTGATCAAAATAACTTTGATAGGGGGTGAAGAAAATCCCTCCTAAAACTAGGACAAATATTTATCGGTAATAAACAATTAACATAAAAACTATTCCCTAAGCCCCCATTACACGTTCCGACCGATTTTTCGTCCGATCGTGTCACCCAACTTTCACCTAAAATGTTATGGTCGGTCGGTCGGCTGGCACGAAAAATAGGGAATTCGAATTATCACCGACCAATCGGCCCGACACTATTTATTAACAGCAGATCGACCAAAATTTACAGACGGGTACATAATTCCGCATCCGATTAATCTCCCGACCACGTTGGTCGGTCGGGCAAAATTCGTAAGAAAAATCGGAGCGTGTATGGGGGGCTTTTCTCTGACTATGACTGAAACAAAAGAGTTCTACTTGCATAATCTACAACTATGTTGGCAAATTAGCAACTATGTATGGGCGTAGCATTAAGCCTTGAACTGTAGCTTTTGTTTTAATGAAGCTATAATCTTTACCCTTCTAAATATTTTGAAGGTTAAGGCTTTCTTTCCACAGTGTTTAGATTGCCTGTGTTAATGGTATTACTTGATGGGGATGTCGATGCATCCCATACATAATCATGAGTTCCAGCCCCGCCTGTTCCCACGGCATTCATCAGGTCAGCCGATGAACGCCATGGGAACAGGCAGGGCGGGAAATCATGCATATGTATGGGATGCATCGACATCCCCATCAAGGCATGTGACTAATGCAAAGGGTATTGGTGCATCCCTAAATGCTGTGGAAACATAGCCTAACGGTATTTCCTTTTACCAACTAAATTATCACTAAGCTCAATGAGTTACATGTACGATCATTTTACATTAGGAGGAAAGTACTATGTATTTCTATGTATTATTTGTAATGTATATTAATATGTAATATATTTATATAATAGAATACTGGTGATTTAGCCAGCCTGTTCTCCTTTTCTTTATGCATGCCTCTGCAGAGTCCCGAAATAACCTAGAAATTCTGGGCCCTATTTAACAAACTTCTTGGATGGCTAAAAAGTTTCATGCACATTTTGTTTTTAAGAAAAAAAGTTGTGCAGAAGACGGAAGCTAGGGAATCATTTTTGCATCCCTAAAAATTCACACCAGCCACCTCAACTTTCATTAGCTAAATGCTTTCACTGGCTTGACACCACAAAAGCCTGCTGAGCTAAATGGCATATTGAGGACACCACCAGGGTGAGCTGACAGTCATTATAACATCATTAAATCTTGACATTTCCTATTATTTTGTTTGTCACCAGGGTTGGTAGTTAAATGCAGAAATGGCCAGCAACCTCTCGTTTGATGACTGCTTTACCTGTAAATGTAGAAAACTGTAAATGTACTTATATGTGCAGAATATTGAGGTTTATGTCCGTGGTGTCAGAGAAAAACAATTGAAAGACATTTCCATAGTCCACCCTTCAGACCTTGATGTTGCAGCAGGTAGTATAGCTCTTAAGTCCTTGCTCACGGTTTACCACAAGCAGAATACCCTCAGTGCTGCTTCACAGCACAATAACAATCGTCTATGTCTAGGGACCATTGTAGATGCAGACAAGAGGATGAGGTAGTTCAAGTTCATTATGTACACTGCAGCAAAGGAAACAAGGACATAGACCAATGTCAAGTGTCACAGAAAATAGTGTTCAATTAACATTTTATTCCTGTTCCAGACTCCGCTATCACACACTGGAGGAGGAATTGCCACACAAATAAGATATACATTAGCATGCTTATCAATCTAATTGCAAAATGATAAAATGCAGAACTTTACACAATAATTTGGTATACGGTTATAAATTATAGATATGATCTTTCGGTACAGAAAATACCATAATTTATTTTAATAAGTCTTTTTCTTAGATCTGAATACCCCACCATATAATAAGTCTGAATACCCCACCTTATAATAAGTCTGAATACCCCACCATATAATAAGTCTGAATACCCCACCATATAATAAGTCTGAATACCCCACCATAGTTCTTTGGCAAGTATTGAAAAGCACATAATGAATTATTATCTGGGAACAAGCAAAAAGAGTGCATACAAGTCCATACTTTTTTAGCTAGAAAGCGTATATCTGTTATAGGGGGTATATATGGTCAATCAAATGTCGACACTTGTATGCAAATATATTGACTGGCTCGGTTTCAGTTTGCATACTAATGTTGAATTTTTAGCATCTCATTTCCAGTATCCACAAATAGCTAGAAGTTCCTATTCTTCTCTGTGAAGCGCTATAGAGCCTAAATGTTACTTTGGAGTGGGATTGGTTGCATACAGCTATGTAACTGCACATTTTGTTCATTTGTCTCTTTTAGTCAAGCATTCATTGTATACAAAGTCTGTGCCCCAACATATTGATTGGACATTCTCATGTGCTTTAATTTCTACATAGCTCTAAACTGTCCCAATGGCTCAAAGTTGCTCAAAAAACAAAAAAATATATATACTTACCTACCCTGCTGTTGTCTGTGGGAGTCACCATTCTGGTTTCTGTGTAGCTTCCAGTGTTGAATGGGTTAAGGCTGCAATAATGCAAATGGCCACCGGGGGCCACCAGATACAATGTCTTTCAATGGACACATCGAAAGCAGTAGAAAGATAACTAGACCCAGCCGCTGGTCTCCCTCCCTGTTCTTCATGAACTGACGGATCGCTTTGGTCTCCTCTCTGGTTACAAAATCAATCGTTCCAAGTCGGAGGCTCTTCCCCTTAACCTTCCGGCTCCCACGCTGGCTCATCTTACCTCGACCGTTCATCTTACTCCTACCTACGCTTCCCTATACAAGGCTAATTTTGTCCCCCTGTTTCAGGATATCCGGGCCCTCCTGCTACGCTGGAAGACCCTTCCCATTTCCTTTTTTGGGTGCATAGCTTCTGTAAAAATGTCCGTTCTCCCTAAATTGCTGTACCTGTTCGAGACCCTGCCGATTCCTGTCCCCTCTCCTGATCTTCGGAAGCTCCAGAATGACCTGCTTAATTTTGCGTGGCATTATAGGCGTCATAGGGTCTCGCGCTCGGTCCTCTATGCTCCAAAGTCTTTGGGGGGGCGGGGCTTGCCTTCCCTAATCTTCTTAAATACTATTTGGCCACGCACCTTCGGGCGCTTGCGTCTTGGGCCTCCTTGAAGTCCTTTAATAGATGGACCGAGCTGGAGAAACTGTGGCTGGCCCCGGTTCACCCCAACTCCATGTTGTGGAGCGGTGGGGTGACCATCCCCCGCTCCTCCTCCCTGTTTTCTATTGATTTTACTGTGGCCATTTGGCGGCGGACGACGTCATTTTTGTTTACACCTGCCGTTCCGGACAGTCTGACGGCACCTATGTCCTCCCC
>CM070032.1:101345383-101367330 GCA_036250615.1 Ptychadena robeensis | reverse complement strand
AAAATACATATTATGTCATGTAGGTGTTCCATGCTGTCCGTAATCCAATGTTGGTCCTAAAACACAGATTAGTTGTCATTCCTCATGGGTTTCTTACCTATCACCATATTTCATTTTTGTTGTGTCTTAGTTTCTATTTAAGGGTCCATTTATTTCCACTGTCACTGGTAAGGGCTGAGGACTACTCAGGTTAGTCCATAAGCACAGAAGGTTATAGTAGCAGTAGAAGTTTATGGTTTTCTTTTTTATTCTTTCTTTATTCTCAGTTTTTATATAGAATGAATATTTGCATATAAAGATAGGCAGCTTTTTCTTTTCCGAATAGAGATTGAGTGTGTGATTGATATGTTCTTTTCCAGTTTTTTGGATTACAGTTGATATACGTTTTATTTAAACCTATTTGGAGAAACCAGTGATGCATTTTGTATAATGTATGATTTTGTAAATACGTATTTCCTGATGTGATTTTTGTGAAAAATGAGAATCGTTCGTATATAAGGTCCTTCAAATTGGCAGAGCTAAATGATAGTTTTGTGGGCCAATTTGATTGTGTACTGTACGAAAAGGGGGAACTTTATAATTAAAAAAATTTATATAAGTAAACTGTTAGTGTGTTGTTTAAAAAATGACTGGACACATTACTAAAGATATAGTAGGTTTTTTTCTGAATATTTCCGAGTGAACTCAGGCTAGCTTTGTGTGTTGTTTTTCAAAACAAAATTGGTCTGTCTTTTTAAAAATGAATTAAAATTTGTTTGTGTTACAATGTGTGTTGTCTGTATAAAGTTCTTCTGGCATACCATACAGCTGGGCCATATTCAATGGCTATGGATTAATTCCATCAAGATGAATTGACCCACTGGTAACGTAAACTGATGTGCATATTGTGAGAAATACTGACAGTGGTTGTAGAGTTCCAATATGTGGCGTCAGTATTTTATGCGCGTCCCCTGAACAAATATACAGTTGGACACTTGAGAACAACTGCTACAGATACAACCAACTCGAGATTAGACAAAATGTTATTTTCGACTTAAGCAAAGTTTCGACTAACAAGCCCTGAAGCCGGTATACACTATTGGATGTGGTTGCACCCAAAGCTAATGACGCCTGAAAGAAGTTACAAGTCGGGTGTTTTTTCTTCTTCTGTATTGCACCCGTGTATGTACACCATTCTGTCAGGGTTATGAAACACCACATTGGTTGACTTATTAAAATTTTTATAGTCTCTTCAAAAACGGTAGGAAAATATTAACACAACATAAGGGACATGGGCCAGCAAAATGTTGGTAGGTGACAGACACCAACACTCGTAAGTATGGAAATACTTTACTCTAGATCTAACAACCCTGGTGAACCTGCACAATCTGTGTTTAGAGAGCGATTTAGTAGAGTAGTGTAGAATGTGTTTAAGTATCTCTAAAGGCCCCCATACAGGTGTGAGTCGGCTGGCAAAATCTTCCCTGGGTCGCAAGTGCCCACCACCACAAAGCCAGGAGAACGGGACCATGCCAGAAATCTCTGGCCCGATGCCATTAGTTTGAATGGGGGGACTGGCATTCCCATTCAAAAACTAATGGAGGCACTTGTGCCTCGATGCACCTCGAGGCACTCTGTCACCTATGGTTGGACCCCCACTAGGCACGTGTGTGGGGGGACTGAAGTAATAACTAATGGTATATACGCCTTCTGAAATAGAATCTGCGACGCTAAACAGGGATCAGCATTTTTATAAAAAAAATGTGACTTTGTTGACCCACAGTGGATAGTGTTGACTCATTCTGTTGTGTCTTGTGCTGTGGTTTAAAGCTGTACACACTTTTGGTTTGCCACCTAAATTGAATAATAGTTGTTCATGTTAGACACTTGTGTTCATGCACAAGCCGTCATTAAACGGCTAGTGAGCTTGACGTGAATTATGGGTGGAGATTCAACTGACACAACTTAAGTTCTATATAGTCAGGTCTGGATAAGGAACCAGCAATGTTGTGTGTAGAAGAATGGTGGATTGATTCAACTTGACCAAAAAACAAGTTCAAGATAGTGGGTCTGGATAAAGGAACCGCAATGTTTCGTGTATAAGACTGAGGTTATGAACCCCCCATTATCTATTCCCCCACTCAGCAAGGTTGACTAAATCTCTATATCATTGAACAAGATTCTAAAATGTTTTCCATTAGACATTCAACACTTTTGATCTTCAAGATTCTTGTTTTTAGAATATAATAGATCAATGATGTCCATAGTGAAATAGTAAACAAGCCTACATCCCAAGAATTAATCACTCGTCTTCATCTGTGGACCCTATATCAGGAAATTTGTTTCCTGATATACCACCAATATACAGGAATTCACGGCTGTATGAAAAAACTATTTGTTTGATTGTCAAAAAAGGCAAAATAAATAGAAAAAAATGTATAGATTTTACCAATGTTGGTGAGGTTAAGCCTGAAATCAGTCTCTTGGGCGTAGACCGCATAGTCTCAACGCGTTTCGCGCTAAACCAATCCTCTTAATCAGAAGACAATAAACATATAGTCTGTAAAAACATAGGAAACATACTTAATTGTAGACTATGAGCAAGTTTTCCATTCAAGTACGGTATAGTCATTTTAGAAGTATACCATAAAATAAAAACTGAGATGTGTATGTTGGGAAAAATGACCCCAACGCGAAAGATCCAGTGAAAATTAATAGAGTAGCATAACGTATCCAAAGAACGTGTAATGCTGAACCGGACCTTAAACCTGTGCCACTCAAAGTAGAAAATGTTTACTTTATTACTCATAGATTCCCTGATTTCACTTGATACAACGTTAAGAGCCATTATACTCGCCTAACTTTTGTCCATTCAGTAGACAGAGAGAGTGTGGAGCAATGCTGGAGTAATCGCATGGAGGGTGGCTCCCCGTATGATGCCTTTCTGTGCAATATCTTAAACAATATCCAGTGGTTCCCAATGTCCCTGCAGGGCAGCCCCTTTACTAGAAGGAACAAATCATCCCCCTCCCCATTTCAAACTGCACAGTTTCAGATTTGAAGACAATTTAACCTAGCCGGGTCTCCGTGGCCGTAGTCTGTTTACTAGTACTAGTGTGGAAGTGGCCCCTCACACTTTTTGAAATAAACTTACTGGTTTTCACACAATCATGTATCATTTATACCACACACCAATCAGTACAGAGAAACATTCATATTCACATAGAGACACACACGTCTATCAGCAGAGACATCAATCATTCACTTTGAGCAGTGGGGGGGCAACGAATTGCTATGGAGGCCACCAAACTGCGGAACTCAGCATTCGAGGGCCGCACAGAACATTCTAATCGATAAGCATTTCTAATTTGAATAAATGATGCATGCATAGCTTGACAAGACATTATTTTAATTCTTAAAGAACAAACTTAAATGGTAAATGATACTTCAAGCATTAGGGAACACTGGTATGGTTAATGCACATTGGTGTCACATATATAATTCAAGGGTATATGTATCACTATTTGAGCGTTATGTGCCACATATATATTATGTGATATCCCTCGTTAGGTGTAGGAATAGTGACGACTAGACACTCACAGTCTACTGACTGCCTGAGCTGAGCCATGCTGATTGCTGTGTGTGAAAGTCAATCAGCAACCCAGACGGCGTTCTGAGCAAGTCCCTCGTTCTCTCCCTCCCACTCGAAGAAGACCCTGTCGAAACACGCATAAACAAGGGGGTCGGCAGACAGACATTGCTCTATGCATTAACAGTTTTCAGGGCGCAAAAGAGGGACCGAGGGGAGCTGCGGACGAATACACACATTATAAGACACACATTTCATGCACTCTACTTACTGTCTTCGCCGCTTGCCCTCCCTCGGCCCTCCTATCTGCGCCCACCCCCCCCCCCCCCCAAGTTTGGGAAAACCACGGCAATATATTATCTGCATACCTGTAGGCCAATCAATCGTTTTTTTGAGTAGGCACCAAACTGATATTCATACTATGGTTGGGCTATAGTAGGTAGAACATGATTGTCGGCCCAACAACCAGAAGTGTGAGCGGTCCTGTAATTCAAGAACGAAAGAAAAATTGATGTGGTGTATATTGCTGGTATACATACATGTTTGTTGTAAGTGTTTCTAAATGATAGTGAGACTATACTACTAATATAGGCTAATACAGGCAAACCTTGACTGCATCTGTCAGAGCACAGACTGGTTATAACAGGAAAGAGAAACATAAAGCTCAGAACTATTATAGAAGGTGATAGTCGAGTCTACAGCTTTTATTCTAAATCGAAAACGTAGTAGAGATGGTTAAACATGAAGTATTGAGTCTTGATGACGAAAAGTTCAATCAAAGGAATAAGTGTTCGAGCAGGCTTCTCATTGAGAGCACCTCAACAGTCCAGTGAGCATAATGTCAACTGTGATTGGCAAAGGTGGGGGTATGGTTAAATGAAAACATATCATTTGTATTTAATGGCCATTTGAAGTCACATAGTATAACAAAAGATTTTAAGGTCAACAATTTGTTGCAAGAATCCCCAGCGCTGTCAATAGAGAGCATGGTTTTTATTTTCAGATCATAGGTGCCGAATGATTAGTGCTGTTAACCTGGGTAATTAGGAGGAGTATTTTTAAATGCCCCTCTCTTCCATCATCACTAATTTAGGTTTGGTAATGAATTGGGACTTATATTCCAACTAACAAACACCAAGTGGTGGTTTTGTGCTTTATTTAAGATAGGTCTTTGTGCCTGGGATGTTGTTCCTATGGAAGAAAACTATATCATACCCAACAACCAGTCAGCAGTGAACTAAAGACTGCAATACAAGTGTCGATGCCCGTGAGACGGATCAGCCCTCAAGCCCAATATCACGGAGTGGAGGCGACGCACTGCGTCGTCATCCAGCTCAGCAGATGCTTTGCATGCATCAAAGCAATGGAGATCAGACCCGTGATTGAAGGTCATGTTCTACCTAACCCTATTCGAGTGGGAAAGATGGACGTGGACGCATGATGGCTCTCGAAGCGCCATCGATCTAGGCCATATCTTTGCGGCGGCGGGCATAATGGGCCCCCATTAGAATGGATCGGGGAAGTGGTATTTTTAGTTTTTTTACCTTACGGACAAGTAAATAAGTAATTAGAAAGTTTGTAAGTAACCCTAGTAAAAGGAAAGATTAAAGAACAAAACAGATACACGGATGGACTGAAGGCATATACAATGCAAAATGATGGCTGTTATTGAAAACTTGATCACGCGTACTTAACAGGTCCCCGAAAATTCTTTTTTCACTAACATTACAAGAATGTAAGGAAAAATGAGAAATGACAAAGAAAACATATACCAGTTTTATTAGAAGGGTTAAAGAACTCTGAGCTATATCTAAAACAGAAAATTGTAAATACATTTAGGTATCCTGAGGAGGAATCGATATTAGTGGAGGCAGTGAACAGTGAATTCTATCCAGTTAATGCCAGGTCTTCCTAAACTCTCCATATTTTTGATTTTTCATGGTTTGGAAATGTTTGTGAAGGTTCTCTGCATCAGGTCAGGTTATATCTGTAGTGTTATTGGACTTGCTGGGTGTATTTTTCATAGTGCATTGAGAAAGCCAGTCGGATGACTATGGAACATTCTTCAAGAAACCAAAACACAGCAAGTCCAGCTAATTTGAATGAAAGCGCACCTAAACTCAAAAATAAAAAAAACACCAACAAAATTACATTTTTCTTACCTTAAACTGTACCAATGGCTCAAAGTTGCCCTCAAAACATAAAAGATATATATTTAGTTATCCCTGCTGATGTCTGTGGGAGCTGCCCAATTAGATTCAGTGTGTTGGATCCAGTCTTGAATGAATTAAGGATGCAATAATGCCGGGGGGCCACCAGATACAATTGTGTGTCAATGGAGTGGGAAGAAAAACACAACTTGCCCATAGCAGGTGAGGAGTGATGAACACTGAGACCCTGTGATTTAGGGTGAGGGGGAAATGTACAGATTTCTCCTCACAGGTAATGATTTTCAATTTAATTTTTTATTTACATATTGCTCCAAAATATGTGGGGTTGGCTAGTAGTTTGTCTGGTTGGTTTAAAGCGCTTCGCTTTAACACAATACACGGTTGGAAAATCTGTAATTCTCTTCAAAAATATTGTTTACAGTTCGTAGTAGTCTTGTCTCCGTGATCAAAATAACTTGATAGGAGGTGAAGAAAAATTCATCCTAAAAAAACTAAGGACAATAGTTATCGGTATAAACAATTAAACATAAAAACTTTCCCTAAGCCACCATACACGTTACGACCGACTTTTGCGTCGGATGCGTGTCTGCACCAACTTTCACCTAAATGTTATGGTCGGTCGGTTCGGCTGGCACGAAAAATAGGGAATTCGAATATCACCGACCAATCGGCCCGCACTATTTTAACAGCAGATCGACCAAAATTAAGACGGGTACATAATTCCGATCCGATTAATCCCCGACCACGTTGGTCGGTCGGGCAAATTCGTAAGAAAAATCGGAGCGTTGGTATGGGGGTTTTCTCTGACTATGACGAAACAAAAGAGTTATACTTGCCATAATCTACAACTATGTTGGCAAAATTATTAGCAACTAGTATGGGTCGTAGCATTAAGCCTTGAACTGTAGCTTTGGTTTTAATGAAGCTATAATCTTACCCTTCTAAATATTGGAGTTAAGGCTTTCTTTCCACAGTGTTTAGATTGCCTGTGTTAAATGGTATTAATGATGGGGATGTCGATGCATCCCATACATATAATGAGTTCCAGACCCGCATGTTCCCACGGCATTCATCAGGTCAGCGGAGAACGCCATGGGAAAGGCGGGCGGGAAGGGAATCAGTGCTATGTATGGGATGGCATCGACATCCCCGTCAAAAAAAAAAAAGGCATGTGACTAATGCAAAGGGTATTGGTGCATCCCTAAATGCCTGTGGAAACATAGCCTAACGGTATTTCCTTTACCTAACAAATTATCACTAAGCTCATGAGGTTAATGTACGATCATTTTACATTAGGAGGAAAGACTATGTATTTCTATGATTATTTGATAATGAATTAATATGTATATATTTATATAATAGAATACTGGGATTTAGCCAGCTGTTCTCATTTTCTTTATGCATGCCTCTGCAGAGTCCCGTAATAACCTAGAAATTCTGGGCCTCCTTATTTAACAAAACTTCTTGGATGGCTAAAAAGTTTATGCACATTTGTTTTTAAGAAAAAAATTGTGAGAAGACGGAAGGCTAGGGACATATTTTTGATCCATAAAAATTCACACCAGCCACTCAACTTTAATAGCTAAATGCTTTCACGGATTGACACCACAAAAGCCTGCTGAGCTAAATGGCATATTGAGGACACACCAGGGTGAGCGACATCATTATAACATCATTAAATCTTGACATTCCTATGATTTTTGTTTGTCACCAGGGGTTGGTAGTTAAATGCAGGCATGGCCAGCAACCTCTCGTTTGATGACTGCTTACCTGTAATGTAGAAAACTGTAAATGTACTTATATGTGCAGAATATTGAGGTTTATGTCCGTGGTGTCAGAGAAAGAGAAAAACAATTGAAAGACATTCCATAGTCCACCCTGCAGACCTTGATGTTTGCAGCCGTCGTAGTATAGCTCTGAAGTCTGTTCACGGTTGTACCACAAGCAGAATACCCTCAGGCTGCTTCACAGCACAAATAACAATCGTCTATGTCTAGGGACAATTGTAGAGGCAGACAAGAGGATGACGGTTAGGTAGTTTACAAGTTCATATGTACAACGCCGCAAGGAAACAAGGACATAGACCATGGCAAGTGTCACGAACATAGTGTTCAATTAACATTTCTTCCTGTTCAGACTCCGCTATCACACACTGGAGGCGGAATTGCCACACAAATCAGATATACATCGCATGCTATCATTCTATGCCAAAAATGATAAAATGCCAGAACTTTACACATTAATTTGGATATAAGGTTATAAATTTAGATAGATCTTCGGTACAGAAAATACCAGTAATTTATTTTATAAGTCTTTTTTTTCTTAGTCTGAATTACCCCCCACATATAATAAGTCTGATACCCCCACCTTATCAGAAGTATGGAATACCCACCATATAGAAGTCTGAATACCCCACCATATAATAAGTCTGAATACCCACCATAGTTCTTGGCAAGATTGAAAGCAAATAATGAAGATTATCTGGAAAAAAGCAAAAAAAGAGTGCATACAAGTCCATACTTTTTTAGCTAGAAGCGATATCTGTTATAGGGGTATATAGGTCAATCAAATGTAGACAATTGTATGCAAATATGATCTGACTTGGCTCGGTTTCAGTTTGCATACTAATGTTGAATTTTTAGCTCTCATTTCCCCCCCAGTATCACAAATAGCTAGAATTCTGGTGTTCTTCTCTGTAAAGCGCTATAGAGCCTAAATGTTACTTTGGAGTGGGATTGGTGCATACAGCTAGGTAACTGCACAGTTTGGTCATTGTCTCTTTTAGTCAAGCATTCATGCTATACAAAGTCTGTGCCCAAACTATTGATGGACATCTCAGTGCTTTAATTTCTAAATAGCTCTAAAACTGTCCCAATGCTCAGTTGCTCAAAAAAACAAAAAAAAATATAGACTACCATTTACCTGCTGTTGTCTGTGCGGAAGTCACCATTTGGTTTTGTGTAGCTTCCAGTGTTGAATGGGTAAGGCGCAATAATCAAAAATGGCCACCGGGAGGCCAACAAGATACAATGTCTTTCAATGGAACATCGAAAAGCAGTAGAAAGATAGATAACTAGACCCAGCGGCTGTCTCCCTCCGGTTCTGCATGAATGACGGAGCGCTTTGGTCTCCTCTTGGTTACAAAATCAATCGTTCCAAGTCGGAGGCTCTTCCCCTTTCTGAAACTTAAGGCTCCCACGAGGCCTAATCTTACCTCGACCGTCATCTTAGCCTAACCTACGCTTACATATACAAGGTAATTTTGATCCCCTGTTTCAGGATATCGGCCCTCTGCTACGCTGGAAGAACCTTACCATTTCTTTTTTGGGTGCATAGTTCTGTAACAATGTCCGTTCGCCAAATTGCTCTGTACCTGTTCGAGACCCTGCCGATTCCTGTACCCTCTCCTGATTCTTCGGAAGCCTCCAGAATGACCCTGCTAATTTTCGTGGCATGATAGGCGGTTCATAGGGTCTCGCCGCTCGGTCCTCTATGCTCCAAAGTCTTTGGGGGGGCGGGGCTTGCCTTCCCTATCTTCTTAAATTACATGTGGCCACGCACCTTAGGGCGCTGGTCTTGGGCTCCTTGAAGTCCTTTAAGGAGGGACCGAGTGAGAAACTGTGGTGGCCCACGGTTCACCCCAACTCCATGTTGTGGAGACGGTTGGGGTGACCATCCCCCGCTCATCATCCCTGTCTGTCTATTGATTTTATGTGGCAATTTGGCGGGCGGACGAGCTTTGTGTTGACACCTGCCGTTCCGGACAGTCTGACGGCACCTATTGGTCCTCCCCCTGGTTGTCAGCTTTATGTCACTTTGGTCATCTGATTGATGTTTCACGAGGAAATGCGACCCTTTAATGAGTTGTTGCAGAAGTTTAGCTTCCAGGGGGTTTCTATGAGTTATCTCCAGATCAGGGGGCACTTCGCTCTCACCATTTGAACCCCATTTGACTTTTTCACGTTGGACCCAACGTTGAGGAAGGGTTTGGGTGGTAATATCGAAGGGTCTTCCGTCTGCTATTTATGGGATATTAGCGGCCTTGCCCCTGAGCCGGACCCAAGGTTGGGTAGATGCTGCGCTGGGAGCGGGTGCGGGGGTGGAGGATTCCCTATGCCCTGGCAGCGCATTTATGGCAAGAATGCGGCCAAGAGCCTCGCTGTGACAATTTATACAAGAAAAATATTTACAAGATCGGTTCTACTGGTATCTGAACCCCGATGTGTGAACTCCATTTATCCATCAAGGACTTCCGACCGTTGCGGCGATTTGTTGTTCCGCAGAGGTGGTGTTTCTGTTTCACATTTTATGAAATGTACGGTTTGATAGACTCCGTTACTGGCGCTCGGTGAGTTGCCCTGCTCGAGAGGGTGGTGGAGACCCATGTCCCCTTGACCCTTACTTTCGTGCTGGGCCCTGGCCCACAACCTACCGGCGGCAGCCCGAGGTCTGCTTGTCTCCACATTCTGGACGGCGGCCGGTGTTGATTGCGGTTAAGTGGAGTCTTACTGCTCCCCCCTCCTATACGGAAAAAAAAAGGGCTGTTGGCACGATCCATGATGTAAGCCTATATTTAGCGCCTCCGTCAATGAGTCTAGGAGCGGTTTAATGCTACCGGCAGGTGGGGACGAGTGCGGACCGGAAGCCCCGATGGAGGGGCTGTAATGGGGCTTCGGGGATGGACTATATCGCCTTATACCTGGGGGTGTGGATTCCCGTCGGCAATGTCTTTCTCTTTTTTATACTTCCCCCTCACTCTTTCTTTTTTTTTCTTTCTCAGTTCAGTCTTTCAGTATGGCTCGTAGATTATTATACAGGGGAATATTCTCTATGGGAGGGGAGATGCATATCGTGGTATTTTGGGTTTTAAAAAATCTTGATAAGAATGGTATTTGATTGTATTATGACACCTTTTTTAGGTGAGCGTTTTCACTGGTTTTACTATTTGTTTACAATGCCTGAAGCCCGCTAGGGGGTGGGGGGCAGGATGGGGGCTCCCGGGGGGGCCCCCCCCCTCTACTTGCCCCCCCATCTCTGCCCCCCCCCTCCCTCTCTTTCCCCTTTGGTCATTTCGATTTGCATTATAGTTGTTTTGGTTTTCTGTTTCAGGCTGCATTTGTCAGTTTGTCGGTGATAGTGACTTTATGACCCCCCCCCCCCCCTTTGTGTTGTTCTGCGGGTATTGGTTTTGTTCAGGTTATTTTATGTCTGTGTGTATTATGTGTATGTTTTAAAAAATCTTAGAAAACAGTGAAAAAAAAAAGAAAGATAACTAGATGTGAGGAGCTGTGGTTTAAGAACGTCCCATCTGACACATCGTTATCTCCTTGGCAGTGCTGAGAGGAGGAGCAATGGGGGAAATGCACAGGTAAGGATTTTTTATGTTTTTTTTACAGATTGCCTCAACAATAGGGGGTTTGCTAGCTAGGGACAAAAGTTTGTCTGGTGGGTTTAGGTGCGCTTTACGGTAGTCAGTGAGGAGTATTAAGGGCAAGGCAAGTTTCTGTCTTTTTTGGCTCTATAAGTAAATGTGCAATTTAAAGCACAAATAAGAGCATACAAAGTGCTTGGCAAGTCAGTGAATATTGTTTGTAGAGCGATTTTCCATTTCCCAAGCTCTGCAGCATCTTACATGAAAGAGCCTTGATTTCTTAACTGAAATCTCATCTATGGCAATTTACAGCTGACCTCAAGTTTAACTTAGAAAGTGAATTTACCGGTCAGCCACAAATCACGAAAGAATAAACTAGGCAAGCTTTAACCAGGTAGGAATTCTTCAGTTCAAGGGAAGCCGATTTCAAAGATGACCTAGATTGAGGCAGCCTGTAGAACTGCACTGTAGACTGCGGTAATTTCAAATTATAATATTTCGTTCTCAGCTAGCATTCTGCAGCACATAATCTTAGTTACTTACAGTATATCTGGTACAATGACTTAGTTACAGTCTATATAAACAGCTTGTTTCTACTGTTGTATAGTGATGAGCAGCATAGGCAATATTCCAATTTGCAATATTTCGCAAATCTACTCATATTCGATTAGATTTTCGTAAATTTGAATATTCGCGGTATAACCGTGTATTGCAAAAATCTTCGAAATGGTCATATCTTTCTCTTCACATAATATTTTCATAATACATGGCCATATACTCGAAATCGTGAATATCCTCCAACATATTTGAGATATTTGCTAATTCTCGAATTGCCGATATTCATGAAAAATATTCGACATTCGAATATTCGAGCTTAACACTACTATACGTTTTGTGAATGCATTGGCTGATAAGATATACTCCTAGTATTGAAATCATAACTAGCCAAAGAGGATATTAAGTACAAATGAAAGGCGAACTGCATGAATTTATTATTCTAATTTAAATTCAGAACATTAGTCATGACCGAACTGTCCGAATGTTGAACTGTTGAATGTTCGCTATTCTTCTCGCCGACGGACACTATGTGTGTTCGACCTGCCCCCTTCGCCGGCAAGAAGAAGTCTATAATTCTTCCTCCAGCTAGACCTTTCCACGGCTGGTCAGGCCAGAGGAAGAATTATTTTAAATAGAGATCGAGGAGAGACAATCGATTTCTAGCATTATACCGGGCACGGGTTGGACGTGACGGACGTGACTTCAGAATATACCCTGCTTGTTTTCTGTTTTGCTGTCTATGTGATAACTCTAGGATGTCTCTGAAAAGCCCTAACCTAAATGGCACATGGGCCCTCAATTTTTAGAAAGTCTGTAAAATTGCCAGATTCTCCTATATATCCATATAAACTATATACAATATAACATTTTAGTAATCAAGTATGACATAGCAATATACATAAAAAGGTGACCTGTGGTTGGCAAGCTTAGGTAGGAATCAAGGACAACTTGGGATGTGGGCAACTAGATAATACAATTTTGTCATATTGTAAAAGTGGACATTCTTTGGCTTTAGGTAGGATTAAACCCTTGCTCCAAAGTTATAATGTTTTCCTTCAATGACTTCAACTCTTGATTTTGAGAGGAACCTGTTATTTTTACTCTATTAAGTGGGTGAAGCAAAGAGTATAGCATCCATCTTTGCCAATACATAATTGTATAGCTCAGCTGCATAGCAATGTGTTAGAAAGGCATCAAAGGTAGTAATAGCTATTTTATTTTTAAATAAAGCCTAAGTGTGGGTTTTAGTCCAATGTAACCATAATTGATGTTCTCTTTCAGAAAGCCACATTCATTTGCTAGAGCAGAAGTCTAAAACCTGAGGCTCTTCAGCCTTCTTGTGGCTCCTTGGCTACTAGCAAGCCTCCTCCCTCCTACCAGCTCATACATGCTGGAAGGGAGAGATGATGTGCCAGCTTCCGAGTCCCCCTAATCAATTTTGCTTCCTGCCAGCAACAAAGATCACTGGGTGCAGAAGCAGCTGTGGCTCCTTGCTGGCCTCCTTCTCCAAAACTCATAAATGCAGCTAGGCAATTTTGCGACCAACTCTTATGATCAGTTGTGCACATGTTACTATTTACGATTTAGCTTTCCACTAAGCATTGTTCCTGAACATCCAAACCCATGATGCCTGCACTCTCCAAGGACTTTATACACAGTAACTTTGTATCAACTCCCTCTAGGCTGTTCCATCCTTATACAGATAGTGATAGCAGGTGCTGGAAACCTCCAAGGCCAACAACAACAAAGGTACAGAGAATCCACACTCTGGGATTTCTTGTATATAAAATCATACAGCTAACTCCATGTCACCCCCTCTACAGGGGTAGCCCCTCTTAGAGGTTTCAATCCCGGAGTGAGGATCCTCTGTTCCTTTGTTGTTATTGAAGGTTCCAATTTATTATAAAGGTTCAATGTTGATTTATGAATATATTTTTGGACACCACTGCATTTTTTTGCATCTCCAGATGACTAAATTGGTTCATCTCTGATGGTAGATGAATGCACTTTCATATCAGGTGTTGCAAAGGTAAACTGTGGATCCCATGATGACATAAAGTTTCTCTGAATTTGGTGAGAAGACCAGGCCTGTAATATTTAGCAGTTATTTCTCATTAGATTTTTTTCCTCACATTGGAAATAACAAATTTCAAATATCTAGGCAATTATTATAGGCCAAACTTTCTGAGGACCTTAAGCCCCCCCCCATACACCTTTCGATTTGTCCATACAATTTCCTTTAGATCTACCAACAACTATGTAGTGCCGAGTCCTCACTGATAGAATACATTGGGTTTAGAAGGGTTAGAAAGGTCCTCATATTACAAGGTTTGGGTAGAAAAATTACAAGGTTTGGGTAAAAAAGTTGCTTGAGAAATTGTATGGTAAGATTGTAAGGTGTATGGGGGCCTTTAAAGAATTATTTTAATCTTACCCTGTTTCCCTGAAAATAAGACATCTTATATTAATTGTAGGTGTCAAGAAATGCACTAGGGCTTTTCTGGGTTTAGAAGAGGTGACAAAACGCCTCCTTTAACGCCTCCTTCTTTACATTTAAAAGAAATATCAAGTTAGCAAAGATAAAATGTGAACAATAAAATAGATGCTAGTAAATTATAAAAGGGAGCAGTGAAATAACATAAAAGCTCACAATAATGTGGTAAATAAAGCATTAGCTGACAAAAGCGGAGCTCAGATTTTTTGGAGTCCTAAATACTGTTTTCATCTGGTTGGTGCTGCATAATATAATGGAGAAATATCACCAATGATGCCCATTCAATGTTATTAGTCTGACAAGAAGAGGTGCTCTAACAATATTCAGATGGATAACGTTCTCAGCAGATCGCATCTAACCTTGTGTAAGAAAATAATTAATAATAAACAATTATGAAGGCTATTGCCAAATTACCCTTAGACTGCTAAAGCACTTTCTATTATAAACAATAACCATGATTTATAAAATACATGTTTGGTTTTTTATTCATTTTGTGTGTTTTTATTGCATGCTTCTTTAGAGTCACTGTCTACATGCACGACTTGTCACAACAATATAGAATTCTACTATAATATATATAGAAACACACAATAGCTCACATAGGTAAGTACATCCCACACATTGTGGTAAATAGTGTATAATACCTTTTATAGATATAACCCTTTGATACAATGTAAAGTAGTCAGTGTACAGCTTGTATAATAATGTAAGTTTTCTGTCCCCTCAAAATTAGTGAGTATCCCAGAGTGTAGCTCTGGGTGAGTTTGTTTTGTATAACAATCTTAACCCGAACTGCACTCGGGTACTGCCAGAGAGGTTAAAGCGGTTTTGAACTCAAATTTAAAAAAACAGACATACATTAAACAGACACAATACTCACCTGTCAGCAGTTCAGATGCTGGAAAACTGCTACACCAAAAAACACTACACTAGACTCCACTTGCTTGCAGTTCTCATGCCTGCATCTTAGCTCCTGGAGACCTGCAGACTTCGGCCCTCACTGCCCCCCCTCTCCTCCCCCTTCCACCTCCTCCTGTTTCTTCTCTATCGGAGCTGCAGAGACTAGTAGGGGGGGGGGCAGTGTGTGAAGAGGGGGATCAGCTGCTGGTGATTTCCTGTCTGGATAAAAATGTCCCAAACACCGCTTCGGCTGCCTTTTTTAGAATTAATGATTCTTTTTTAGAATTAATTATGTCAGCAATATCGGCTGATACTGTTGAGTGACCTCCCAGGTGGTAGGTCCGCTTTACAGGGAGTGCAGAATTATTAGGCAAGTGGTATTTTTGAGGAATACTTTTATTATTGAACAACAACCATGTTCTCAATGAACCCAAAAAACTCATTAATATCAAAGCTGAATATTTTTGGAAGTAGTTTTTAGTTTGTTTTTAGTTTTAGCTATTTTAGGGGGATATCTGTGTGTGCAGGTGACTATTACTGTGCATAATTATTAGGCAACTTAACAAAAAACAAATTTATACCCATATCAATTATTTATTTTTACCAGTGAAACCAATATAACATCTCAACATTCACAAATATACATTTTCTGACATTCAAAAACTAAACAAAAACAAATCACCAATATAGCCACCTTTCTTTGCAAGGACACTCAAAAGCCTGTCATCCATGGAGTTCTGTCAGTGTTTTGATCTGGTTCACCATCAACATTTGCGGTGCATAGAGCAAAACCACAAAGCCTCCCAGACACTGTTCTAGAGAGGTGTAGTCATGTTTTTGCCTCCTTGTAAATCACACACTTTGATGATGGAGCACAAAGTGTTCTCAATAGGGTTCAGATCAGGTGAATCAAGGAGGCCATGTCATTATGTTTTTCTTCTTTTATACCCTTTCTGTGCCAGCCACGCTGTGTGGAGGAGTACTTGGAACGACGTGTGATGGAGCATTGTAACCTGCATGAAAATACCGTTTTGTTTCTTGAAGGATGCAGACTTCTTACCTGTAACAACTGCTTGAAGAAGGTGTCTTCCAAGAAAACTGGTCCAGTTAGTGACTGGGGAGTAGAGCTTGACTCCCATCCTCATACCCGGAAATGGCACAAGCTCATCTTTGAGTGATACCAGCCCCAAACCAGTACTCTCACACTTGTCGGGGCGTCTGAGTCGGACTGGGAGCCTCCTCTGCTCTCTTCCCTTAGCAATCCAAGCCACGTGCCCATCCATCTGGCCCATCAAGACTCACCTCTCATTTCATCTCAGTCCAATACAACCTTAAGAAAAATCAAGTTCTTGAGTATATTCTTCTGTTTGCCGCAGTCTTGGACGTTTCAGCTCTGTGTGGTCTTTATTGTTCATTGTGTGGTGCGTCTTTTCAGTCAGCCTTTCCTGTCTTCTGAGTAGTTTGTCACACCGTGTGTCTTATTGGGGCAACCTCCAGTGATTGTTGCAGACGCTCTAGCTCTTGAAATATGGCACAAAACTGGTGGGCAAGTGGCATTCTTGGACAGCTGCAACGACTTGACTTTTCCTCAGTTCATGGGCAGTTGATTTTTTGACGCCTTTGTTTGTTCAACACAGCTTCTTGTGCGACCTGTTGATTATTTTGAATGAAACGCTCGATTGGTTTCGATGATCACGCTGTCAGAAGCTTTGCAATTTTAAGAGTGTGCATCCCTCTGCAAGATATCTCACTATGTTTTGACTTGTTACTAAGCCTTCAAGTCCTTACTTTTGACCCATTTTGCCAAAGGAAAGGAAGTTTGCCTAATAATTATGACACACCTAATATGAGGGTTCTTGATGTCATTAGACCAACACCCCTTCTCATTACAGAGAGATGCACATTACACTAATTATGTTAAAATTGGTAGTAGGCTGGTTGCGTACCTAATAACGGCTTGGAGTGTAAGAAAACATGCATAAAGAGGATGATGGGTTCCATAGACGACCTCAAATTGCCTAATAATTCTGCACTCCCTGTAATGTCTAGTGGACGAACATCAGCTGAGGGTGTTCGTGGAGAACTACATTGACTTTAATGACAGATACAATTCTCAAACCTTCAGGTTATACTTGTAGCCACAATACCAATAAAAAATGCATCAAACGTGCAAACACCTGGATGGCAGCATGTCAGAGGGGGATCAATGGATAAATACATATTTTTTACAAAAAAAAAGAGTAGAGACCCCCCAATAGCTTACCAGACCCATTTTTAGCATAGGGTCTGGTATGCTCTGGAAAAAGAGGATCACAAACAGCTTGGGGTTCCCCCAGAGCATAGCAGATCCCCTGCTGGCATAGGGTCTGGTAAACTGTGGGAAAAGGAATACCAGATACCTTGTGGCAAGCCTGGAAGGACAGGAAGGCCCCCCATTTAGGTAAAGGGTTCTAGAATATATGGAGTTCCTCTTTAACAAGAGGACCCCTAGATCCTGCTCCTCACCCTATTCAATAAGTACAGAGGTCCCAAGAACCTCTTACCCATTCACATTAGAGTGATGTCCTGGAAATAGGACAAGACCCCCCCCCCCCCTTTTAATGAAATGTAAATCCCTTTTTTCTTTTTTGGATAGGGGTGTGGCCCGGGTGAGAAAAAAATACATAATTGGTCGTACTGCACCATCTGTCTGTGGGGTACAACTTTACCTCCATGTTAAGTATGGGAGGTGCATCAAACTTAAGAAGTGTTCGTCGGTGGATCTCATGCGATGTTAAACTGACCGCTGGCCGAATTATTCGGCAATTTCTTTTAATTGTCTAAACCTCTGGTGACAAAAGTAAGTGAAAAATGACCACATTGTGCCCAAAGTGTCAACATTTTGTGTGGCTACCATTGCTTTTCAGCACTGCCTTAAATCTCATCTGCAATGAGTTCACTAGAGGTTCACGGGTTGTCACTATAATCCTCTCCCACTCAACATTACGGGGCTGGTAAGTGTTAGAGACCTTACATTTCTCCACCTTCTATTTCAGGATACCACACAGATGCATAATAGGGTTAAGGTCTGGAAACATGCTTGGCCACTCCAGCACCTTTTAGCAAGGCAGTGGTTTTCTTGGAGATGTGTTTGGGGTTATTATATTGGAATACTGCCCTGCACCCCAGTTTCTGAAGGGAGGGGATCATGCTTGGCTTCAGTATGTCACAATACATGCTGGGATTCATTGTTCCCTCAATGAACTGTAACACTCCAGTGCCGGCAGCACTTGTGCATCCCCAAACCATGGCACTCCTACCATATTGCCTAAATGTAGGTAAGACACACTTTGTACTCCTACCCTGGCTGCCTTTACACACAATCTGAACCAAATAAGTTTATGTTCTCATCATACCACAGGGCATATTTCCACTAATCCATGTGCCTAGTTCACCATTATAGGCCATGATATGAAAAATACTGTACATGTGTTTACAAGACTCGTTTTTATAGCTAAACTGCAAGCCTGATTTCAAAGAAAACACAATTACGTTTAAATATTCAGATCATGCAAAGCTTTTGTTTGAAATATAAATCAAGCTGTTACAAGCAATTATCTCATATTTCTAAAATGTGATTTTTAAATTACATGTGTACATTCAGTCCCAATGACCTAATTAAAAGAAGCTATTTTTAAATAATGCATATTGTATACATGTATTAAATAAAAAAAAGTTGATAAATACAGTTTATGGTAAATATGTGAAGAAATATTTCACAATGAACATGTTAATGACAACCTAATAATGATTATTACCTTCTTTTGATACTTTGCTGGCATTTTGACAAATCCCATGGACGTGCTGCTTTGTATATTGTTAACTTTAATCCCTGCCATAGACTTACTGTATATATAGTATAATTATGAATGTGTAACAATCCGTAAAGAGTTCTCTTGGAGATTGGAGGGTAATGGCAAATCTGCAAAATAAGAGATAGACTTTTTACTGTTCTAGGGACTATATGACCAAAACTGCGCCTTCCTTGATACAAAGTGATGGTTGTCAGAGCTTTAATAATACACTGGGCACCTGATGGGAACTATTTTTATATAATTTGTTGAGAAACAACATGAAGGTTATGGTGAGAAGGGATTAAAGGAGTTGAAAAGCCCTTAACTTGAGCAGTGCATAGCACAGTCAAGCCTTCTTAAAATAGAAGGTATTTACATGGCCCAATCCATCACAAATCCCAAAAGTTTAGGTAAAAAACATAGTTTCAGGAATAAATAGCTCTGTACCATAAGGCTAAATTTACACTGTACACCAGCAGCTCTGGATGTGCATTTGGCTGATGGGGGTAAAGTAATTTGCATGGCTCCACCCACTGTCCTGAAACAAGGGTTTCTACCTAAACTTTTGGGATTTGTGATGGATTGGGCCATGTAAATACCTTCAGATCAAGAGGCTTGATTGTGCTATATCATTTATTGTATTTCTATTTATACGTTTTACAGTCAACGTTCTATGAATATTTAGCACTTTCTTTAGGAGTTATGTGTCTTCACTACTACATTAAATAAAATTTGTTTGTCTTTTTGAAGGTCCAACTAAACATTTAAGGAGGTTTTATGTTAGTACATTATTAAATGTGTATTTAGAATGAAGTTAGTGTGTGAATTAGACCTTGTATTTGCCTCTTGTAATCTCCTAAAATAAATGAAATAAGAACTCAATCAATAACTAGTCAACTGCATGGCATGGCTTATTCTCTAAAAGGAACACACTCCTAGAACAAGGCAGTAGAAAGAGAGGTGAGTGTGTAAGTAGGTGGCACCACCCCTCCGTGCACCAATTGCACTTACCAGGGTGAACCTGGGGGCACCTGTCTGGCATCTTCCAGAATCCTCTCCCATGATCTCACCCCCTGGGTCTCTGCAGATTGTTGCACATCTCTGCAGACGCTCCACTAGGCCCTCTATCACAGCCGCGCCTCCCCGTTGGTCAGGGAGGCTGCAAGGAATAGTCCACTTACTGTTGCCTTGCGGCCAGACGTTCGTGTCTTCCATGACAGCATGCACTCTCCTTACATCCAAGGCAGCAGCTAGAAACAGTAGAACTACCACTTTGCAGTCAGACCTGGAGCAGCCCTGCCAACATAGTCTCTCTCTCACCAGCAGCAGGGGCAGTATCCCCATCTAACGTCGATTGAAGCTAAAATTTAACCATGTGTGGCTAGATTAAAGGTGGGTTTACATGTCATGATTTTTGGTTCGTTCAACTTCAGATTCGATTTTTTTTTAGATTTTTTTATCGGATTTCGTTCGTCCATTTATCGAAGGTAATTGGATTTTTATTTTATTTTTGTACAACCAACGCAAATATCGAATAATGAAAATAATCGTTGGAAACACGAATGAAAAATCTTTCAGATTTTTTTTTTTTAGGAAGTCATAGGAAAAAAATATCGAGTGAAATAAGGACGTTCGTTTTTTACACGAAAAATAAACGAAAGATGAAAGTTTACCAACATGTCCGATCACCTTGTGGACGATTTTTTGTCAGATATCAAAAAATAGCGAAATAGCGAACCAAAAAATGGTCCATCATCCATCTGTCGGCCGAAAAAATCTTGACGTGTAAACCCACCTTTAGTTAGTGGAGATAGTGATCAAGAGAGATAGTTTTGAAGAGTTATTGTGGGTGATAGAGATTTTATGAGATTTTTTGACCTTGTCTTTTTGTGTATAAAAAACAAGTTTCAAAAAACAGAATTGTATGTCCCTGAAGAAGGGACATCCAGAAAGCTTGCTTCTCTAATGACTCCAGTTAGCCAATAAAGGGGATCACATGAACTCCAAACTTTCTGTAAAGACAACCTTTGTAATAACAATACTTTATTTTGTTACTTTGCTTACTTTACTTTGAATATTTTTATTTATTTTAAATTATATGTGTGTACAATACAAAATTAAATGATATAAAACATAGATTGCAACATGCCAGTTTGACTGGATTCACAATTCACATATAACTAGCAATGAATCTCTATAATAAGTATCACAGTATCAAATAAAACGTATAAATACATATAGTATGTAGTACTTTTATTTATTTTAAATCATACCTACTCACCTGTTGTGCTCCATGTCCCTTGTGAAAGCACACAATTGCACATGCAATCCCGAAAAAAATTAATATAATGAAATATTACCTGGATAGGTGGAAAGGGAGACATCACTGCGTTTATGATGTTCCCTTTCTAAGTTTAAAGCTGTCCGTAGACATTCAGTTTTCTTCCAGATTCTGCATCAGAAGGACTGTGCGTGATGACGTCAATGTCCGTAAATTCTTAGATCGATTTACTGGCCGATTCACGGGCAAATTTTGCTTGTAAGCATTTCCGGACGTTTTCGGGGCAGATCGACCTCCTGCAAGATGGTCGCAAATCTAACCATCTATGGCCAGCTTAAGTCAGCACTGAAAACTATTAGCTAGCCCAATCTTACACATCTGCGTCTGCCTTAAGCTATATTATGATTGCAGAACATCCAAAATGTGTACAGCAGGGCATTTTAAAAAATGCGACACATGCAGTGTGGTTTCCTATGATAAAAAGCAGTAATGTAAATATGCAGCACCCTGAAAGACAAAACATTGAATTAAAATATTTTTATCATCATTTGTTTGTATAAAAATAGCCCAAATAGACTTGAATCATTTGCTTATTATAAAAGAAAACGTGAGCAGGGTATGCATCTACACATGGTGTTTCATTGTGACACCATTCATTTGTCACCCCAATGCACAGCGTCAGCAATAGTGAAAGTCTTCAAAATTGTTCATTTTCATTCAGGCCCATTAAATAAAACAGTGGTTCCCAAACAGGAGGGGCTTGGAGGTATT
>CM070032.1:101321822-101343135 GCA_036250615.1 Ptychadena robeensis | reverse complement strand
CTGTACAACCAACTTTTCTTCTACCAAAACCATGTAATATGAGGACCTTTCTACACCTTTAAATCACTATGTATTCTATTAGGGAGGACCCGGCACTACATAGTTGTTGGTAGGTCTCATGGAAATTGTATGGAGGAATCTAAAGGTGTATGGGGGGCTTAAGAACGGTCATTTTATGTGGATGTTCAAGAAGAAATATTGCATAGCTATCCTGCCAGTGAGTTTGTTAGGTTGACTCTTACTTTAATATCCGCCACGTCCTATTGCACGTACTTTTAATATAAAAAGTCAGACAGAAAGACAGCACCCTACCACTTTGGTGTATCAGAGTGAGATTTAACATATGCTTTATTTCTGTACACTTAACCAGTCACATTCTTAAGATATTTTTCAGGGGGCATGCTGTGCACAGTCGGACATGTTGTATGCACTATTTCCATGGTTACAGTCTACATAGGAAGTTAATAACAGTTTATAAAAGTGTAAACTGAAATCTAAAAGGTAACTTTGTTTTGTGCTCCTTATAACAGCACAAAACACATTCAAATATTCATTTTAGTTTTAATTAGTAAAAAACAAGGGTTTTATATGTTTCTATAGCAATGTATCGCTTCTTTGGTATGTTTTCCCTTTTAACATCTGAACGCTAGCCTTCTTTCTGAGAACTGTGGTTCTTCCACCAAACGTGTGTTTCCTCTGCTAGGTGATTGTAGATATTTAGGGTTCAGCTCTCAGTGGTCAGGGCTGGTGCTGTTCTATATATCCGTATTCTGTTTTATATATCCTTGTGTGGTTTATTTTGTATGCGTTTCTTCTATAGTCTAGAAATGCATAGAAAAGCATCCACAAACCACAATTTAGTGAATAGATCTCTGTAACCCAATTCAGCATAACTTTGCTAATTTGTTATTCCTTATTCGTCCACTAGATGTCACCAGAGAACTGCTGGTAACTTCTAGTGGTTTTGTTAGCTATTAAGAATATATAATTACCAGCAAATTCTAGGAGAAAAAATATTAGAGAATATAAAAAAAAAACTTTTCCTGGAGGTAGAACCTGATGGTGCTGTTTAATTGTTCTTTTTACAAATATTATTCATTGAAGCGTTCAGGTTCTCAGAACTTGTCCTGCCTGGATAATACATATACCCTCTATTCATTTTTATTATGTAAAGGTTCAGGAATCAACCGATGACAAGAGGTGGTTTATGTTGCTCAAAATTTTATTCTATATGGGGCCAAACAGGGTCTCACTACACACACAGCAGTACCCCCCATTACTGTTCAGGTCTGTTCCAGGCAGTCTGAGCCACACACCACCCTACTGAAAATCCTGGCAAAGGTCGGCGGTTGATGAACCAGCTGTTCATAGTACCTGGGGCTTGGATCAACAGTGCTTGCTATACCACTCCCTGGCTGATCGTATGCCATACTAGACTGTGGTAGGCAGATCTTGGAGTGGAACACATGCCCAGTTACTCCTACTTGATCAAACCAGTTCTCACAGAGCAACTTCCTGGGCCAGACCCCCCTCCCCCTCATATCTGCCTGAAACCCCAGGGAATCATGGTCAAGGACCTTAAAGGGGACACTACCCAAAATCTGCAAATGCACGTCCATACAATTATATTATATATCATATGATCTCCTTAACCCATCCCTAGTGTAGTGTAAAGCTGGGCTTTTTAAGTTAAAATTGAGCTAAAAACAGGGGCATAATTAAGGTGTCTTGGAATTTAAAATCAACATGTTTTTATGGGTTTCTATTACATGACTTCATTTACTAGTAAATTATAAGCAACCTCTAAATATAATTTCTAACAAAAACAGGTATTCTTAAGGAAAATTATGGCAGGTTATTTTACAAAAGAGTTACACTGGGGATTGCTTACCTTATCCAGACAAGCCGGTGGTGTCTTCCAGTAATGTCTGTCCAGATCCTGCTTTCTGGCTTCATTTACCTCCCTGGCATTAAGCCCAAAGCCAGTACAGGCGCAGTTTAATCTTTGATCAAACTGCGCCCATGCTGGGATCGGGCATAGTAGCCGCTTCTCTGTGAGCCTGCAGTGTTTCTGCAAAGCTGCAGGCTCACAGAGTTCTTCCAGCCCGAGTCTTCGGCATCATCGGTGACGCGAAAGGGGGCGGCTCCATAGACCACCATGTTAATGGAGGGGGCATCGCTTTTCCCTGGGCGGTGTGTAGACAGCCGTGGGGAGGGCAGGGAATCACAGCAGAGTACAGTGTACGGGGTGATTCAACCCTTCATTGTTTCCATTTTGACTGTGGAGAGGTGGTGCTAACGTCTCAGGAGTGAATTTATGGGCCTTGTGTTAATCATGTATCATCTTATACCTTGTACCCGAATAGGGACACACACAGTGATTTTATGGACATTAAATGTGTTTATCATTTTTTACCCAGTGACTATTGTAATTACTTTCTATACAATTCTTTTGACCGTGAAAGTCCCCTTGCCTTTGTAGTGCACAAAGGGTATCCAGATGTGAGGGCGTGGTGTTTTTTACTTCAGGTCCCCACTCTTTTTCTACAATAATGTATTATGGGATGTTGGTCAACTAGCTGTTAGAGACTTCCTTATTTTCAGAGTACAGTGTACTCCGCCATGATTGCCGGACAGTGGCCTAGCGCCCAGGAGGTTAATGACAGTGAGGATGTGCAATTGCCCATAGCATTTACCTGTAATGGCCAATCGGCATAAGTGCCCTAAGTCCTCTCATGGAGGTGCAGCGAGGCCATGACCAAGTGGAAAATTTTAATAGATCACATTGGTAAATATGGTTAGTGGGATTTAGATTTTGCCATTTATGCAAAATGTATCAAATATGTAAAATCTTTTAGTCCATCCTCTACACCAGGGGTTCCCCAAACTTGGGGGGGGGGGCGCGAAGGTGTTCCAGGGGGGCGCTGGCCCTCATTCTTAACCTGTGTTTGAATAGGGAGGGGGGGCTCGATAATGTTCCTAAATGGAAAAGGGTGGCCTGCAAGGAAAATTTGGAAACCACTGCTCTACACTATCCTCTCTACATATTCAAATTGCTGCTGTGCAGTGGTGGCTATATGCTATACTTTTTTTACATTTATTGTATATTTGTTATTCTCTACTCATCTAATTTAACTGTTAAGGCCCCCATACACGTGTCGGATTCGCACCGGATTCCGGCACGATCGATTCCGGGCGCGTGCACGCCAAACGATCGTGCCGGAATCGCATGCAGCCCACCTTGTCCGATCGTTCGCGTCCGATTGATCAGGGGCTCAGAATTGGATCCGACGGAGAACCAACATGTTGGTCTTTCTCATGCGATTCTGTCCGGATCAGGGGGAGTTGCCAGTTGTGAGGTGGACAATCGGACACGGATCCGTCCCGGAATCCGTTGGACAAGATGGTATGCTGCGATGGATACTCTTAATTGGCCGATTGATCACACCTGCGATTCCCGGCAGAATCGCCGGAATCGATCGGATGATGAATCGATTGGACATGGAATCCGACACGTGTATGGCTAGCTTTATTGTGTATGTCACTGACTTGATCATGAGGTAGAAAAAAAACTGACAAAAAGCCATGGTGAATGGTGTTTTTGAATGGATCACACTGTATGTTTATTAAAATAGCTTAGAGACTTAGAAGGTTCATGTGTTTAAATGTCTGATTAACCAGAATAGAGAGCATTGTTGTTCTGGAAAGTAATCAGTCTTAATTACTATAGGCGTCACCAATACTCTGCTCCAGTTCATGTCATGCAGTGGTAAGTGTTGAATGTGCTGTTATTTGTCTCTGTCATGCTGTTCTATTGCACAATGCTCACAAACTCATTGTAGGATACTTTATCTGACAATAACACCCATTTGGGTGAATGGTTTATAATAAGAAGTAATAACAGTCATTATCCTACAGCATATTGCAATATTAAATGCTTATTGGCAATTTCCACTGACTTTTATTGCATGTGGATGTAAACATTTGGCCTTTTCAACTATATGTGCATGTCTGCAACACCAATCTTACCACATTTGTTATTAGATGACAAGAAGAAATATACCAATGGTCCTCACTTAGAGGAGAAGGTAGGAGAAGAGGACCGTGCTCAATCGGGCTCACAATCTTAGAAGATGGGTAACAAAGTATACAAAACTAGGAGGGAAGGGACCCCTAGTTTTGTATACTTTGTTACCCATCCTCTTAGGAATGAGATGATGGGTAGGCCAGACTGAAGAAGTGGGTTTTCAGGGCTCAGATGTGACTTCAATATAATATTTACCTGACCCTGCTACGTTACTGTTAGGCTAGGTTTCCACTGCATTTTTCAGTCCTTCAAGGTCCCTCTGTCAATGCAACCATGATGTGTTGGGGGCACATGTTAAGCATCCGTCAGGACATACGTAAGCTTTCTTTTTTTGTGTGAAAACAGTCCAACAGTACCGTCGGATACCCATCCTCCATGTTTTTGATTGAGCCTCCGATTAGCTGTCTCCATCTACAGGTCGACAGCTGGCTTTGGGTCAAATGTAACTCTCAATTGTTTTTATGTTCTATTTTTTTCAAATTTTTCGATCCAATTCCATTTTGATTAAAAAAAGGCAACAATTTTTAAATGTTCGACTTAATATGATCGTTTTTTAAGTCGATCGAATTGAAAAATCAAACCGTGTATGGCAAGTAGTGATGGCCGAACTGCCCGCAAGGCGGACAGTTCAGCCGCGAACAACCTCCTTTTCGCTGGCGGACAGTACGGGTGTTCGACCCGCCGTGTTCGCCAGCGAGAAGGATCCCTCTATTCTTCCTCCGGTGGGATCATTAGCAGCGAGATCCCGCCACAGGAAGAATATTTCACTGAAGACCGGGTAGAGAACACGGTCTATCAGTGAAAATCTGGCTCGTAAACCCGGATGTGACGTCAGTCAGTGACGGTTAGAACAACCAGGAACTATGCGTTCCAGGTGCCGGATGTGACGTCACTGACGTCACATCCGGGTTTTCCGATTCAAATTCCCCGCCTAGAGGCGGGGAATTTGAATCTGTCCGCAAACGGGCGGACAGCGGACTTTTTTAAAAGTCCGCTCCGCCCGTTCGCGGACGGACACGCCGAATGTTCGGCCATCACTAATGGCAAGCTAAGAGGACTTCTCAAAAGGAATATGATGGACCACTAAGTGAAAAAAAACATCACTCATAACTGCCAGTGAGGCTTCTAGGTTGCTGAACATTATGAAACAAAATAAAACTGTACTATAATAATGACTCATTTTAGCATGTGATCTTTTTTTCTGGCTCCGATACAAGCCGCCCAGGACGTGACAGGATATTTCAAGAAAGTCGGACAGGAAGATGATTTATCAATCATACAAAAATATGTTCTGCAGAAGAGGTTTTGGCAGTAATCCTCTCATCATAAATATTTGACTTTTTATTGCTATATTACATTGCTGTTTTATGCAAGGATATCACGACTCTAAATGAGTGTGATTTATACACCTAATTTATAGCCTCAAATTCAATTAGAGGACATTTATGAGAACAAATATAAGGACAAGATGGTTTTCTGTCACATCTATCCCCGCTGAATCTAGTATTTCAGTCAAACAAATGAGCCATGACAAAACTTTATATCCCTAGAATTTTCTTCAGACTTACAATATGCAGTGCGCAAATCTTATAATACAAATGCATTCAAAGGCTTCTTGGGGAAAAATACAGATAGGGAATTATATTTGTACCTTTACTTTGTAATCTGATATACTTATACTTTATTAAAAAATCAATATTACTTTTGACTGTGACTGATCCAAGGTACTGCCTGAAAAGTCCCTTTATCCCTAATTGGAATTTCCAATCAGGGAGACAAACTTTTTTCTTTCCTGTATGTATACCCTTTACAGATGGTATAAATATACTTTCAGTTTACAACACGCTAAAATGGACAATGGGAGTTGCTCCCATCATAGCACAGTATATGTCAGGGTGCTAAGATGTTTTTAGGGTTTGCTATTTTGTCCATAGAATACAGATTAAGGCTTTTTTGGGAAGGCAGTCTGTCATTGTTTCTATATGAGAACTGGCTCATATAAATCTAGTTTGACCCAACAATGTAACATTTCTAGAGCATATAGATCCATGAGTACATATATTGGTAAATTGCAGTTAGGGCAGCCATACATGATCTAATTCTCCAGTCTAAAGGTAGCCATACACAAGGAGATTCTCCCATGATAGATGAGGGATTGACTGCAGAGGGATGAATCAGCTGATCAGATCGATGGATCTCACCAGGTGGGCCCACTCGATTTTTGTCAGGGTGGACGATTGGCGGGAGCGCACACCGAAAAATCTGGTAAAAATCAGGCTGTGCATGGCTACCTTAATGGACCAGTTCATTGGGGCTTAGTCTTATCCATGATACACCTACCTCTGTTTAAAAATCCAACAGTGATATAGGCTTTCCCATTACAGTCAATCAAACAATATCCATTGTGCTGGTCATACATAAATATTTGGACAGATACTTTATTCTAATTTTGGTTTTGTACATTACCACAATTCATTTTAAATAAAACAACACAGATGCAGTTGAACTGCAGACTTTGAGATTTAATTCAGCAGGTTGAAAAAAAAGATTGCATAAAAATGTGAGAAATTAATATTTCTGTTATACCCATAGCTTAAAAGTAGTGCATAGTTTTTGCAATGTGATAATAATTATACTCTGTTTAAACATGTAATAAAAACGTATTTAAAACAAATATGAAAAGCCTGTTGTTAACACAATCACTGCATTTCAAGGGCTTAAAAGTAATTGTACAAACTGAAATAAAAAATATATTTATTTCTAATACTTGGCTGAAACCCCTGTGCTGGCAATGACTGAAGCCTGAAGTCTTGAACTCACTGACATCTCTAGAGGCCGGGTTTCCTCCTATTTATTGCTCTGCTGAGCCATCCTGATTTGGATGTATGTGTTGGGTCATTGTCCATCTGTATGGTGAAACCCCTCCAAATCAATGTGATTGTATTTAGCTGGATGTTAGCAGACAGGGTTTTTAGGTGTCAGAGACATACTATCAGCCTTATCTCTCCTGTGTCACATAATCAATTAACCTCCCTAGCGTTTGAGACTTATGCTAGGCATACACATGCCGAGTAGGTCAGACAGACCTACTCCGATATGCACCGGAGTGCAAACGTGATGACGTCATCACGTCTGCACCCCGTTGCATTATGGGGCCCCTTCAGTCGGCCGGGCACCCGTCTTCATTGCAGCTTATGGCATCGGCTTGCATCGGCCAGAGAAGATCGGACATGTCCGTTCTCTGGCCGGCCGAGCAGTGGGCCCCATGTGGGCACATGCCGATTTTTAATCTGTCAGATTAAAAATCGGCCACTTATCGGCATGTGTATGGCTAGCATTAAGGCCCCCACACACGTACTTAGTGGGGGCCGACAGAGCAGCACAGATCAGCGATGGAGTGCAGTGTGATGATGTCATGACGCTGCACTCTGTCGCTCACAGCATCAGCAGGCACCCTTTGTTTCTGCACCTCCCCAATCACCGAAAGACCTCCATGTTAATGGAAGGTATCGGTGTCCCAGCCCACGTTGCTGGCGTCATTGATGACTTTTCAGTGAACTCTCTGTATTTACTTTCATGCAGCATTCCCTTTATGGACGACTTTGATATTGATACGCCTTCCTCCTGGAGAGGGTTGTTCACTTGGTTGGCTGCTGTGCAGTGGTTTCTCTTCACTATGGAAATGATTCTGAGATTATCCATCACTGTTGCCTGAATGCCCATGTCTTTTTGTGTTGCTGAGTTCACCAGAGCTTTCTTTTTTCCTCAGGATGTAGGTTTGTCACTCCTAATATTGTAGCAATTTCTTGGTGTTTTTCTATTTTGCAGCTAATTGATGGCTTGTTCCACCTGCATGGAGAGCTCCTGTGACAGCATGTTGCCTGTTCCCTTACAAGCATCCCCCGTCAAATCAACTCCAGGCCTTTTTTCCTCTTGCCCACAACTGCCCATGAAATAGGATTTGAGTCAATTGCTCAATTGTTATTTAATTTCATTTAATTGTGCTAGTGTACAAAAACAAAGTATGTCTTAATATGTATAAATCTAAGTATTTTGTTGGGGTGATAAGAAAGAAAGACTTATTTGTAAATTACAAAAATACATAATTATAAAGAACTGTACTATTTGAGATTTCTTCATAATTAAAGGCACAAGACAAAGCTATTTATATTTCTAATGTATAGGCATAATTACTCCCTTATTTAATAAGACAAATGTGGTAAAGAGGCAATTTCATTCCAAACAGAGGAAATAACTTTCCAAGCTGCCTCAGTCTAAATGGTTGTAACATTCAAGTGAGTCTTACTATTGTAAATTATGTTGTAATTTTCATTTGAAATGGGTTGAGAAACAGTACCTGTATGCACCAAAGAACTCTAATTAACCGAAACAAGGCAAATTAACAGATGGAATGTGCACTGACAGAAATGTCCTGAACAGTTTGATGGCAATCAGCACTTTATAACAACACATAAAGCTGGAGCAGAATGTTGTGATCATACGTGACTGTAATTCTTAATGGTTGTAACCAGAACTGACAAGGCACTTCAGCTATAGTAATTAAAGTGTAATGATGCATACATTTAAATAGATCCACATATTATGTTTTCTGTTTGATGTAGACAACGTTATGACATTCACATTGTGGCAGCAGTAGACCAGAAACACTTTAATCTGGAAATATTCTTGATTTTCACAGGTAAGACTTTTTATCACTGAAAGCTAAAATCACAATTAATAATTCATTTTCAATTATTTTTAGTGTTGGTTTTCATTATTTATATATATACCATTTATATATGCAAACTTAGGCTATGTTTCCACATCCTCAAAATCCAGATGTTGAAGCATTACATTACAATCAATGAGCATGTTTCCACATGCATTGATGTAATGTGTTAGGCTCCCTTGCGCTATGTCGACATTAAGGTAATGGAGCCCATCGCTAGTATGGGTGCTATGACACACCCATAGACACTGAATTGAATCCGTTATTTTCTGTATTTGGACTGACGCAAAAAAAACCTTGCCTGATACAAAAAGTTATTGTAACAAAATATAAGGTCTGAAATGACTACAGTATACAAGTATAGATTTCCATCAATTGCTACAAACTAAATCCTGCCATACATGTACCGATATTTCCATTCCATCGACCAAATGTCCACTTGAATCTATCGACCAAAAATGGTCGAAGGGTTATCTGACATGTTCGTAAGTTTTTATTGATCGTACACAAATCGAATCAGCTCTTGGAAAATCGATGTTTTTCGATTCGATGTTCAATTAGCATCTTGTTACTTCCGATCAAAAGCACTATCCGTCCGGTGAATGTTTTAAAACGAATCGATAGAACATGCATCGATAGTTCGACACTTGTGAACGATCGATTACCAACACATCGATGTTCAAGATATCGATCTCACACTTCGATCAAATTGAAGATCGATCAACATATCGGCACGTGTATGGTGGCCATAAGGCCCTGATAAAAACCTAATTCATGGTAATAAAAAACTATTGGTTATTATACTATTATACTATTTATAACGAGCGAATTCCTAATTTTTTTATTAACACTGCAATGTCTCTACGTTCCTGTTAATGTGAATCTGAGTTTATTTTTAACCATTTCTCCACCTTTCTGGAAATTGTCCTTTCTTCAGTGAATAAAAAGTAACGGCTAACATTACTAGTAAATGATACTGTTAAATTGCATCATTTTTTGATTTTCCATTTTAGAACGGCAGTGTCACGGTGTCTGTTAGTTTCTAATGCTGAGTGTCTGGGATTTTTATGAACTTTACATTAGGTTTACATGGTGAAGCCTGCCACCCTGAAGCTGACACTGCTGGCAGTTGCCACTTATGTGTGGGTGGTCAGTAAGTAAGAAACTGAATGTGTTGAACAAAAAAATATTTATTTGCTTGAAATTTAGAAAACAGAGCCTAATGGGGATTTGTAAAATATTACAATAGTAATAATAGATACATGTCTATTTAAATACATTTCCTAGAATAGAAGGCCACAAGTGTGGCCCTCTGCATCACTAGAGGGCCGCACATAACATTGTAAATTTTATCATGAAAAAATTACAGCATGCATAGCTAGAAGACATTATTTTTACTTTTTTAATAACAAAACTTAAATGATACTTCAAGCATTAGGGAACACTGTAGTATGGTAATGCACATTTTGTGACATATACAAATCAAAGCCTTTATTCATATCTATGGGGCACATAACCTTTGATTCAAATGTTATGTGTCCCTATTATGAATGTGCTGCACTATATAATATACAATCATCCCCCATTCAGTGGGATAGTGGGAGCATAGGCACTCACCTGTTCGCCAATTACCCACCAACATGTGTTTGCCCGGGATCTTCTTAAAGCAGAAATAGGAGGAGAGGCAAGGGACTTGCTCAGGCACTGACCCGCTCTAGGGCCGCAGGTTGGGCATCTGGGCTCTACAATGTTCCATTATACCAGAGCAGGAACATCACATCACACAGTTACAAATTAAACATCTATAAACAATAAAAATAAACACTTCAACTGTGAAGTCCCCAATCAAATCTGCTAAATCATTTAAGCTGTTCTTATACTTTTTAAAAAATCCTCCAGTCTTGTGAACAAAGCATTTACCGAATAACCGATGACCCCCAAGTCAAGGAAGACTGCAAGCGCTTAGCTAATATGTGAAAAATCTACTTTATCTTGAGAATTTCCTTGGCCTTGAGAGAAAGCAATAGTAAGAGCTTAGTGCTTTATTCTCAAACATGCTCACTGTAGAGAACTTATGAAGTAAAAGAAGCAAATTGTGATAAAAAGTATTTGTAGTAGTCGCTTTAGTATTTAGGGTTAATGCAGAATATTGTATGATATCTTTGCTCTTCATATCTAAGAAGAAGGATTATATACAACATACAAAAGATTTTATTTTAAAAAGGCAATGTTGTAAATTATTATTAAGGCAAGACTTCAGCTTTACTTGCTGCAGCTAGTTTTTTGGGAACTGTTTTACACTAAATATGCCTCAGATTCCATCCATGTTCTTACAATTGAACCACCATATTTTGTGGACTACAAGACACAAATCATAAAAATTGATGGGAAAATGTCTGTATGTCTTATGATCTTTTTTAGTCCAAAACATCCTGAGAGCAATAGCTCAGCATCCCAGGAGACTGGAATTTGTTCCATTCCCTCCAGCCAATCCAAAAGGCCACTGTCAAGAGGGTAATTTTATCTGTATAAGCACTAGCATTCTCTGAACATACTGGCCAACCAGCTGAGTTAATTGAAGCTATTTAGATAGCATGAGCTGTGTATTTCCATGTACATACTGTATTGCAGTAAATATAAAAATGTGTGACACTGACCCAAATAGGTGCTTATGGGTAAGTTGTTAGTGTCAGATGGTAAAATGTGTCTTTCCATAGGTTGGTAAGTGGGTTCAGAGATTGGGTAATGCTAGTGTATAGACCAGGGTTGGGCAAACTAACTTTCTTTTCTGGCGCTTTGTCACCTGGTTGGAAAGAGGCTCCCTTCCGCTTCTTCTCTGCAATGCATAATGCCTAGAGGTGTCCAAATATTGCCTTGGGGACGATGCAATGGTGTCCTTATAATACTGTGGGCGCATCCTCACGGCAACCACAGACAGTCTCTAGGAACTATCTCTGCTCATTGCAATGAATGAGCATTTTTTTAAGTGCAGGAAATTATGGATTATTACACATTACAGCCATCATTAGTGATGCTGGCGAAACATGGAATTGGCACACCTATGGTGGGTCAGCCATTACAGGCTTCTGGTCTGGCCCCTTTATCAAATCCAAGAAGCCAATGTGGCCTACGAGTCAAAAAGTTTGCCCACCCCTGTACAGACACATGATAAAGTTTCAGCTCTGTACATTCTGCTGGAACTAAACTCTGCCTCTTGGCACTAGCTGCTTGGCTTGGAGAAAAATAGGGTGAATACACCTTGGCCCAGTCCTGTCTACTTTGCTGGAACATGCTGTATATTCACTATATATGAGATTGTCTGTGTCTCTTTTTTTTTATTTTCTCTCCAAAAGGATGGAGTGCATTTTCTGGTCCGGTGCATCTTATAATGTGTAAAATCTGGTAATCATGAACTATATCAGTAGGTAGCATAGCAGAATCAATCAACAAGTAAAATAATGACATACTGACATCTAGTGGTGAAAATCAGTCAAAACCATGAAACATTATATATTTCTCAGTTCTCCAAGTGCACTTAGTGTATTGGGTTTCTCTTTCTCTTTATAAATAAGTTATTTACTGCAAGATGATACTAACCAACACAGAAAATATGTTTTAGTATTTCATGCATTTCAGCACAATATTGTTAACAAATACAGTACACATAATGAATAAAGAGGGTCAACTTTAACAATGTCACTTTCAGCATGATCAGGTAACTGTGAGGTCTCCTCATCATTAGGCACAAGAGGGGGAGGGGGGGTTTAGGAGGAAGAGTATTGCCCCATCCCTTCTATGTGGCAGAGGGCTTTACTCTCCCACCTAACTTCCCACCCCGTTCATGGGCATCAGCGTTGTTGCTTTTAAGCCGCAGCTCTGATGCTTTCAGTAAACAGGGTGACCCCTGTGAAATGGTTACTTCCTAACCCATAGGCACTGCGTCGTATTCATTAATGCATGCATTGCATTAGGCCATGCGTCCACTGTTTTTTAGTCCAGGGTCGGGAACAAAGACATGCGGTGGAGGGATCTCCTATGACTAGCTGGCGCTTTGCCCTGAGATTAAGGGCTTGTTTAAGGGCTTGTTTCCATTGATGCGATCGTGAGCGGCCGCGAGCGGTGACAAACACATTCATTGGAAACTTCAGTATAGTTTCCATTGGATGCGTTTGCGCGCGATCGGGTGCGGATGCGTTTGTGAACACTCGCTGCAGCGTTTTGAAACGCATCCGCGTCCCAACCGCATCCGCTTCCCATTATAAAAAAACGTGCGAAAATGCAAGGCATGCGGCCAAAACCGCGTCCGCGTGGTTAAAAACGCACGCTTCCACCAAAAACGCATCAATGGAAACAAGGCCTAAGGTGTGTTCCCAGAATATTAGCGGTAACATGCTCTACTAATTATGCAAAAGAGGGAAAAAACTTTTCTGAGTCTTGCAGATCAATGGATGCGTCTCTGGCGACATGGTGTGGTGCAGCAATGAAAATTGAATGGGAAGTATCCTAACAGAAAACCAGTTGTACCTTTTAGATATAACGTGTTGTGTTTTTGAAAACACTGCATTGATGCAAATTTTTTTCAGAATACCCTGCTGCACGCATTTTTCCAAGTGTTATTGATATGATTCATAAAAACGCATATGTGCAAAATGCATACCTCTTTAATGCTAAGGCTCCACTAATGCAGTAAGCATGTGCTTTCTATCCGGATTAGTCACGGTTTCCCTGCATTTATTTATTGTATGTCCATTGCTGTCAATGGACAAATAAATTAGCCAAAACCGCAGCCGATCCGCATCACTTGCTTTCAAAGGATGCGCCGGGCAGCTTGGACGCGGTGGTGCCTGAAAAACGTGGTAAACTGCACTGTGCTGCACCCAAACTGCGGCAGTGGAGAGTCTCATTGGGGGTAATGGGAGCAGTTCAGGCGGTTGAGATTCAGTATAAATGAATAGGATACTGAGCTCATAGGACTACATATCCCAGTAAAAGATATGACTGTGCTGTATATACACCATTATATAACCCCATATCACTGGTGGCACAATAATAGAGTAGTGTACGTACAGCATGAGTATGTGGCAGACGTTTGGAAGGGTCATACTATGGTTGAGTTGTGAATAATAGGGAGTCTATTGTGCATTTCTATATATAGCTTTATATAACCATTAGCCCACCTCAGTACTCCTCTCCAGACAGTACTGCCTTCACACGCGCCATGGGCTGGCTCATACAGTGTGTTCATACACAGATATATATATATATATATACACACATGTTGTCAGGTCACAGCCCGCCACTGGCACAACCCAGCACCAGCTGAGCTTCTACAACGACACACTCTGCTCCTCTACATCCACACTGAAATCCCGCCCCACAACATGGAAGGCAGCACGCATCGCTCGTCATCAAGCTTTATTGACATGTGAACATTCACGACTGGCTGGAGGTTTACGCTGCCGTAAGGTGCGGGAGTTGCGCATGCGCAGTGAGCTCCTCTTCCACACACGTGTGTACACGGTGGACGGTGCGGAATTGTAGAGGAAGATATAAGGAGTGAACGGAGGAGGAAAGGACAACGTCAGTAATCCGGTGTGTATCGGAGAGCACTGTCGCCGTCATTGTTTTGTGTGCAGTGTTTGGCGTATATCAGAGGCTCTGTGTGCTTCAGGCACACGACACGGACTTTAGCCTATATAAAGTCTGTTATACGATTCAGAACATACTTAACCTGATTCCTAGATTATAGAATATATAGGCATTTACCGTCACTGCATCTCAGAGTCTAAAGAATGCGTTTTTAGTTTTCGGATAGTAGAAGGGATTTTCCATCTATATGGAAGATTTATCTTGACTTCTTGTCACAAAGACACCATAGGAAGTGCGGGGAACCCTCTTCATAAAACTAGTTAGACAGTTGTCAGTGATACAAGTGGCCATATTAGATGTTTCCTTCTCTGTATTGCAGGATTTACATTTCCCATCATGCTACAGCTGAAATCCAGCCAGCTGTACATGCATTTCTCCTGTATTGAAATCACTAAGGCTAAGTTTCCAAGGCGTTGAGGGCTCTGTGGACCCCCCTGCGTTAAGCACGTTCCTTGATGGAGATGTTGGCATAGCCCATCCATATTACATACCTGCCGCAATGTCTGTTTCCACTGCGTTAAGCTGGTCCGCCGCTCCAGAGGTTGACCTACTGCGCTACGTTTATCTTCTGTACTTAGTCTGAGGCACGTTTCTAAAGCTGTCCATACACCTTTAGATCTCTCTGTAGGATATCCTTTAGAAATACCAACAACTATGTAGTGCCGGGTCCTTTGCGATTGAACAAAGGTAGACTTGATGGATTAGAAAGTCCCTCATATTACATGGTTTGGTAAAACAAAAGGAGATCTAAAGGAAATCTGACAGAGAAATCTAAAGGTGTATGGGGATCCATAAGGCTGCCACACGCACCGAGGGGTGGCCGATTTTGCCGCCGACGGATGTGCTCGCGGTGCCCACATGGGGCTACAGATCCCTGTCACCCCACAACTCGGTCGGCCAGAGAACAGACATGTCCGATAATCTCCGGCCAATGCCGTTACTTTCAATTGAGACTGGCACACAAAGGGTGCCCACCGATGCTGCCACGATGGAGAGCAGCGTGATGACGTCATCACGCTGCACTCCATCGCTGATCTGTGCTGCTCTGTCTGCCCCCACTCAGTACGTGTGTGGGGGACTTTAGACACGTCCAAACCGCTCCCATTGGCTTCAGTGGATCAGTCTCCACAAAGGCAATGCGTCTGCGAAAAAAAATCGGCTTTAAAAACGGCTCTAGACTGCACCGGAACCATGTCCGAAACACTAGACTGCGCTGTCCATGTCCATTGTTCAGACACAATTCCACTACAGCTTTTAGTCCATTGAAATTGATGGACAAAGAAATTATAAAAAAAAAAACACATGTATGCAAAAGGCAAAACCGTATAATACACAGCGCAAAACATCAATGACACTATGGTATGGTACAGCATTTCACGGAATTAAGATAAAACTCAAAATGATGTCATTAACTCACAAGGGTACACCTGTGTGCCTTTCACACTACCCCGTTTGCGTTTTGGAGAACACGCAATACTGCGCATTACTGAAAATGCTCTGCATGCATTACCGACACACCATTTTAATTATCATGGAGACTTACCTCAGTGCTGATTCTTTTTTTATAAAATGGTCTGCTGGCCCCTCCCACCATCCTTAGTTTTTCAGCATTGCATATAGACCTAGGTTTCATTTAATAATATCAATGGATTATAAGTAGAGTGAAGATTGAATTACCTGCTCCTATGTCTGCCAAGGCCATTACAGTGATTCCCCTTGTGGGATTACAAACTGTGGGCTGTAGAAAAAGTCCCATTATTGTGGTGGGCATACATGGTTAAAATATTTCCTTTCCATCTGCTTAAAATATGATCAAATTAAGGTAATTAAGTAAATTTCAAACATCTTTACCACCATATAATGATAGTACAGGAATTGGTCTGTTTTGTGCACATGCTCTAAAGTACAATCGGATACAAATCTACCAAGAAAATGCATTCCATTGCGTTGTGATAACGGCAATGCAGCTAGTGTGAAAGGGCCCTTGCATGCAAATTGCTTGTAGACTGAAGATGAGCCAATCAAACTCCACTTCTTTTGTTCTTGATTGGGTCTTTTTTATTCCACATGCTAATGGTAAAATAAAATTTTATCTAGTTTTTGCGTGACCCTAATTCTTTGTTTTTATTTTTCTGCAGTAATTATCATGGAAGGCAAAACTAAGAAGCAGTTTAAATCCAAAAAAACAGCTCTCAATACATCACCCAAGAATACAGCTTTAAAGAAAAAAGGTAAGTCTCTTTACTGAATCTCTGATAGAGTTTTACGTTTCTAGGTTTATATTGTTTTTATGTTTGACTAAAGCTGGTCAGTTAATTCAACTTTTTCATTGAATTGGCCATAGGCCATGTCTCCACTTATGCGTCTTAAAACATATTCTTTTTAAAGGGTGTGTTTGAGTGCATGTTTTGACGCATCCTTTTTACTGGGGAAAATTTGAACAAGTTTGGGTGCATTTTTCTGTTGCATCCATTCATTCTCTATGGGCGTGCATTGACGCGTGTCAAAAAAAAAAAACGTGGTAAGCTGCGTTTCTCAAACACAGTGCACAATGTACCAGTGGAGTCTGGGCCACTGAAATCAATGGTCATGTTAGTCACGTATTTGACGAGCATCAAAAAGATGCATGCTAAACGCACACTAATGGAGGCTCGCCATAATCAGTTTTTAAGTTTTTCATAATCAATCAACAGTCTATATTAATGTTTCACTAGTTACTTGAACTGCCCAAAAAAATTATTTGTTAATGGTTTTCTATCTCAACTTAGCAGTGACTTGTAAATTATTGTAAAGTTCTCTTAAGGCCCCCATACACCTTTCAATCTTACCATACAATTTCTGTTAACTTTTTTCTATTACCAAAACCATGTAATATAAATAATAATCCTTCCAATCACTGTATTCTATTAGGGAGGACGTGGAACTACATAGTTGTTGGTAGATGTAAAGCAAATTGTATGGAGTTGTATTGTAACGGGGTCTTTTTAGAGGCTAGAATTGTGTATAGTGTCGGCCGGGAAATCGATCGTTAATTGCAGATCAATCTCTTTACATTGGATGGGTACCAGCCTCCAAATCCAAAGTAAATGTTATGTACAGTCAGGTCCATAAATATTGGGACATCACAAATCAAAAATTCTTGGCTCTTTACACCATCACAATGGATTTGGAATGCAACAAACAATGTGCTTTAGTTGCTTAACTGTCTTCAGTTCCTGCTTGTTCTGTAAAAACTCTTCAGTTGCTTTTGCAGAATGCTTTGGGTCATTGTCCATCTGTACTGTGAAGCGCCATCCAATGGGTTCTGAAGCCCTTGCCCAAAACATTCCAGAATTGCCCATGCCATGACACTACCACCACCATGCTTCACTGACGAGGTGGTATGCTTGGGATCATGAGCAGTTCCTTTCCTTCTCTATACTCTTCTCTTCCCATTTCTCTGGCACAATTTGATGTTGTTCCAGAACTGTGAAGGCTTTTTATGTCATTTGGCAAACTCTAATCTGACCTTCCTGTTTTTGAGGCTCACCAATGGTTTACATCCTGTGGTAAACCCTCTATATTCACTCTGGGCGAAGTATTCTCTTGATTGTTAACTTTGGCACACATACACCTACCTCCTAGAGAGTGTTCTTGATCTGGCCAAATGTGAAGGGCATTTTCTGCACAAGGGAAAAATTTCTTAAGGGCTTGTTTCCATTGATGCGATCCCCGGCCGCGAGCGGTGACAAACGCATCCATTGGAAACTTCAATATAGTTTCCATTGGTTGCGTTTGCGCGCGATCGGACGCGGATGCGTTTGTGAACGTTCGCTGCAGCGTTTTGAAACGCATCCGCGTCCCAACCGCATCCGCTTCCCATTATACAAAAAATCGCGTCGCAAAAAACACGCTTTTGCCCGTGCGGTTAAAAACACGCGCTTCCACCAAAAAAGCATCAATGGAAACAAGGCCTTAGTCATCCACCACAGTTTCCATGGTCTTCCGGGTCTTCTGGTGTTGCTAAGCTCACCAGTGCATTCCTTCTTTTTAAGAATGTTCCAAACTGTTGTTTTGGCCACAATGAAAATTTTTGCTATCTCTCTGATGGGTTTGTTTTGTTTTTTAATGGCTTGCTTCACTGATAGTGACAGCTCTTTGGATCTCATCTTGAGAGTTGACAGCAACATATTCCAAATGCAAATAGCACACCTGAAATGAACCCTGGAACTCTGCACATTGTAATTGGGATAATGAGGGAATATCACGCAACCTCGCCATGGAACGGCTGAGAAGGCAATTGTCCTATTATTTTTGGTCCCTTAACAAGTGGGAGACACATATGCAAACTGTTGTAATTCCTACACCGTTCACCTGGTTTGGATCTAAATCTGACAGTCTGCAGTTAAAGCGCATTGTGTTTTGTTTTATTCCAAATCCATTGTGGTGGTTTATACAGCGAAAAATTTTAGAATTTTGTCGATGTCCCAATATTTATGGACCTGACTGTATCTTACACTAATACCAGCTAAAAAAAACAAAACAGTTGTTTACTACTTGGATAATTTAGCTTTGTTCCTTGGCTCTGAGTTCAAATACAAATATATGTCATGGAATAATTTTAATCCCACTGCCATCTGTCCAAAAGTAATTAATAAAATAATTAGTTTTTATTGTGCAGATACATTAATTTTTAGCATGCTATATTTAGCGTACTAAAAGCTCAATATTAATACTTGCCTTTACTTGCTTTTACTGGCTTTTATTGGCTCATTACATAGACTGTCATGAACTCTGTTTAATCTCTGACATCATGAATTTTATGTGTTCTATTTATTTTTATTTTAAAGGGGTTAGCTGGTAGACTAGAGAGATTGTCTTTTTTCATCTCAATGAGTGATAAAGGGTTTTTTATTGATTTTATGATCAGTTGATATTAATGATAATTTTTTTAATGGTTAACGTGGTTTTATCTGTTCATATTTAGAATTTAAAATTTTCCTTTTGTCTTCCTTTAGCTTTCAGCTCCCCAAATAATCGTGGCAAAGATGCTGGAAGAAATCCTAAGGGAAATACCAAAGTAAATAAATTTGAGAAGGGTAAGAAAATGTCTACTCAAAAGGGAGGCAAAGCTGGCGTCAAACAGTTTGCACCGAAGAAGGCAAAACAGGGAGATGGCTTTACAAAGAAGAGGAAACGTTCCGCAGATGATCAGGAAGGCGGTGAGTTCACTTGGAGTTTTGTTTTAATTGTTTAATGAAAAAAAGAGTTGGCAATTTAGGGTCCCCACACGCAACGAGTGGCGATTTTGCCACCGACCAATGTGCATGCGCGCCTGTTGGTTGGCGGCAAAATCTTGGTCGGCCAGAGAACGGAACGTAAATCTCTGGCCGATGCCATTGCTTTCAATGGGGACCGGCATCCCCATTGAAACTAATGTCCGGCACACACAGTGCCCACCGATACTGTGCGCAATGGAGAGCAGAGTGATGACATGTATTGGACAAAAACATCTTGGGACAATGATCAAAATAAAAGCCATAGTTCCTGTTAACACTGAGATAAAAGTATGGAAAGAGGATTTGTGTCAGCATAGAGCAAAGTATCTGCTACAAGTAGTAGGTACAGTGTAAGAATGCAGCAGCAGGGTAGTGCACTTATATACCAAATGTACAGTAAGTACAAGTTGAATGACTGCAGTTCACTTAGATAATTAGTTTGGTAAAGAAAATTGTTACAACAGTTAAAAACGTATTTTACCTGTGTATCTGAATGGAAAAATGCTGCGTCTTTAGTGGTTAGTGTATATCAGGCTGCCTGTGGTGCTTTAAGCCCTAGTGTGTAATATAAATACTGTACATCAAATGGCCTTTAAATGGTCAAATGGTTTTAAAAAATATTTCTCCTAATTTCCAAACAAAAAAATTGTGCTTTAACTCATATTTGTAAAGGAAATGAGAATACATCAAAATATGGCTAGGGCTTACACTGTGCCACATGTTCATGATGCTTAACCTCCTCTTTCAGAGCAATTTGCCCATGTTTAGGGTGGGTTAAGTGCAGCACGTTGTGGGCTATGACACACTTTTGTAGACAGGTTTGTCACGGCCCATAAGAATCAAGCCCCAAAAAAAGTCCCAAGGGCCCTTTCACACTATATGCGTTTTTTTAAAGGCATTTGAACAAAAAGGAAATGTGACCCTAACCCCATAGGTGTGTCCTATGGAACAATTGCATTAAAACAAAATCAAAAACAAAGCAACACAATGTTGAAAGAGCACATATATGGCTCTTAACATTTTGTTGCTTTGTTTTTGATTTTTTTTAAATCCAATTGTTCAAATCCTCCACTTGGAGGTATGGTAGTATAAAATAGAGTGGCCCCGCCAAAGTCCCCTCGCCTCGCTTTTTGCAAGGGAAATTGATGGTGGGATAGGCCATTATGTTTGGCCTCTCCCCCCATTACTTGTTTATTTATTTATTTATTTTTTAAAGGCATGCGTTACTGCATAGATACAGAAACGCTTGCGTGTTTCACTTTGCTTTTGTGGTTTTCAACAAATCAATGAAAAAAAAATCAAAAAGCATGCAGCAAGGTATTTTTACGCTTGTGTAAACACTGCGTTTTTAAAGGCGCATTGCATGTAGTGTGAATGGTAACATTGGTTTTCTGGGAAGAAATGCATGCGTAATCAAAAATGTGATGTAACGCATATAGTGTGAAAGGGCCCTGAGAGAAATTATGCAGTGTTTGTAGAATCTAAAGAAGATTTAAAGAAAACAAATTCCCTGTTTACTCATAAATAATATAGGTAGTGATGCTCCGATTGATCGGCCGCCGATCATGATCGGCCGATATTGGCTTAAAT
>CM070032.1:101302589-101314203 GCA_036250615.1 Ptychadena robeensis | reverse complement strand
GCCGACTCCGACTCCAGGGACCCAAAAATGTCTCCGACTCCGACTCCACAGCCCTGCTTTTCTGTAAGCTTGTCTGATCTAAATTCAAAAAGAACATCACCGGGACATCATGTTTAGGTTTATCTAATGCCTTGGTCCAGGAGATTCCGTCAATTATCTTATTAGAGAGCATCTCTTGATGTCGGCATGTGGGGACCATACAAACTATAATTGTAACTTGCTCTAATTTCTCTTTAATTTTTGAGAAGTGCATTAGTGGCTGCCAGCTGCTGGGATCCAGTTGCCTGTAGATTGTGGGCAATCGGCCTCAAAGGTGTACTCACAATCACAGCAAACCATACAACAGGTTCTCTTAAGGGCTCCTGCCCATGTGAATTCAATAAGTCCCAACAGAAATGACCCTCGCAGTGGTTAATCCACAACACAAATGTCTTTGGAAATGCCAAGCCTCCTGGATTGCACAAGGTCTAACACAGGCTCTTCCGTTTAGCTCAGGTAAAAGCTATCACAGCCTGGCACCTAGATGTCCCCGGCCTCGGCTACACACTCCCTGTGCCCCCTGGTATCCGCTGCTCCAGCAGCACAGTGTCTCACCACCACATCAGGAAGCCCTGACTGACTGGTCTTAGTGCCTTTTGTGGAGATACACCCAGCCATCTCATTAGGGTCCAGCAGGTGTATCTTGGTGGAGTGGGAAGGCCCACCCAATTCCATCCATTCCCACTCCAGAATCCAGATCCAGTGTCCGTGCAGCTGTGGTTTTCCAGTGGGGAAACCATGTTACTTCTTTACCAATTATAGATCTATGGACAATTTCTCTCAACGAAACACGTGTTGGGGTGGAATATGTTTTGCATACAGATCAGCACAACTGCAACAATGTGTGTGCATTATGAGATCTAATCATTTATCCTTATACTTTTTGTATTATGCTGTCTTGTTTTTTTTTTATGTACTGAATGTTATTACATGATTGATTTTTTTGTGGCCTTGAAAGTCCCCATGTCCTTGTTTGTTTGAAGCGGACTAATCACCTGGGAGGTCACTCAGCATTATCAGCTGCAGCTCAGCCGATATTGCTGACATGTTTAATTCAAAAAAAAAAAAAGAATCTTCTGACAGCTGGAGGGGAGCTGGTTACGAGTTCTCCCCTCCCACTGCATTACGTCGCGCCTAGGCAGCGGAAGTGCTGATCCCTCTCTTCACACCCCCCCCCCTCCCTATGAGTTTCTGCAGCTCCAATAGATAAGAGACAGGAGGGGGGGGGGGGTCAGTGTGGGCGGAAGTCTGCAGATTTCCAGGAGCTAAGATGCAGGCATGATAACTGCAAGCATGTGAAGTGAGTATAGTGTGGGGGGTTTTTGTGTAGCAGTTTTCCAGCATCTGAAGTGCTGACAGGCGAGTATTGTGTCTGTTTAATGTATGTCTGTTTTTTTAATTTGAGTTTAAAACCACTTTAAGGGGAAAGGAGCTGACAATAGTGGATCAGGCAATGAAATTACAAATGCTGTTATCAGGTTAAGGAAACTAGAAGCAAATTAAACGTTTGGCAGATCTTCACTTATAGCGTTTGCGGAATTTTATCTTTATAATTAACTTACTATTGAAGTCAACCCTTTTTGTAGCTATATATGAATGTAGGCTATGAATATGTATATGCCACCTTTTTATATAAATCCCATGTTTGATCAGTCTTTGCTCATAAAGGAATTTGCAAGTTGCTAAGCGAGTTTTAATTGATAAAATTGTATTTTCACTACAATGGAAATGTGTTTATTGACTCTAATCTATCTCGCAGAGCACATCGTGGATCTGAGCAAGTCAAAATATGCCAGAAATATTGTGAGAAAATTCCTTATGTATGGGTATGTATTTCAGACCTATGTAAAAATGCTTATCAAATGGGAAACATGACTGTAAAACTTTTTAAGATGTGTAAAAACTGTAACATTACCATATGTTTCACAGTTTAAGACACAAAACTGTGTCTTATGCTGCGAATGTGCAAATTGGTCTCAAGTGGTTGCATATCCCTCCATGGATGGGATCATCTGTCTGCAGACCTCTGTATGTGAGCTGGAAGCTAACAGTGTCAGGGATGAACTGTCCATTTGCAAAGCTTGTCTCTGCACAGGGAAAAATCCTGTGGATCGTCCCTACCACTGTATGAAAGGGGGATGAAGCTACCCACTCCTATACAGAGATTTGCAGAGCTGGACAAGGAGATGGGGAACCCTCCAACAGCCTCCCCACCTCCTTTTAACTTCAACTGGCAGAGTGGCAGTTTAAAGTATTTATACTAAGGGATAATACGATTTTTGGGGTTTTCTGTTTAAAGTGCATTCCTCCCTTATGCCCCCATACACCTTTAGATCACTCTGTACAATTTCCATCTACCAACGACTATGTAGTATAGTGGCCTCCCTAATAGAATACATAAAGATTGTAAGGTGTATGGGGGGTTTAGTTTTCTAGTTATCAGCTTTCCGGGAGAATTATTATCTTGTATACAGTTATACTGTGTGTGTGAATATATATAATAACTAAAAGCATATTTTTTTTAATATAGTTTTTGGTTTATATGCTATTCTCTGGTCATAGGCAATATGGTTCTGTGTATTGGAATCATAACATCTTATGATATTTTAATCATAACAAAAGATAATAGATATTTTTATTATTTTAGGTCTCTTAATTATATGTCAAAACACATAGTGGGCTGCACCTGAGTTGCTGAGAGAAATATTCTTCATATTAAGTCACATACACACATATTCATTAGAGCAGATTTATTTTGTTCGGTCTTCATAAATATTTACAAGTAGTTAATTGTTTCTGTAAACTGCATTTATCAAGATCTTCTGCACTGCTGGCAGCTTTTAAGTAGAGTGTGTTGTTTTCTCAATATTATCAGATGTCTTGATGTTCTTCATTGGAATGACTAGACTCTCCAAAAAATTGCAAAGAACTGGACTCTCTGCCGGTCAGTGTTAAAGTAGGCCCGGATTCTGTCAGGGGCTGCCTTGGTCATCTTCCCCACCACCAACTCCTGTTCACTGGCAATGTGTGTGTATGTCAGCTTGGCAGCAGCTGAGGCAAGATCCACCCACTAGAACCTAGCAGTTTTTGCATTCATTTATTGACAGCACAAGAAAATCCCTTCGCTCTTTATTTTGTTTTGTAGAGCAACATGGGAGCAAATATCCTGTAGCAGAAAAGCATGCAAAACTTTGTGCAGTATTTTTGTTTGACACATGGTTTCATATTTACAGATCAAAGTCTCAAGTGGCTGAAATTATTAAAAGCTTTAAAGGACAGGTGAAGAAGTTGTTGAGACATTCAGAGGCTTCATATATTGTTGAATATGCATACAATCACAAGGCCATTCTAGAGCAGAGGAACATGCTATGCGAAGAACTTTATGGAAATACATTCCGTTTCTACAAGGTAATTAGCAGATAATGCTGGGATATACAATTCAAATAACAGTGTTTCACAAACCATTATTCAAGTAAAGCAGTTGTAGGTTTATTAAAATAGTCAATGAAGTGAACAATGACTTGATAATTTTATGTCACTCCGTATTCTTTAAACTTTCCCTTTCGCAGTGTATAAAAATTAAAACGATAATAAATTGAATCTTCACCTTCTTGCAGAAATTTGGAGAAAGATACTTACTTTTTCAGTAAGAGTACATGCATATTACAGGGGCCCTCAGCACCAAAGTAACTGCAGTTTTAAGTTTTTACTAGAGATTGAATTTCTTTAGAAAATGTCACTATCTGAGTGTTATTGTGAGTTAATTACAACACCCCTGAACATGGCATGATCCCCACCCCAGGGAGGGAGCGCTGAGACGTCACTTCAGGGAAAATTTATTTTAACTTGTGTATGCAGGTAGGAGTTGGGTTTGGAAGGCCTGGCTTGTTTTGGACACAGGAAAGGCAGGGGGGGGGCTGCTTAAGGAAAAAAAAAAGGTTGGGATTCACTGACATAGACTACCAGTAATGCCTAACTGATGCAGACAGGTTTTGCCCTAAATGCTCATGTCCATGCGCTTTATTTTCAGTCCACAGTTAATCCTTCTTTAGATAAAGTGTTGGAGTCTCAACCTCAGAAGCAAGAATCTATCCTGGATGAAATGAAACAGATCCTTGTACCACTGGCACAAAAGTGAGTTGTCATTTTAACACTTTTCTTCTACAAACAATCTCTTGGCAATTATAAGTTTCTAAGGTACACTGGACCATGTCGAATTAAGTTGAAATAACACTTTTAGGGGTAGGAAATGCAAATAAGTGTTTCAAGTAAGTATTATTTGGTAAAATAGGCATAAAAACAATAATTTGCATTAGGATTTTTGTCTTGGTTAATGTGTAGCCTAAAATTAAGTCCAATATGTTATCAACCTACTGTTAGATTTGTTTCAGATCCCATTGTTAATCTATATATACATGCTCCAGATCCTACCACAGGGTCGGTGTGTCTGACAAAGTAATAGCTTTGACTATAATGACTGTAAAAACATAATACAAATTAGTGGTCAGCTGCTAGCATTCAGACTTAGAAGTTATATATTTACTATCCAGGAATGTCTTTAGGATACATCCCTGGGACACTTTCCTTCTGTTTATTTTCACCTATGTCATTATGCTATTTGCTTAATAGATTGACCTCTTTTCTCTTAAGCTCTTTTAAACCCATTAGCTTAGTGTCATATCTGTAGCATATTAGTTGTACAATAGGAACTAGCCTTAACTCCTGTGTACAAGTTTGCAGGTGTAATCTAGCTGGGCCTAACTGCGTCAACGGATTGATGCTTGTATTGGAGGGATATTCTCTGGCATCAAGACCTTGTGTCATAAGGTGCTAGGAAGAATTAGAGGAATATTGACTGGTCACAGGATACTGTGTCATTGTACAGACACATGGGTAAAACGCTTTTCACCAGTGTCATAAAAAATACACATCATTTACAGGAAATTCAGTAGTCCTAGGACAGATGCAGAAGTTAGGAATACATTCACTGGCTGTAGATCATTGTATCCACCAATAGACATCAGAGTTAGGCAAGGTTTCCACTTCGGTCCGTCAAGGTACCCTCCATCAACGCAATGCGTCCGCAGTGCATCCGTCATACCTAACATTTTTATTTTTTACCCATCGACCGGTTACTGATTTAATGGATTGTCTATGGGTGCATCAGCGTTAGTAGTTAGTAAGCTAAAACTACATTACAGAGTTTTACAAAGGTGAGTGCATAATAAAAGATGGTAATCTCCTTTGGCAACAAGTTGAATATCCAGGGCATATATTTTGCATGTTGTAGGCTAGCATTGCTGCTGAAAAATCTTTGGCACCAAAATTTACACAAGCTTTAACCCTCCCTCATTCTATTCAAACAAGCTTTGTATAAATTATCAATGTTACATGGGGTTGTGGATCCTTTATAGTTGCATTGGCCTCATACTGGCTTTATTTGGATCAGCAGGCATATACCTGTATGGTATAAAAAAACGCACACACACATATATATTTAATTTGGGATTAGTTGGCAATGTCTTGCTGGTAAAAAGCTTAATTTGTTTATCAGCATCCACATCATTAATTGGTATAATTAGGTAATAAAATAAGAAATGCAGTGTTGAACGTTATCTAAAAGCTCAGCTATTATTATATCCACTGTCCTTTCCTATCAGCAGTAAGTGCTGATGAAAATGCAGTTTTGGGTTTGTCGGCTTTGAACCCTAGTTGAAGCCCAAGTAGAAGCATGCAACGGTACACATTTTCATCACATGAACATACTGAATCTCCTACCTACAAGGAATTGGATATGGCAGAATATTTTTACAGTCTGTCTGTGATGGAAATAAACCCTCATTTGCATGGAAGCCTAGTCAGCACAGTGTGCCTGTTCACAAATTTGCAATGTAATATGTCTATGGCAAGAATAAAGGGGGAGATTTTCCCAAATTTTGTGCCTGGTAAAATGACTTGAAAGCTAAAAGTGAAGGAGCCTCCTTTTAGTGGGACCCCAATAGCTTTAAGATGTATTTACACTTTACACATAATGCTGCAAGACCTTCTTAACATTGATATAAATGGATGTGTTTTATAAATGTCCATTGATGTCGAACAGCCTTGATGAACTAAGAAAACATAGAAGTGCCTACATCAACCCCCTCGTTCTGTGTGTGAAATGCTTTAAGTTTTTTTAGCATTCTGTTTGAGTGTTCAACTACAATAGATTCCTGGAAATCTGACCGGCCAGTGCAGATTGCTTAGAAACCCTTAACAAGTGCTCCAGGGACCCAAAACCTGGAGCACTCTGTTATGCAGAGAATGACATGGAAATTCCAAGTGTAGCTCACAGCATCCTTCTACCACAGCAATATAAGCTTTGATTGGTGAGTAATCAGCAGCCTAAACAGTATTGGTTTTGATTGTGCCTAGAAGCTGTAGAAAATATATAATACAAATTTAAGCTCAACTATACAAAGTTTCCCTGTATTCTGAAAAAACTGTAGTAGGGAAGGAAAGCAGAAAGCAATGGTCTTTAGCATTGAATTACATTCTGTTCGCTGTACAGTATGTGATGTGACATAGTTGTTGGGTACTCTAATCTAAAGTACATTCTTTTGGCCAATACTGACAAAATACTATTACATGCATTTAGATATGTGAAATAAACATTTCTTTGCGCTCCTGGGCAGAGTTTTAACTGATGGTATTAGACCTGTAAATGCTTACCAGCCAAAACATATATTTCTGTTTGGAAGAATGCTGTGAGCGAAAACTGTTTTCCAAATTTACTGTTTTTGTTGTTTTTGTACTGCCCAGTTCTGATTTAGCATTTGGCCATAGTCCCTGAAAAAGTGCTCAAAGTACCTGACAAACCCTATGTACTTTTGTTTGTTCCCTGTGACTTTCTGTAAATGTAAAATTGTATTTGCATATTAACTATGGCAGAAATATTAACAATCCTTTCTCTCCTCAGGGATGCTGTAATTAAGCATTCTTTGGTGCATAAAGTTTTCCTGGACTTTTTTTGTCATGCAACCCCAAAGATAAGATCGGTATGTAACTACTCATAATATTTTTTTAACTTATTTAATTTAGTAAATTTTCAATTATAATATTGTTGATGTGACCCTCCTGTACCTTAATTTCTTGGGGATAAATTGGGGAAAAAACATGAATTACAAGCGTGAAAACTCTAGCTTTTTTCATTTTTCCATAGTGATTTAAAAATAAAACAAACTGTTGATCTGCAAACTTAGTTACAATATATATAGTGATGCTTGATATGACCTGTGGGCTGTTGCTAGAATGGTGCAATCATAAGGACAAATGCCATGCATGCAGTGAAGTGATTGATCATAAATGTTACTACTTTGCATGTGTTGATTCTCGCTACCATATGGTTTCCAAAGAAGTGGCATATATATTATATACTCATAGATTATATGCCTGAATAGTCAGGGCCCTTTTCTCCTATATCAAGGAGAAATGCAGGACACCTACCCAGTGGTTTGGAGATTATTGTCTCCACATTTTGTATGTAAAACTTTAAAAAAGACATGGTCAGGCAGCTGAGTCTCAACAGGGTGACAAACTGTTTTGTTACACCTTAAAATAGAAAACCTTCTTTGGTTCTTCTACCTTAAAAGACAAACCTCAAGCATTGTTAGATGATTTTAAAAGTGATATCATAATCGAAGAAGATAGTTTATGGGTAGTTTTTTTTACTTCTAAGGGGTGTAATATATCCTTATTTGGGGGGATAAATCTTCGAGAAATATTCATGCTGCTTTTGTTCTGTCAGATTTTGCTAAATTATATGATTGTACAAAAAAAAAAAAGTATGTACCGTATGTTCAACCCTAATTTAATGTACAGAGACATGTATTATGTTGGCGTTTTTAAAGAAAAATCATACTCTGTCTCATATAATTCCTATATAGTGCTTATTAGTTTGTCAACCGCTGGGCACCTATGATGACTTATATTACATTAGGATGCTGATGAATGACTTTTGTTTCACATTCCACCTGATCGCACATTAGTTTATGGTTCGCAGGGTATAATTTTAAAGTTCATTGAAAAATTTTGCTAAGAAAAGTTTCCTACTACTTTTTTGTTTTCTCTTCTATCCCTTGTAAATACACGCACACTTTTTGCACTAGAAGACAGAAAAAATATGGTAAAAAGATGTAGTCATCCACATACAAAGTGAAAATATAGCATGTTCCAACAAAGTAGGCAGCACTGATCCATACAATATTCACTGTATAATCCTCTTTGGTCTACTTCCGCCAGCCAAGCCAAAATGCCACTTTATTCATGTATCCATACACTAGCAGTACCCATTCTCTGACAAACTCATGGAGAGATACCCAGGATGTTTGGAACATTAAAATATCCGGACTATAAGAGGCACCGATATTTGCCCATTGATTTAAATACTCTGAAAAATGCAGTACATAGAAATACTTTTTATATGATTTACAGATTTGACACTTGACCTCAACCAGTTTACCGTGTAATGCTGTGGTGTTTGTTTTCTCAATCTTAGGAAATGATTGAAGCTATCAGAGAAGCTGTGATCTACATGGTCCACACACATGATGGTGCCAGAGTAGGCATGCACAGCATTTGGCATGGAACACCTAAGGTATAGTTAACACAGTTCTTACGCTATTAAAAAAACATATTGCTAGGTCTGTCATTAAACAGGATCTACCTATTTTTTCATCTCAATTGTGGTGCCAATGAAAAATGAATGGGGCCTAGCCATATGGTATGGACATAAATGTACATGTAACAAATTGTGAGTGTACTTCTATACAGACACAGACAACAAGCAAACCTAATGCAAATACTTCATCCTTTTTTTTAGGACCTTTCTGTTTCTAAAAACAATTTTTCTTTTTACAGACCTAATCGTTTAAAAACAAAATGTATAGCTTGACAGTGGTACATAATAGTTACATCTGAATTCTGGGAATGGTGCTTAGTTACAGGATAACAATATAACTTAATGGATTAAGGCATCCGTTGTCTCTTTCAGTTAGTATGCTGTTCATTTGACCTGTACCCTCAAGGTTGTTCTCACAATCGTGCGAACGATTAGCAGAGGTTGCTATTACTTAATAAAGATATAAAGTTTTTGGAAATGCTATCTCTCAACCGCATGTGATCAATTTGATTGGAGTGTTTTCAACTGTGTTCAGTGTATTGTGATCATGTCTTCCACTGTAGACTAAAATGGTTCCATTTAGTAAGCAGATCTAATTGATGATGTGCTTCTCTAGGGGGAAATTCCATACCTATTACTGAAATATCCCTTAAGCTTACAATCACTAGTTTCCTGGCTGCCGTTGATGATCAGTTAACTTCTATGCTTCCCAAAGGTAACATAGAGTCATGCTGAAACCTAATTACAGCATATCTGTTCTAGGAAGTATGACTGGTATCTCTTTGTGGTGTACAAATTGCAGCAAAAGTTTTAATTCCTCCACACTGGAATAAAAGTCATATTAAAATAGAACTAGAATCTAATTATTTGATCAGACAATAGTTAAAATAAAAGAAATCTTAAAGTTCATTGAAAATCTAAAGACCTTAACACACCCATATTAACACCCAGATGTTAGAAAAAGAATGGAGGTGATTATCTTGATTCTATGTTCTTTGTTGTTAACCCCTGATTTACTGTTAAATCTTTCCTAAATCACATTTGAGGATTGCATGATATAACAATATTTATTGGCTACATTATTCCAATATAAAAAATCATAACCCCTGCACAGTGAAATCCCCTAATATGTTGAGCTGGCCATAGATGTGTTGATTTTTAGGTAAATTTTCGCACAATCGATTGCCATTCGCGTCAATTGATCCTGCGGGAATTGAGCCCACATGGAGCCATCGAAAGGTGATCGAACAGGGAGGGGACATGTCCGTTTGCCATTACTACGTTTGAGGAACACACTGGTGCAAATTGGTTCCCAGTCCAGTCTATTGTCAATCTACACGTCTATAGCTGGCTTTAGAAATTTTCTGCTTTCAGTGCTTATCTTGTTTTGAAAGTAAATGAGTTTGTTGTTATTTAACATCTATGGAATATGTTGTGTTTTTTGCCATGTATTTCCAATTTGCTATTTTTCATTTTGCCTGTATGAATTCAGTACCTTATTGTAATTCTATTGGTTCTGCAATTATAATCCTTGGGACATCTAATAAGATAATTTTTTAATATGTATGTATTGCTATGAAGAATCCAGTAGAGGGCACATTTAGCATTACACCATAAAAATGTTGGAAGCACTCAATCACCATTTCAGCTAATGCATTAATTTTGTGTCATTCAAGGACCTTCAATGACAGTGCTTAGTCCATACGTGCAGGCAGTCTTAGGATTTGTGGGTGGTCAAACATTTCCTGCCTTTCTTTAAATCTTGTGTCCTTGAAGCACATATCCTGGATACATCCATCCTGCACTACCTTTTTAGTTCTCATCATCCTCCCATTTTAATTATTCCACCACAGTGTTTTTATATGTTTAATTCAACTATTCTTGTGTTGGAAAATGTTACAGTACCTGTAACATTCAAAATCTGGAAAACTCCAGATTTAATTATATTCAGGCTAAATATAATTTTTTTTTTTTTTAAATGGCAAAATTGTGTTGACTAAAATGGTTGGGGGTCTAGATATACAATTGAAAAATGCATACATTAGGTTGTTTACCTGCCCAGAAATGTAAAGTTCTATTCACAGACCCCCTCCCTGCATGACAGTTGACATCACTATTCGGGGACACTTTACACACAAGTGAAAGAAGCAGGGTGTTATTTGCAGCAGTGTAAACTACAATAGTGATTGAATAAAAATTTCAGCTTTGAATGTTTGGTGGCTAAAACAGTTCAAATATGTTGTTGCGTATTTATTTATTTTTACGAAAGCTTTGTCTATCAACTTTGACGCTACTTTCAGCTTTGCCTTGAGTTCAATTAAGTTGATTGAACTGCCTGGTGAGCCCGAGCAATCTGGTTGTCTTCTGAAAGCAGAACTTTTTGTGCAAATGTATTTCTGGGATTATGGTAATACTGCTTTTCTTTGGAAGGACGTTTTCTTTATTACAATTTTAATAAAACATCTGGCCTGTTAAATGTAAGAGGCTTTTTTGTGCTCCAGTGGCAAAGTGTACATTCAATAAATGTAAGAATTCATTGGGCACATTTTGCTTATGTCACATACGTGACTCTGATGCGCCCAGCTGGGTGAATCAGTCATGTCTGCTGCGATGCCCCTTGATGCGGGTCATTATATGCCAGTATAGACTGGCACGTTATTTCCCGTAGGGGAATGCAGGGGGTGTTTGCGCTGCGAGACCCAGCCATAGTCAAGCTTCCGGTGTCCTACTGTCACTTTTATATTAGTTGTCCCTTAACCTTCTGGGTGTTTAGCCTGAGTTAACTCGGGCTGAAGAAAGTTGCTTAAAAGGATCAGCCCGAGTTAACTCGGGCTGCTGTTACCTGCACCCAGACGACTCTTCTCCTCCATGTCCCCAGCTGTCTGATCTTCAGATGCCGATGATCGTGATCGTGCC
>CM070032.1:101263684-101279274 GCA_036250615.1 Ptychadena robeensis | reverse complement strand
AATAAAATTATTCCTCAAAAATACCACTTGCCTAATAATTCTGCACTCCCTGTAGTTGAGAGGGAACCCCTTCTACATAATTTGCACTGTGTATTATATTTTAATTAAGTTTATTTTAGCAAAGGCTAAATCACAGGGAGTCCAGATTAATATTCTACAAGAGGATTAAACATGTCTGTGAAGTTGCCTTTAAAACAAGCGGTCTGTTAGTGCATGATGCAGATTACTTCTTGCGGATCAGGTCAGTGGTGCCCTGGCAAATGATGTGTTGGCACAGAGCAGCACTCCGACATCTTCTTCATAGCTCGGCCAGAAAAATTAACCTTTCCTCTTTTCTTTCGGATTGTAGTATATTCATAAGATTTAAGTTTGCTGTAGTAATCTGAAAACTTGTTATAGAGAATGGAAATGGGCATACCGTTGAGAATGATCCCAAAAGCAATGCAGAGAAAAGCAAACAGACGCCCAAGAGGGGTTTCTGGGTAAGTGTCTCCATATCCCACTGTAGAGATACTGACCTGAAAACAAATAAATGGAAATGTTGACTGCGGTCTATTAAATTTTTCAATCATTATTATTGGGTTAACTGGTAGTGATAAGCGGCATAGGCAATATTCAGATTTGTATGCATTACAAAATTATAATCCCATTGTGATTTAATTCCCATGTCCTATTTATTTTCGCATTGCAAATATAAATTTGCAATGCATGCCCATAAGCTTTCCAATGCATATCTTAAATATTCGAAATTGCGAATATACCCCACCATATTTGCAAATTCTCGAATAGCTGATATTCATCTAATATATTCACAATTCAAATATCCAAGCTCAACACTATTAATTTGTAGAATCCCTTGCCTAAAAGGATTTTTGCAATCAGTACCTCTGAATGGTTAGCATATAAAACACTTTTGTCTAAAAATGTATTATTGACTTCAACTCATAATGCCAATGCTTCATAAAATGGGTGCTCCCATTTTCCTCTCTTAAAACCAAGTAATACAGTATCTCACAAAAGTAAGTAACTACAAGTTACTTTAGTACAATAAAGCATCTGTGGGGCATCCTGACATGGAAGGTGAAGGTGCGCAATAGAGGAGACATTGTGCAATGGAGGTGTCATCATGGAGTAGTGGAATAATAGCAATCTGTGAAGTTTTAGTGAACTCCATGCCAGAAAGAGTTGATGCAGTGTTGTTGAAATATAAAAAAATTGACCCTTTGGGTACGATTTGGATATTTTTCACTTAGGGGTGCACTTACTCACGCATGTCTATTTACACTCTTCACACATGCAAACAAAGACATTTAATACTTTGACTTATGTTCCTGCAATGGTTATTGTTTTTATACTGACCGTCTGCTTCACATGTTTACCCCAATCCAATACTGTGTCATCCCGTATTTCCTAATGGGTTTAATATTTTTTTTAAATCAATATTTGTTTCCTATGTATACTGTAAATTGAATTCCTGATTATTTATTTTCAATAAAAATAGTGTCCTTGATGGAAGGTTTTATGGTTGTTGATACTCGGGAGCTGCACTGAAATCACCACAGCACCGCTGTGTACAGAGATTGAAGACATTTTGCTGACAGTTGTTATAATCTGATTGGTGTGTTGCTCGTGTTAAGTATTTAGGTGAAATGAAGGCTGCAAAACATTTGAAATTACAGGATTTCATATGTGCAGTCTAATGAATTAATACAATCCTCCAATGTGAACACCTCTTTCCTATAGTTTATTCCTTGTCCTGGATGACAGCCATTATACATCTAGCAACACAAAGCAGAACGTCAATATCTATCTAAAAACAGGGATGCCTCCTGCATCTACCTATTAACCTCCACTGTATACTGTGTAGATTTGCACAGGTTGGAAACGTAAGTAGTATGAAGCTGATGTTTTCTATGAGTTTATGCTAAAAAATTGCACTTTGGTATCAGAGAGGGATACTTCAGTCTGATGATTTCACATGATACATCCAATATGTTGTAATATGTATAAATACAGACTTATACTAGAATAACTTAATACTTACCATATACCGTACTTTATAAACTGTAGACTATAGTCTTTATAAAAGACTTGTTGGTGGCTAAGCCATGTTGCTCTAAATCCATATATGGTACATTTAGCAAATTCTTCTCCATCCTTCTAAACACCAAATAATTAAGCTAGGCACACACAGTTCGATTTTCGATTCAATTTTAAATCTTGATCTTTTCATGCCTAACTTTATATTGCTTATGACCATTCAGGAAAATCTTGCTTATCATAAAAAAAACAAATTCCAATAGATTGACACAGATCTAACCACTTTACTTAAGCCCCCCATACACCTTTAGATAGCTCCATACAACTTTTTAGATCTAGCAACAACTATGTAGTGCCGGGTCCTCCCTGATAGAATACATAGTGATTGGAAGGATTAGAAAGATCCTCATATTACATGGTTTTGGTAGAATAAAAGTTGATTGTACAGAAATTGTATGGTAAGATTGTAAGGTGGGTGCCTTTTTTTTAATGTAAATTCTTCTTTATTGTAAAAAAAACAAATTTTCATTACAAATCAATATCAAAATCAAATTATTTCAATAGTCATCCATATTGACCATGATTAATTCATATGGATTGATTCTAATAAATATCATATAATGTGGTTGATGGCTGTGATATCATTCCATATCCAAATAGCAAGATATAATAACACAAAACAATAGCCAAATACAAGGAAGAGGGGGTCATTTGGGAGAGTAATCCCCGTAATGTCCTGAACATATGCAATGAACTCCTTCCAATATTGTGATATTAGAGGGCAGGTCCATATGCAATGTATTAAGGTAGGATTCATAATATTACACTTAGGACATTCCGAAGGCCACCTTTTGGCCCCTGTCTCCGTTGTAATCACTATTCCAGGAGGTTTATATGCTCTATGGAGCAATCTGAATTGTGTCTCTCTCCACACTTCAGATATCAAATTTTTGCATACAGTGCGGTATCCTATTAAGAGCTTTGCATATAGCCCCTCCTCTGCAAAATCCTTGGTCCATGTAGTGCTTATCGTTGTTAACCTATCATAAGGTAAGGTGGGTGCCTTTACTCTCGTATATTGTAGTATTCTCCAACAGCCACAACCAAATATTGCCAGTCTAATATTGTATATGCACCCTATGTGGCAGCAACCCAACTCTACAAGCTGAAGAGACAGAATCCATCAGACCTCTTTGGTGTTCTACTACTCTGACCTGTTTCTGAAGACATTTCTATAAAATGTGGAATACCCTTTTACTCTACTAACTAAATATAAGTTGGTTGCCTTGCTCAGGGGCTGTGCTTTATTTAATAAATTAATCTGGTTTAGTTGCATAAGGGTCTTTAAGTGAGGTTAGACAGGGAGAGAGGTACAAGGCTATGGCTAAGCCATCTGTACTCTCAGTTGATGTAATTGATGATTTGATGGCCTAATTACCCAGTTGTTTACAGATTGATGATTCTGCAACCATAGTCCCATGCCCTTTCCAGCAAATTTTATGCCGCACTGACATTCTGCCAGGACTAATGAATCCCTATGTATTGCCAATCTCTTTAGTATTTTTTAATTTAATAAAATCAATGACAGGTGCAACGCTAGTATTATGGGTGGTATGTAGTTGATAATGATGTGGGTCTTCTACTGGGGGTGAGGGGTGAAGGGGGTGAATGTGTTATGTTTATTAGATGTGGATCTGGGACTGAGGTGGACGAGGAGGTGCAGTCGTGTTGATGGTATTATAATGTTTCCTGCCTGAAAGGGTGGTGTGGGTGATCCAGGCCTGTTCTGCATCTAGTGAAGGTATTGGTGGTTTTGGTGATGTGTACAGGTCTGGAATGCAAGGGGATGAGGCTGCAGTATGATTGATGGGTTCCAACATCTTTCCTGTGGCAAGGGGTATAATAATAATAATAAGTATGAGAATAAATATTGAGACCCCTTTCTTACATATACAAATAATACCTTGGAAGTTGGGTCCCTAATAGAAGACAGTACTTTTTAGACAGTTTTTTTTAAAACAATAGTCTGACCACCTGTTTAAAACAAGCATTAAACCTTTGCAGTACTTGCTAGCCCTGCCGTTAATTATTCTGTTCTTCAGCTTGAAGTTTCATATACCTTTTAACAGCATGTTATTCCTCTTATTCCTCCAAGGTGAACATTCAATGTAAAACTAATCCTATGAAAAGCAAATTACAATTTAAAAATCTGATCATTGGACTCAATCATTGACCTTGGAAGAGCTTTATTGGCTAAGATACAGGTAATTTCCCTTGCAAAATTATAATAAAGGTAGACATGATCTATTTTATAGTAAAACTACCCCAGTATCCAAAACATTTCTGTTACTTGTCTCATGGTGTATACCGCTGTACTATGTGTACAATGCCTTACACCTCTGTTGACTGCAACAACTCATGTTTCTTTATTTTAAGATAATATGAAATGAATAGAACTCTGCTACCTGGGGTTTTCAGGGGGGGGGGGGGGGGGCTCATTTGTTTGACTTTGTTTCTGTTATCTTTAATTTCTATTATATATACTATCCTATTTACAGACATTTAACATTATTTTACAAATGAATAGTTTCCTTTAGAAAACAACCTCCCAATATATAGTGATGATCTAATTAGGAGAATGGCATATTAGTTATTGTTCTGTTTTCCTGACTATTCAGATTTTAATACATCTTATCTGCTGCAAAAATTGTAAATCATGAAAATTATGATTCCAGATTTGTATTATTCGCTGTAGGCATGTTTGCAGGTATTATATTCCTACAAAGCAGAAAGTATGTTGTTTGTCAAAGATACTAAAACCAACACTTACTGCTGCCCACCACCAGGCATGAGGGATACTTGTGAAGTTTGTGCCAGAGACATCATGTTCAACTGTGTAAACCATGGCTGAAAAAGAAAAGATTCCCATTGCAATAAAAAGAAGTAGACAGCCCACTTGCTGGTAGCACTGTCGAAGAGTAAAACCAAATGCTCTGAGTCCTGTAGAATGGCGTGCCAACTTAAGGATTCTGAATATACGCATCAGTCTCATTATTCTAAGTACTTGTCCAAGTTTGCCAACTCGTCCCACAGCCTCTATTTCTTGCTCATGGCTGGTCTTGTTACCATATTTATCTTCATCAGAAAATTTCTCAAGAAGCATTTGTAAATAGAGTGGCAGTATTGCAATGAGGTCCACGGCATTAAGAACACTGCGCAAAAAATGCTGTATGTCTGGAGTTGAGATGAGACGCAGAATGTACTCTAAAGTAAAGAAAGCAATACAAATGGTCTCTACATGTTCCAAAAAAGGTTTACCACTCGGACGCCCAGCAGCATTTTGGTACTGCATATCTTCCACTGTGTTAAGTGTCATAGCTACAACTGAAATGAGAACAAAAAAGCTGGATGCCACAGCCATGGCCTTGGCTGTGAACGAAGAGAAAGGTTTTTCCACTAAGTTCCAGATATGTCGTCTTAGCTGACCATAAATCATCCCTCTAAAGAGTTCCCCATCCTCCTCTGTCTCCATTTCAGCTTTAAGTTCACGTTGGATCTTTAGTTGCTCATTCAGCTCATCTTGTCTTTCCTCAAATGATATGCGACAGCAACGAGGAGTATGTTTCACTCTTACACCCCAATAGTTGATTTCTTCTAAAAAGCTGCGAGGGCACAACTCATCCCTTACCCATAATACTCCAGTACGATAGAAGTTGTAGATATGATGGAACATAGCTGGATCGCGGTCAAAGAAATAGACATCCTCTGATGGGTTATAATCATCACACAGATCTAGTTTGCGCTGCCGATCAGTATACGTTGCCAACCGCCCTATACGAGTTTTGGGATAACCAGCTGCTACAATGTAGGATATAAAGTAAGCTGTGCCACCCACATTAATGTGAAGCAAGTTATTGCGGGCATTTCCAAAAACAGAGGGAGAAAGTAAACGTATATCATCCTCATAGGATCCATATTCATGACTAGAAACAAACTGTTTTTTCCATCCATCTAGTCTTTTTTCTTCTCGTTCTGCCCATCTCAGTTCCTCTACATCATCATCCTCATCCTCAATGTAATAAATGTAATTGCTTTCGGAAGTCCATTGGTAGCTGGCAGAGTCCCTTGCCAGTCGAAATCTGTCATCGACACCACGGGGTCTTCCAGATCCTTCTCTAAAAAATGCCAACGGAGGAGCCCTTGCCCTCTGCTTGTACTGAAGCATGTCTAGTCAGGGTTTAACCATTCCAGAGACGATGGAATATTTGTCTGGGATGTATCTCATATTTCTATCGTTGCATGCATTCTATCACTATGGAAGGAAACAATTGCAAAGCATTTTATGATGTGTCTCTGGCAGGTTTAAGTCCTGCTGACAAAGAAGATTTAAATACTTAAGAAGGGATTTTCATGTTATTATCCCATTCAGCCTGCAACTTACAACATTCACTGGAGCTCGAGACAAATGTATCACACTGATAGAAATAGACACATAGCTAGTTCATTAAACTTTAGTATAACGTCAGAATTCATTTTTATTCAAAACTTTGTTATATATTTATTATGTGTACATGGAAATGTAGATACATTTCAGTAAACACCAGGGATTAATAAATGATTGTTCTCTGCAATTGAAGAAAGTACCCTAAAATACTTTCTGAAGATCAGGAAATTAATGACAACCCAAACACACAAAGACAAAGTAAGTGCATTATAGCACACAGCCACACCTGGACTGTACAGTACTGCACTGTAGTACATTGCATCGGGAAAAAAAGTATATTTTACTTTACAGTATTTTACTTTTGTTGACAGATTAGGGTGAGTCAATTTAACAAGCATTACATCTGCAAAAATTTTAATGGGCCTAAATGAATAAGTATAGTATGAAACTTTTTTGCTTGTTTTCAACCATGCAGATTACTTATGGGCAAAGCATATTGGCCATAGTGACATCATTCTTCAGCCATGGGCAGCAGCTTAGGGGACTTAAAAAAAAAAAAGTTTTCCCACCTCCTTACTAGAGCTCCTCATCCCTACACTATCATATTTAGGATACATGTGTCAAAAAATGAAGCACAGGGACGCTAACTTTAGTCTCAAAGCAGATCATCTGATCTAAGATGGGCTTCATCATAGAACATAGAGATCATGTCAGAGGAAGAGATTCTGATCGGAGCTATTGCAAAAGGATCTGTGCTCCTTTTGTATTGTCCTTTCTGCTGTTGGTGGCATACAGACATAACAATGGGTGGAATGAAGGGATGGAAGGTACCATCACTGAAGGCTACACAGCACTTTCAATCAATGATGACATCATGACCTCTGTGTCAAGAGAAAGAAGTCACGTAAAAGCCATTGCACAAATGCGTTCTGTCTCTCAGAGGAGAAATGTCCATATGATAAGGAATTGAGAAATACAGAAAGAAATGTTAGATCCTTAGGAGTATTGAAAGATTATCCTGAAACTCAGAATCCAAGATATGCTGACTCACAGATACATACAGTGTATTAACTATGCTTTGCCGATTAGATAAAGACTCATTACCGGTACTTTCTGTCTACAGACACACACTTTTGTGATAGGGAGGGCAGTAATAATCTTCTAGAAATTTTCTTTTAGCATAATTACATTTTCAAAACTCTTTCTTTAGTTGTAATTGTTTAGTTACTTATATGTCGCCTTTGAGATCATGTATGGCTTTCATTGCGTGTCCTAATTTTTTAACATGACCATATATATATATATATATATATATATATATATATATATATATATATATATATATATATATAAATGTGTATATATACTGTGTGTGTTTATGTATGTGTATATTTTTAGTGCTTTCTCCTCTAAAACCTTACTATATACTTTGGTTTTGACACATAGTATGCTCTTCTTTTTAAATTCAGACTGTATATCATAATCTGACTTTTTCTTTTATGTGCTGTATGTACATAGTACTATTTTTAAACATCAATCTAGAAAAAAAGAAAAATCTAAAAAGATACAAAACATTGGAAGCGAATATATTAAATGCAAAACAAGCACAAGAGTAGAAGACCAGGCTACACATATGGGCAGACAGATGGTATAAGGATTGTAGCCAAATACTTACAAAGCATGGTCATCAAATAAATAAATACACACAACAGTTCTTGTGTCTGTTACAAGTCTGCTGTGTGATGGCAGATGATTACATTAAGGCTGACCTATTCTTAAATACACAATTTTCTGTGTGCCAATGTATTTATACCAAGCTATTTGTTTCAAAAATCAATGATAACTATCCTTGAAAAAATACCTCATATGTTATGAGGATTACTAGATGGGGGAGGGTTTTTGCCATTGGCATACTTGTGCAAAAGACTGTAGATTTTAAAATGTACAAAGAGGAATGCATTATGTATTTATACTTGGTGTAATAAACAAATGGCTTGCCCCCCCCCCCCAATCCATACCTAGACCCTTGCTTGGCATACATTCTGACCAGACCATATGCCAAGTAGGTCTAGGTATGGATTGGGTGGACCAAGCCATTCCTTATTTAATTTAAGTATAAATATATTTTTCTTGGTCCCCCCAATCTATACCTAGACCCCTGCTTGGCATATAGACTGGCTAGAGGGGGGATTGAGTGTCAGCGAAGAAGTATTACCCCTCAGACTTTACAATCGCCCCTTAAGTCATAACCTGGCAATGCCTGAAATGGGAGGGCTGGGTATGGTTCCTTCCTCCAAGACCCCTCCAAGTATGCACTCAGCTCCAATAAATAAAGGTATTCAGTAGCTTTGCTTTTTCTTTAACCCATCTATAAATATTCAAGTGGACCTCCTATAACACAGTATCCATGCATTGTCTCATACGATCCTGTATACATGATTGTTTGTATTAGAGTAAATTATACATAGACTACTGTGCTGATTGATCACTTCCACTGATGACCTTTATAGTGGATTGCATACTAAATGAACGTCTGTGTGTACTCACTTCTATTCTCCATTACAGAACTTAATTGTACTTTTTGTTATTAAGTTACGGCATTCTGTCTTCTTGACTTTTCTGTTTCAATATTTTTATGAATTTTCAATATATGTAGATACAGATACAAATATGGGCAAGTAATGCCCATAACGATCACATACATGCATTTAGATTAAAAAAAAAATTCACCAAACACAGCAAACAAAGCACCAGACTTATAGAATGAAACACTAGTATGGCTAGACAGATATTTATTAGATAAAAATAACTGTAGTTCATATAGCCACACAAACAACACAATGTGAAATATTAAATAAAATTACAAAGTGTTAAACTTGAAATAAATTCAAGGTAACATTAATCATCTAAATAAATCATATAGCATACATGTAATATGTAAAATCAAGAAATATGCTTTGTGGTAATATGTAAAATCAAGAAAACTCTGCTTTGTGGTATTAGTGAGGAGGAGGAAGGAGAAGCAGCTGTTCTCCACCAATACCACATTACTTGTGTCTCATTGTGGCCTGAGGAGCAGAGTTCCCGTACAGTGCTGTGCGGGCACGCCACTTGTGTCTGCTGACAAGGGGGAGGGGGTTAGGTGAGGAGGAAGGAGGTGCGGCAATACCACCCACCAACCCCAGCCCCCCCCCCCTGTCGGAAGGGGGCCCCATCCAAGAAACTTGCACAGGGCCCCCAAAATCCAGAAACAGCACTGGGTATATGGTTAGTAGAGCTTAAGTTTGCTTACCTTGGACATACCAAGTACTCACAGGATAGTGATGATATTTTATCAGAGGGCAGGGAATACATCCAAATGACAGCTCCAAAAGATCCTCCACCTGGAACAATATTGGTTATATGACATACAGGTGAGGTGGTGGTTAGCACCCTCTTTTCTCTTCTTCTATAACAAATCTGGTCCGATAAAAACCTGTGCTAAAGTTTCACTTTACTGTGATGAATTGAAAGGGAGAAAAAAGTCAGAACATTCAGAAGTAATAGGCATATTAGAAAAGCAACATAAATCACCATCAAACACCTATGTGTAGGCAAATAAATGATTACACTGGTGAACACAAACATTTAATTGTAGATACAATGATGTGGGTTTTGTTCTGATTAAGATCTGTCTTTAGTTTTTCTCTATCAGGTAAACATTTTATGATGAGACAAATGGAAAAGCTGGCAACTTTGTGCAATTATCCTTTTTGTATTATAACAGAATAGGACTAACTCGTAATTATAAGAGGATATTTTTTGTTTCAGATTTGGAATAACAAGACAACAGTAACTGATAGTGTGTCATATCATGCCTAGAAAGTGCAAAAACATCCAGATACACCATCATGTGTGGTTCATTCACACCTAAATCATAATCTCGTAAAGTATCTGAAAACCTACAAATTGTATTTTAACTTAGTCAATGCACAAAAGAAATTGCTTCGGCCTCTACATATCAGACTTGGCTTGATGAAGAACTCTGTGAAGGCGATGACTAAAGCAAACTCAGTTATCAATACCTGGTTCCGCTCTGCTAAACTGAGGGAAGGAATATTTGTCGCCTGATATTAGGTCCTTGTTACACCAGGATTGAACAATCTTTCACACAGACACAGCTTTAAGATTGGAAATCATTCATGTGTCTATGGGAAAACGTCATCAGTGACCAGAAGTCAAGTACATACAAAACTGGTGCTGGGAATCCTCTGTAGGCCGACCATGAACAGGGTGTCACTAGATTTCTTTCCGGAATGGTCAGTGATGAACAAGGGGAGCATTTTAATCAAGAGTGGTTACCAAGGTTTTTGAAATGAAAATATGATGACTACTGTTATATGCTATACCGATAGAAACCCAGTGCAGACCTGTCAACCCTCCCATTTTGGCCGGGAAAGTCAAGTTTTTAATGACCAAATCCCAATCTCACGAAATCCCAGATTTTTCCTGGATTATTGAAATCACACTGATCTAGCAGGGAGTGGACATTATTCTTCCAGCTAATGTCCCACCCCGCACATTATCAGCACAAGCGGGGTGGGACATAAGTAGGGAGAGTAACGCCCTCTCTGCTAGATCAGCCGAGAAGTAAGCCCGGTCAGTGACGTCACTTCCTGTATGTGAAACGCAGAAGAACAAAGATCAGTATACTGGGATGTCACTCCCTGTATGTCCCCCGTTTTCCCCCCCCCAAAGTTGACAGCTATGCCAGTGTATAACAGAGAGTGATACAGAAAGCATCTCTGATCCATAGAAGCCAAAAGAGCATTCACTAAAGTAATATACCACAGTATATTCCTGAAACCTAACATCGCCTGTAAATTTACTTAAATACATACAGATCTGAAATCAGCTCATAAAACAGATCTAGGGAATATTAAATGTCTATTTTTTGTTGACCTGTGTTTATTATAGTCTAACAATATTTATAATGAACGCCCATGTGGACACAGACATTACACTCTTATTTGCTCACATTTGATCTGCCTTATGTACTACGGAAAGTTGGAAAGAATGTTATTTTCTTACTTGTTAGGCAACACAATGGTGGAGAAGCACTCCACAATCCTAGAAATTGTACTTTCTTGCTGTGCTCTCGAGCTCTAGCAGTGGGCATATTAAGGTCTCTCATGGATGCCAGTCTTCCAGTTACTTAACTACAGTATATAACCTCTAGATGGTGCTAGATACTGATTTTAATGAATGAAAACGTATGGTCATGCTTTAACCTCCAAACCTATGATCGAGCATACTTACCTATGGTTGGTGAGCCCACGTAGATTCTGAATCACAACAGACCCACCTATCGCTTCCGGTGCCACCTCTTCAACGTCAACCGTAATGCTGAAGAGGTGGGGGCAGCACCATAGACCTTCATGTTAATGGATGTGTGTCAGTTTCCCAGTCCACATCACCACCATCATAGATGTGTAGAGCTTTTTCAATCCGCCGCAATTTCATGCCCTCCTCTAGACCCGGAACATGATTTTTAGAGGTGTGCTCTAAAAAAGCGATGCCTCCTCCATTACATGGAGTTCAATGGTGCCTCCTACCCTTCGCCCCTTCAGCGTCATATATGACATTATCGGGGCAGACCCGGAAGGATCGGTGTGTATGTCGATATGGCGAACCGCCTGAGGATTTCGGCAGACAGTAAGTTTTATTAGCAAAGAAACTCACTTCGAGTTAACACTCAGGAGGTTAAGGTGCATTAGTTACAGTTGTTTCATTGGTAAATAAATTTGTGTTGCAGTACACTCGCCTACTGTTGGTTCATTCCTGAATCTGTACAGGCAAGGTTCCCAACAAGATTGGAAATTTAGAGCTGTGTTGGTATGCATTCTATGTATATGTATTCTTTGTTGGCATATCAACAGGCATTTTTCTGCAATTAGCTTGATTAAAGGATAAATGCATTTTACCTAAATTTTCCATTATCCCGACACCCTTGTCAGATCTCGGTAACTATAAAACTGTGGTGGGCTGTGGGATTACGTTGAGTAACAGTGGAATAGGGGTGATTTTTTCTTAAAAGGAAAAGTGTGTTTATCCTAGTAATGTATTTTTTCTTTAACATACACTTAAATGATAAAAATCTTGTTTTTTCAACCGCTCCATTTCCATATAAAAAAAACATCAAATGTATTATTTTTTGCAATTACAGACACATTTTCATAGCAAAGAATGAAAGTCGCTGATGCCTGTTGCTTGCTATGTGTGCTCACTCCCCTGATGCTTGCTTCCAGCATTGGAGCTTTCATAAATGAGTTTCAACTAATTTGATTAAATTTTTTCAATTCCAGCATGAATCAGAGCCACAGGATAAGCATGTTTTTTCAATCCGCTCAGGTGAAGGGATGACCAAGAATAGATAATAATTGGTTTTTCCTAGTGTGGAAAAGAGGACATTAAAGAAGGCCTCACCCTGGGCTGCTGTATACAAAAGACCTTTCTCTGTCCCAATTTTCTCCCCTAGAACAAAAGTATGTTTTTTATGCATGACAATGTTTTTGTTTCTATTACAAAGTATGAAGAAGAGAAAGGGTTTAGTTATACAGTGTATCTGGAAAGTATTCACCGTGCATCACACATTTTCTTATGTTACAGCCTTATTCCAAAACACAAAACACCCCATAATGGCAATGTCAAAAAATGTTTACACAAGATTTGGGTAAATTTATGTAAAAAAAAAAAAAAATGAAAGAACATGTGCAAAAGTATTCACAGACTTTGCCATGAAGTTGGCTCAACCATAAAATTGAGCTCAGGTGCATCCACCTGTGGTACATTTAGTTAATTGAAAAATTATCTGGTCTGATAAGACAACAATGTAACTATTTGGTGTAAATGCCAGATGTCAAGTTTAAAGGAACCAGGTCAATACCATCCCTACAGTGAAGCATGGTGTTGATCGTATCATGCTGTGGGGTCAGGAAAAGGGGAAACATGACTACAGGAATGTATAGACATTCTAGATGAAAACCTGCTCCAGAGCATTCTTGAACTCAGACTGGGGTGATGGTTCATCTTTCAGTGGGACAATGACCCTAAGCACACAGGCAAGATATCAAAGTGGCATCAGGACAACTTTGTAAATGTCCTTGAGTGGCCCAGCCAAAGCCTAAAATTGAATCTGATGGAACATCTCTGGGAGGGTCTATAAAATAGCTGTGCACCGATGCTTCCCATCCAACCTGATGGAGCTTGAGAGATGCTGCAAAGAGGAATGGATGAAACTGGTCAAGGATAGGTGTGCCTAGCTTGTGGCATCATATTCAAAAAGACATGAGCCTGTAATTGCCAAAGCTGCATTGACAAAGTATATGAATACTTTTGTACATGTGATTCCTCTGTTTATTTTAAAAATGTTAAAAATGCAAAACCCTCAAGAAAACATTTTTCATGTTGTCACTTTGGGGTATTGTGTGAAGAATTCTGATAAAAAAAACGTATTTTTCAGACCATAAGACACACTTTTTCACCCCCAAAACCGGTCCGAATGCACCTTGGCTTCCCGCGCCTTCCTGCTAGCTCTCCCAAGCTGTCAGATAAGATGCGTCCACAGCCACAACCCTCATCTGGACTGTACTGCTTCTACCCGCAGAGCGCTGATGATAGAAGCAGTACATGAGAGAGACCCACATGGAAGCAGCCAGCTGGCAGCTTCCATGTCTGCCTGTCAGCCAGGATCTCGGTGCAGCTCACATCTGACAAGAAGGGAGAGAAGAGTGAAGAATCCACCGCTCCCTTCTGCCTGAAGTGTGCTCTCTAGTGACACCATTGTTGTGGCTGAAATTGGGTACTGCAGTTTTCCAACTGAGAACATTTCACCTTTTTTTCTGGTTTTCCTGCTCTAAAAACATGGTGCGTCTTATGGTCCATAAGAAAGTAACATAAGAAAATGTGGAAAAAGTAATGGGCTGTGAATACTTTCTTGATGCACTGTATGTAAGCTGTCTGTACCATATATATATAGCAGTGTGTGTCTTATGACCATAACAGAATCCATACACTGGAAAAGAGGAGTTCTTTAGTCTTTTTCAGGGCACACAATATTTTCTTATAAAAACAAAAGGCTTATAAAAATGAATGACATTGCCAAATTTAATGATGAATTGTAATATCTTTATTCATTTACTGGTACTACTGCAGTCCCCACATAAGAAAAAGCTGCCTTGTGCTTAACATCTCTCTGTCCCATAATTAGAACAAAATTCTCAGCAGAGAGCCAGGAAGCATTTCTGTACAACAATTATTGTTACCTGAAATCATCACTTACAATCAACTTTCATTTCCAGGTAAAATGTTTATTCTGGAGTTTTCAAAAATAAAGCTTTAACTGAACTTTCTATAATAAACTAGTAAACTTTGAAGGAAACATTCACAAAGACAGCAGACAACACGGCTGGAAAGCAAAATCATGTACTTGCCAACTGTTCCTGGGCTGCTGGTAATTGAATTACTTGCCTCTTAATACTGCTTATTCTATATAACTGCAGTCTGTAGCAGTAGGTGTTAAAATCAGACAGGTAAATCAATTAATCCAGTTTAACCTGATTAAAGGCACCACACACATAATATGGAATCAACTATATGTTTCTACATCCTAATTTTATTTTAAAGTCTACATTTGTAGGGGCCCACCCTATGATTGTTAGCTTGTGTATTAGGGCAGTGGTGGCCAACTGAGTTGATATGGAGGGCCACAAGTGCAGCCCTCTGGATCACTAAAGGGCCGCACATAAACATTTTTAACTTATACTGACTTGTAGAAGCATTTTTAATGAAAAATTACAGCAGGCAGAGCTAAAAGATATTATTTAAATAAAAAAACATTGTTTTAAATTATACTTCAAGCATAAGGGAAGACTGTAGTATGGTGATGTGCATTTTGTGCCATATACCATAAATTTTTTGCCAAATCATCAAAGATTATGTGCCTCATAGATATCATTAAAGCCTCTAATGATATCTATGGGGCACATTAACTCGGGGGGTATGTGCCGCAATATATATTATACAATTATCCCTTGTTTATTGGTGGAATAGTAGGAGCATAGGCACT
>CM070032.1:101250007-101262369 GCA_036250615.1 Ptychadena robeensis | reverse complement strand
GGAGACAGCCTAATAGATAACAGGAAATCCAACAGTCATGACTGCTTATTCTATGTAAATGAATCATTCTTTGAAAATGGCTTGTTTAAAATAAAAGTAGCCTGGAGTACAGTTGCTGGGGTAGTTTATACTGTGAAAAGAATGTCAATAAGGCTTCATTCACACAGGCTGTAAAAAAAAAAGAATTGTATAAGCTCTCCTGGCAGAAAGTGTAAATGGCACTTTAAAGCAAAGTTATCTGTACAGCTTGTACAAACTCTTTAAAAACGATTGTAAAGAGCTCTGCAAAGTGCTGGAGGCTCAATTTAAGTCAATGGGGTGGTTTAACGACCAAACAACCCTCTGAACGTGACAGAGGGCGTTCAAAAAGCACATTTTCTTTAAACTCCCCTATTGACTTCAATTTTAAACTTACCGCAAGGTGATTTTCTGGTTGCTTAAAGGGCCAGAAAACGACCTTGCAAATGCCCATGCAATTGAACCCTTATTGTCATAAGGCAGCAAATATTGTACATGCAAGTTATAGTGCATTTCTCTCTACAAATGGGTTGTTGCAGACATGCAAACAGGTCTGCACCTGCTAAGTACAGCAGCGCTCAGTACCAGCCGTGATACAACATATATATTCAAGGAAAGCTAAATCTTAATACATTTTTCAATTCATACAGTTAAAACAAAATGTTCAGTTTGGTAAACAAGAATGCTTCTGCTATATTTTTAAACACCCCATATTACCTGGAGTTCTTTTTACTCACATTGTTCCTGACCCTCACCTATTGTATACTCTGTTCCTCAACCTATTAGATTGTAAGCCTGTCCGGGCAGGGCCCTCCACTCTCATAACCTGTACCTGTGTGTTATACTGTGTTGTATCTCCACTCTAATGTATTGTACAGCGCTGCATAATATGCTGGCGCTATATAAATAAATGATATTAATAATAATAATAATAATTAGAAATCATCCATCATATTGAATGTAAAAAGGAGAGAAGCAGTTTGTTGTCATTAGTAGAAGTTTAGTTGTCATCTTTTATAAAACACCTTTAAAAATACAGTATGGCTGTTAATATATTATCTTCGGAAAGTAAATGTGTTACCAGCATTATTTTTGGTAAACAATACCAAAACATATTTGGTGAAAGCAAAAGTAACCAAAACAGCTATCTGGTAAATTGAAATATTGAAGTGTAAACCCTAACACCAAGTCTAATTTGCTTTGTTATGAATGGTTAGATATTCAATTAAATGCTTTTTAAATTTTTTTAAGTCACTAAATCCCATTTCCTCTTATTAATACCAATACTTCTCAACTTCCACAACCACCTTACCCCAGTCATGTTTACCTCCACTCTACTGTCGGGACCTTATCAAATACTGCGATGGGGACCCACAGTCCCAATGCAAAGCAATAGACATTGACCATGATTTACGGTCAGGTCCAATAACCCTGTTGTTGAGCAGGACTGATTGATTCCACTTGAAGATATGCACCAGATAGGTGGCCGTGAGCATGCACGGCCCTTGAAGAGACATCGATCTAGTGCAGATCTATGCATGTATGGGCGCCTTACATATGCTCTGTAAAGCGGTGTTATGTATGTGTATATATATATACATATACATACACACCAGTATGCATAAAATATGTACATGGAAATTGTCAACAATGTATACCAGTAGGCATAAAATATGTCAGTTGAAACAGGCAGCAATGTATACTAGTATGTATGAAAAAGGCAACAAACATGGCCAACATTTGCATGGCTGGTAATCTACCACTAAATGATTCAGTCAATGGTTACTTTCCAGCCGAATTATGGTATTGCCAGGATCTCTTGTGATAGACAAAAATGATCACAGATTGTTGAAATGTGGGCCTCAAGAAATCTTAATTCCTTTGCAGAGTATTTTTTTGGGGAAGCTTGAGCTCTGTGCAACAAAACCTGTAGTGGGAATGCAGTCGATTTATTCTATTCATGATCTGCAAGTACTGCTCAAGGTTTAATGCTGGTACCATTGCTTTTGATCTTCTTGCAGAAGATGACTCTGGAGGTCTCTAATCTGTCCTTGTTGGTAATTATTTCATCCTATATTGTGAGTCTGTGTCTGGAAAGCTTCAATGTAAAAGTACTCCTGGAAAGCTTCAATGTAAAAGTACTCCTAAAATCTGACACTACTGTAAAACAAATTTAAGAGCAACTCTTGGCAATGCAGTAGCCACTAAGTTAACCATTTATAGATTGTTAGGTATATTGTATATATATATGTTTAAATTGTACGTATTCTAAGGGATCTGGAAAAAAACATAAATTGAATTTTTGGATACAAACATAAACTACAAGGCATGACTGCATAGCACAACCTCTTATCAAAAGTTTAAATCTTGATTCAGAATACATTTTATAGCCCCTTTTAGCATCAATGACATTTAGTCTTTTCCTGGCGTTCGCTTTGTGTTAGAAGATCAAAGTATCCCCCCCATGCACAGCTTCTAGATTGATGGATTTTCTTACTATTTTATGGCAACATATTTCATGTTCATATCTGTTCAGTAGCATTTAGCTTACACAACCTTAGACCAGAGATGGACCTCCATGCTTCACAGTTGGGGTGGAACAGTTCTCATCATGCCCTTTTCTTGAAACATGGTATTTACAGTTAAAAATGTAATTGTTAGACATTTTAGTCTGTCTAGATAATTTGGCATTTTGCAATAAGATTGTTGTGACATTAGTGTATATGTTTTTCTTGCAAATCTACCCAGCATTCCATTATTGGTTTGGCTTTATAAACACCAAATCCACTTGTTTGCAGGAGCACAATTTATCACGATATCTAAATTTACAATTCTACTTTGATGGCAGATTAACCAACCAAGATTTTAACTACTTGAGGTGGATTTGTGACCCCTACACCCAACTTTGAATCGTACACAGACATGCATTTTCAGATAAACCGTATAAACCGCAAAGGCTAACAGTTTCTGTTTTTCTTAAGGTTCAGTGGTCTGTGTGTGCATGTACAATCTGTTCAAACATGCAAAGTCAAGTGTATATTAGCTTGGGGCTATTTGGAGTGAGTTCGATCAGGTTTTTTAAAAAAAGGGAGCGTCACTTTGTTTGCCCTAAGAAAACAGAAAAGTGACTGATCAAGCAGGAAACTTTCCAGCACAGGCCAAAAATGTCCCAATTTAAAATCAGTGTATATGAACACAGTTACAACTGCACCTTTATAAAAATTTCAACTTCCTTCACTATGTAAAGGTACCCATACACGTTGCGATTTTTCGTGCGATTTTAGCCCTTCCGACCGATCCGGTCGGTCGGGTAGGTAGATTGTTCGGGATTCGTAACATGTAAATGTAGTCCAACCGATGCTGTTTTTAGAAAATCGTCCGAAAAGTCGGTCGGGTCCCGAATGATGATGCCCATAATTTTCAGTCGGTCGGCCACATTTAAAAGAGACGTTTAAAAAGATTCCTGATACAACTGGCCACTCAGTCGGCCTGTGACTAATCGGGTGAAAAATCGTGCATCCGACCGACTTTTAAAAATAGCAGTAAAGCAAAAATCGGGAGTCGAAATCAAATATCAAATCGGTCCACGAAAAATCGCAACGTGTATGGGTACCTTTAGCAAGCAGAAATATTTTTTTATAAAGCTGTACGCAGAATCCATGTCAAGTTACATTTGTTAATTTGCATTATCAGCATTGGTCATCAGAATGCATATTATCTTGTATACCCCTTACAGTGTTACATGACGGAATTTTCAAAAAGTGTAAGCATGTGAAACATCATGCATAAGAATCAAATATGCTCCAGTTTAGGGCGTGTTCCTGGCACACATGCCCCATATCATTGGTCATGTACTATTAATTATACCTTTAAGGCTGGGTTTTTACATATTTATGCCAAGTGCATTTTCATTCAAAATGTCAGCCAATGGGTACAACATTTTAACATTTGTTGTAGTCACCAAATACTTAGAACATATGCCTCAACTGGACCTTCGGTAAAAGAAGTTACATGGAAAGATTGGATGTATTGAAAGGCTAGTTTACAAACACCCATTGGAATTTATTCCACAACTACTAAACTATAGAGCAACTAGAAAGGGGTTCTTTATGGTGGAATCTGTTATAATTGAGAGTGGAGCAACAATGTATTTTTCCCCAAAAGACACAATCCCATTTAAAATCTCCATCATCCACTGCAGAAATACAAACTGATCAGACTGCAGTCTGAAATCTGCAAAATGCAGCCTAGTGCACAAATGTCCTTGAGAACCAAGTATTTATATGGATTACTGATCAATTTGTTGCGCTTACGCTGCCAAAAAGAAAATCTATTCCACGGCTTTGATTTTATAATGAAGAAAGACCAATCTAGACTCACTGCAGTAATTAGGTGTCCATGGAAGGCAGAATAAATTTGTGGGTCAGGTTTTAAATGTAGTCTTATTTGTAACATGCAAACGTGATGCACACAACACTGCTCCTTTATACACAAGGAAGACCACAATGATTATGTAAATCCATTTTCATTTTAATTTTGGAAAAGAATCTCCAGTGGTTCATTGACAGGGAAATCACCCTCTGCATACCTCTAGAAAAGGTCAGTCAAGACAAATTTACAGCTGCATTCACACATACAAAATTTAAGGTTAAGAAATTATTTGGCAATTTGATATTAATAACCCGTTTTGTTTAGTCTATTGCCATCGCCCCAACCATTTCAAAAATAACAAAACCCAACAAAAATGTTTACAGAAATATTTACAAAACAAAAAACTTCAAAGTGCTTCAGAATAGTGATTGTGTTCTCTTACAGGATATGTACAACTGCCTATACAAGTATGTACACGTGTATTCACTATATATAGCACAATGCTGCTTTGCTGGGGGGTATGGCTTTTATGGAAAGTGCTTTTTACAGTACTTGGGTCAGTGGGAGTGTGAGAAATTGCTAATACTGAGAGACAAAAAAAACAAAACAAAAAAAAAAAGCCAAAAAAACAAACACACAAACAAAAACCTCAAATAACCAAAAATGTCATTTTGGGGGAGGGCTATAAATACATGGTAACCACATCAAGAGCTGAACAAGCTTATTACAAAATATATACAATAGGCTCCCATTTCAATGTCCATTCATAAGAGGCTTGACATACAAATTCTTAACACACAGGGGTTAGGATTGGTTCAGCTTCTGGTCTGGTTACCATCCAGAACTGAAGAAAAATCCAGATGCAGTGTAGACAAAAGGATGGTGAATGCCAACCATATAGAGCTTTGCTCACGACAGATCATCTTCTGTATTTACAACAGAAATCTAGAAAGAAATGTGAAAAAAAAAAATACATGAAATTAAAAAAAATGGCAACATAAGAGATTTTAAGTCTATTTCCAGGGTGGACGCTTAAAGCCTGGTTACAGCTTATTACACAATCCCACTTTAATAACATAATTCTAAATGGTGGTAAACAATAAGTGGCATGAATTAGACAGTTGTAGGTTATCTGGAAAACCCATAGAGGCACGGAGAAAAACAAAAGATCATCCTTGGCAAAGACTTGACTTTCCGATTTTGAATCTAGTGGTCACTTTCCATTGATGTGGATCTAAAGCAATGGGTACTAAAAATGGAATTTTACATCTGATTGGGCACCAATACCATGTATGGAGACCAAGACTTCATGATGTCTGAGTAAGATTTAGACCCCAGTTAAACGGTTTAATGTTGAAAACCTATGACAAGGCATAGCATTGGTGAGGCCGTTGACATCTATTTGATTTTTTTCCTTTATGCCTTATAACCATATTATTCTGCATTATTATTTCTAGTAATATACCAAACATTCCACACAGGTCTGATGCAGACCATGATGAACTGCACTGTTCTAGCCTGCACAGCAACTACATTAAATTGCACTCTAAAATGATCCCTGTATTGTAGTCTAGGTATATTCCTAGATTTTACATCATGAAAAAACCCCTTGTGTTCAGTTAATGGATAAGAACTTCCATTACATTATCTATGTACATTTGCCAATTTCAGTAGCTTCATTTAATTAGGATTATAAACTGTTTAACAGGCATCTGGTGTCCACTGTTAGATATCCACATGGCTTTATGCAGCTGTTCTGTTAGAAATGTAAACTACCAATTCTTGAAATATTGTTATGGCCTAGTTTTTACTAAACCCTCATGGGTGCCAACATTCTTTGAGATAATCCTACATACAGTGACCCAGTTAATACAGAGCACACAGAAAAACACAAAATGCGATACAATACTCAGATATAGCAATTGAATAGTACCAAGGCAGAAGGTATTCTAAACCTGCCAGGTGGCAAGCTCAAATTTATATTTCTTCCACAACTCATGGAGGAAAAACTAATCAGTATTGGCCAGCAAAATTCTCTGGAAAAACAAGAAAAAAACCTTCACATGCTCCACAGTATCCAAGATGGGCCTAAACGTTTGGCTAGTCCAACAGATAAGTAATTTGCTTAATTGTGTGGTAAGAGTACATTTAAAATTCAGTAGGGGTACCACAAGCCTCAGTGCTATGTTGAATACTTGCAAGTGATAGAGTGGAAGTTTTGTAACCAAAATAAGCAGAATTCTTTGATGCATAAATGGGGGTGATGGGATTAGAGAATCAAGGTTGACAGAAGAAAGTCCCTGAATAAATCTTGATTGAACTCCTGCTTAGAAGAGCATGTTCAGTTTGCAAGGCTGGTGTAAAGGAGCCCAAACAGACAAAAATATAGGTCTAAAGGCAAAAACAAATTGCAGTAAGGTAACCTCCCTGGCGTTCTGCCCAAGTTCTGTACAGTCAGTTTTAACAAAAAAAAAAATAAATAAAATAATAAATAAAAAATTGTGCCTGTGCTCCGTGAACCTTGTGGGATATCGTGATTGAGTCACAAAAAAATGGTGTGAAAAGCCTGTTACGCCAGGGAGGTTAATAAATACTTACTGCTGGGTAGGTGTGTCCCACGTTGGCACCATGTCTTCCAATATCTATTGTGAGGTCCTCTTCTGTGGTTTTCAAGTAGACGGGATTATCAAAATTCATGCTTTTCATGTTTTTCCTCTGCCAGTTCCTCCACATTAGGTAAGCGCCTGTGGCAACCATCACTAGTAATACTGAAACAAAATGTATGAAGTAAAATCAAACTTCATAAAATTGCATGAACATGATAAAATAAGAATCAAGCATGGAAAGTGGACTTACAAAGTGGAAGAATAGCCCAGGCTGCAGATGAACCTTTGGCGGCAGGATTTGCTTCATACACTGAAGTATTACTGTTGCCTTCTACAAAAAAAAACCCATTTGTAAGACAAAATTTTGCAACACTGTTCTGAATACCTAGAACTGTAAAACTGCTTTTTAGTATAGTATTCATGATTTACATTTACAGAGTTTACCAATAGACTGACAAAATCAACACTACTAAAAATAAAAACCATTCAGACATCCTATTTTGTAGCAAAATGACAACAAATGATTTGTTAGACTATTGTAAAGGTTAACTATTTATAAAAATACTATGAAAGCTTTTCAGTAGAATAATCTATTGCAAGTAAAATCCTCACAGCAAGCCACTCACATTAAAGATACCTAATGTAATTTCATGCCAATACAGAAATTCTGGGAGGATGGATATTTAAATGAATGGACCAACACACAAAACTACATCACTGATCACAACAAAGATGAATGTTCTAGCTTTAAAGCCAGCAAGAAACACTTTCATTTGGTTACCAATGCTACACAAGACCAAACTAAAAACCCTAACTATAGTGGCTTCTGATAGATATGAAGTTGTAAAAAGCATTGGAATAGGGGTGTATTGTTAAATCAAAGCCAATAGAAAGCAAAAAGCAAAGATGCATTTAGTATTGGACTCAACTGATTTTGTCTAATGCATTTGAGCAGAATGGCCGTAAAAAAAAAAAATGGAAGTTATAAAAAGGTGCTGCAAGATCTACTTTCAAGCACTTACCCCCTGGAAGTGCTTTATCAGGATGTAATCCTGTAATGATAGAAGTGGTATCCTCAGCTTTACTACCTTAAAACAAACATAACATGGGTTTAAGTTGTTATTGGCAGATTGTGTGCGCCTGATTAGAAAAAGCAAGAGGCAATGCTCATGGAAAAAACAAAAAAACATGGACCTGCCCAAGTCTAACAGATAAAGACAACAGCGATAATCAGCTCAAGACTAATGCCTGCCATACACACGCTGATGGTGTGCAGGCAGACTAGTCCCGATGTGCACCGAGATTCAAACGTGATGACGTCATCACGTTTGCACCCCGGTGCATTATGGGGCCCCTTCAGTCAGCGTTACCCTTTGTGACGCCGTCTTGAAGCTTATGGCATCGGCTTTCATCGGCTCACGCCGGCCAGATAATATCGGACATGTCCGTTCTCTGGCTGCCCGAGCTGTGGGGCACATGCCGATAAGCGGCCGATTTTTAACCTGACCGACGGCGCGAGCGCGCACGCCCATCGGTCAGATTAAAAATCGGCCGCTTATCGGCATGTGTATGGCTAGCATTACAAAGCAGTTTGTTCAAACATGATTAACAGCAACAATCAATACAAAACATGATAATGGTGCTCGTGAAGGACAAACATTGAACATCCCAAGACAGGTTTATTTAGGGTGGGATTAAAATTAAAGCCAGTGCACAGAGCTAGGCAAGTGTCAGTTCAAGGTTCCCCAATGAATATCTATACATGGGCTGCATATATCAGAACCCATCAAAAGAAATATGGGCTACCTACAAATCATCAGAAAGAAGGCCCTCGCCTACCCCCCTAGTTTGGGTACATGACTTTACAGTTGGTCAATTAAAGGCTTGACTAGTCCGATTCAAGCCTCCTTAAGTGTGTGGTTGGAGTTCTACCTTACAGCCTCACTGGGGTTTCCATACACCTCTTACGGCTCATGTATGCATTGGATGAACTTGCCTGAAGAGAACATTAGTAGACCTGTAGCTGGACTTTCGATAGCAGCAAGAGATTTGGATATGGGGACATGTGTATGGGTCAATTATCGCCAAAGTGATTTAAAATACCTTTTCTGCAGTTGCGGCCATTATAAAGATCTGAGCCAGCAGGACATAAGCATGTATATTTGGGTGAGCGGTCATTTATCTGTGGAGCTGGTAGACACAGAAACTCACAGCCTCCATTTTCTAGTCTCTCATTGCACCAATTTTTTCCTGTTGGTCAAAAAATGTTAAATTTTAAATAAAGTTAAATTTTGAAAAAAAAAAAAAAAAAAAAAAAAAAAAAAAAAAAAAAAATATATATATATATATATATATATATATTTACACATTCCTCCATATGCATATATATTCTAAAGATGGACTTTGTTTATTGTTAACAGCCTCACTAGCCATTTAGCTCAGATAGACATGGCAAACTCAAGATAGACCATTTTGAAGTCACCAGCACCTCTGAAGCATACAAGAATAGATGCATGTCGACACCACTGGGATTTAAAAATGAAATTGACAACACAATATTAATGTGGCATTCTTCCCTTTTTAAGTCAGCATGAATAAAAATTCTCACCTGTAGGCTGTACGAGTTCATGGTATACGATAAGGTCTTGAGCATCATTTAAATTGTTGACTAAGGTTTCAATTTCCTGTCCATTAAATTTGTTGGCACCATAGATTGCTTCATTTTGTCCATCAATCCAGTATACCCGATCCTACAGATAGGTAAAACCTTACTTTTGTGATATTTAAGAGCACACAAAAGCTCATTATGTTTAAGCATAAGGAGGAAGGACAGCAATGGGTAATCAAACCAGGAACAGTTGAATGTATATCATACAAAAGAAATACACTCTTGCAAAAGTTTTGACAATAAATCAGGGAATACAACTAAAAGAATCAGCAGTGACAAAGAAAATTAGGATAAATAAGAAAGTCTGATATGGTCAACAAAATGTTGCATTCCACTAGTTGTGAAAGCAGCAGACCATACATTTCGTGTATAGTAAAATTGTGGAAAAAAATGCGCCATATAGAGCCCATTTATAATACCAGAAGGGTTAATGTCAAAAGTTAGTAGAAAGGTAAACATTTTACCTCTAGGGACCTTACATTCTGAAATTTAGTCACAGAATCATGGAGGGCTGCGAGTTATCTAGTCACCTGATTTGTGTGCTCTTTTCTAGAAAATGTTGCCATACTTAAATGCCATCTCTATTACTTTAAATACAACATTTTGCATGTGATCTGCTGTAGTTTACCTCAAAAACTCCAAGGGCAAGAGGATAAACCAGGAATTCATGAGATTTCAAGATTATCCGGCGATCCTGGCCATTTAGATCCACACTACAGAGTTGGTGCAGTTTTAAATCAAGCCAGTATAGGCGGCTTTTCACCAAATCTACAGCAGATGGGAAGCAGAAAGACAAAACACATTAAAGCCAAACACTCCCATTACATAATGCCATTAGTGAAAGGCACACATGCACAGTAACTTACCTAAAACAATCCCACTTGGGCGCTGGATGTCTGTTTCAACTAGTATCTGTCTGTCTATTCCATTCATTCCAGCCTTTTCAATCTTGGCAGATTCACCCCAGTCTGACCAATAGATAAACCTAAGATGTTTTGGGATGCAAGAAGGAGGTCAATTAGAATACATGCCATCAGGAAAAATACCTAATGCACTGCGTATCAAGTGAAGCAGACATCTGAAAAGCATTATACAGGGGTGGGCAAACTAAGGCCCAGGCCGGCCCGTTTAGCTTTCTTTCCTGACCTGATGTCACATTGCAGAGAACAAGTGGAGGGGAGTAACAATGAGCGCACATAATGTCTAGATGTCCAAATGTTGCTTTGGGGACAATGCAGTGATGTGATGGCACTGGGTGCATCCTTATTGTGACGACAGACAGTCTCTAGAAATTCTCTGCTCATTACAATAAATGAGCATTTTTATTGCAGGAAATAAAAGATAACTTCACTGTCACATGTTGCCTATTACACACCACCCTAAGTGATGCATGGAATTGCCACACATGGGGGATGTTGACCATTACAGGCTCTTGGTCCAGCCCCTTTAGCAAATTTAAGCAGCCAATGTGGCCCAAGAGTTAAAAAAAAGTTTGCACACCCCCTGGTATAATACCTAATCAAGCATCATACCCAAGAGTTGACAAACCAAATTGGAAATCTAAAAACAGTTATACTTGTAGGTTAAACCGGAAACCTGAAATACATATATGCATTTTGGTCTTGTAATTCCGTTGTCTTTTACAAGCCTGCATTTAAAAATTGTGAACGCATTCTTGGCCAATACACTCAAGTTTTAAGAGAAACAAGTGGGCACAACAACAAGTTCTAAACAGAAATTACCCAGATATTGGATCAACAGCTATAGACGATGGATCCTTCACTCCAGTGCTGAATAAGACCCTCTTCTTTGAGCCATTAAAATTGGACACTGAAATAGTCTTCAAACCAACATCTGCCCAATAAATATTCTTGTAGACCCAGTCAACAGCAATGGCTACAGGGGTGTGCATGCCTTCCACAACCTTCAGATGGTGTCCTATTCTGTCACGAGTATCCATCGAAGCTCTAGGAGAGAGACATTTTTAAAACTTTAATAACTTCTAGTTGATGAGCAGAAATGTAAACAAAGCCTTTATAAATTAAATAAGTAAATGGGTTGATCTTGTAAGTAAATGATTGTTTACAAGTTCTAATATGAAAAGAGATTTCTCATCTATACCAAGAAAAATGTACAGATCTATTGTAAGCAGATAAACCGTACTGTATCCTTTGCACCTCACATTCTTACATCTGGGCCATCATGTGATCTACAATCTGAAAATATGCTTTAGGTGCAGTTGCCAGTATTTGATATGGCAGTAGGCATTAAGGTGGAAAATTTCAATCTGCTGTATGAGCTTGAGCTATAATAGAAGTTCGTAGCAGAGCTTTACAATCAGAGATGAGATTTAAACCCAATTTATACACAAACTTTACATGTTCGCGCAAAACTTATTGTTTTCAAATGTTTCCCCAACCCTTCTCTACAACTCCAGCAATTTTTGTGAGGATACCATTTTCAGGGGCTTTGCAATAAGCGGACAAAGTTAGCTAGCACCATGCAAATTTTCCAAATCACTCCCGCATGCGAAAATTTTAAATAAAAAGGCGATATTCACACGCGATATAGCGGCACGGCAAATCAAAAGCAAAGTTCTTTAAGTTGAAATTTCAATTTCAGTCGAAATATCTGTCTGATTTTCGACTATGCGAATTTTCGGAGAAAAAGTCAAAATTTCTACTTAAAAATTTGCACTG
>CM070032.1:101208406-101240109 GCA_036250615.1 Ptychadena robeensis | reverse complement strand
CCCCCCCCCCCCTCCCCCTCCCCCTTTAACCATTCCCCCACTAGAATCTTTCCAGCCATAAAGGACACCTAAAAATAGGGAACTGGAGGCTACATGCCACATTTAAATATAGTATATAAATGCTTAACACAGAAAAATCAGAAGGCCATTTGGCCAACATCCTGGAAACCCAACTTATTGAAGTCAAATACAGCTTATGCATTTTCTTACATCCCATTCTCAGAACAGCCAGACCAACCCAATCAGATCAAGACCAGTTTTACACAGGAACTCCAAGACAGAGCAATTTGTGGTCCCCGTACTTCAACATGTTGGATTATCCTGCAGAGAATCTATCATGGCCTTAGGGCAGTTTGATCCCTGGTCCATTGCTGCACTCTGGCTCACTCCACCTTTACATTATTGTATATTTTAGTAATAAGGGTCATCATGTTGAATGCAGGAGCAGAGCAGGGGTTGCCTGTATCTGATATGGATCATAGCAGAAAGCCTTTAAGCACTATTCATAATGCACCACCTTGGACCTTTACTATTCCAGGTGGTGATTCTGGAGCATTAACCTTTCAGGTCCCCTACAATTTACAGAAGGACATTCAAATTCCCACAGGAGCAGAGGTCATACACTCTTCCACTCTATTTGGAGCACAATAGCATGGGAATAAAAAGTCACGGTTCTACCCATTTTACATACGATGATGTGGATGTCATCTTCACAGGAAAGGGCAAGCGTGTAATATTTCAGCCATCACACAATGTGGTTGTAAAACAGTCAAATAAGAAACAATGGCTCTCAGCTTGGCATGACCTTTGTTTAACAGTCCAGCACAGTGAATGTGAGGTGTCTGGTCCCCTGCAGCTTGTGCTCCTGTTTTCACCTGCATTAAGACTCTGTTATTCATCATCCCACTAAGGGCAAATTTGAAGAGGGTAGCAAACTTTTACCACTCCGTATTCACCAAAGGGAAATGCTACAGCAAGTCAGCAAATGGCATGCTGTCCTATAAACACTTGCAGTCTCCACATCACTGCTCTGACATGGACCTAGATCAATAAGCTTTACTATTTTCTGATCATTGGCTCCAAACAAGTATACCATTCAGGTACCTAAATGATTGCTGCATGGCTAATGTCACAGTTCTCTGTATGCAGTCCAATTTCATTGAGCCCTACAAAAGAAAGTATGACCCAAGTACATTTTACGAGAATGCTAGCCCGGTCTATAATCAGAAGTAAACTGTTTTAGCCATATAGAATACACACTAAGGTGTTTGGTGCATTGTGAAATCCTAAATAGAAGACACTGAACAAAGATTCGTGTCAGAGAATATTTATTATGTGTCATAATGGGTTGGGGATCCTAGAGTATACAGTGTGCCAATCAACACCAAGTATAGAAAATCTACAATCATCATATAGCCGTGTGTGGGGTTATCGCAATCGTGGCTTCTAAAGAACATCTAAAAAAAAGTTATACCATCTTCCCAAGCAGGGAACCAGCCATTTTATAGAACTGAATCTGCAAGGGGTCTGGATCCTCACCATTTAATATTTCTTGAACCACTGATCAAGAATGAGTATTGTTGTTCAGTATGACAATTGTACAACAACTTGTGCTCCAATTTGCTGGTTTCAGGTGACAAGCGTTCCCAGAATGTAACACTTTAGCTTTCATAATTGTTCAGTTGAGGTGCACATCTTAAATGGAATGATTGCCTTCAGGTTTCATTCTTCACTTCCCAGGACAGTATGTTCTAGGCAGGTTGTCCTATGTAGCTGGAACCTACAGTGAAGAACTGTACTTTCTGGGCTTCTGAAGGAATTAAAGACTTTTCCAGCACCTTTATGAGTTTCTGCTATCAGCACTAAATGACTGAAGATAACAGGCAGTGTGCCACGGAAGCAATACTGCCAGTAGAGATTGGAGAACGCTGGAAACAATCCAAGAGAAAGTGCCACAACTTAAGGAAGTCGGGTTTATCTTTAATTCAATGGTCTTGTGTCATTTAAGTATCAATAGATTCCACACAGGTTGCTTTTCCAATTACTTTGGATGGGGACCAGGGTTTACTAGTAAAAGATGACGAAATACATATTTGGTTGATGTCAAATGGACATAAAATATAGGGTTTGCTTCTCCCTTCTTTGAGACAAAGTTCATTTCTGCTTGTGAAGGGATTTAGCAGGTTAATGGTTGCTCTAAAGCTAGACCGTACAAGATAGAACATCTTCACATTCACATTTAAGGCTTCTTGAATATGAAAATACCAGCAGTTAGATTTGTGAGTTCTAAACTTAGCAAAACCACAGAGGTAAATGTTAGCCCTCTTTAAGGGTACTTGGCTCATCTATCCAGATGCTTTTGTTATGCATACAAGTTGACGTACAGACTCATCCACGAGCAACGCCATACAACAGAGAGATGTAGGAAACCAAGCCACAAGGCTTCAGATTCCCCCATCACATTAGCCCAGGTTAGATGTACACTTGTATACATTTACAACTCACCAATTTCCAACCACATTTCAATCAAAATCAGTTAAAAGGAAACAATTTCCTATTTGTTGACTTAACCCTACTAGAGACTGTTCTCGTGTTATTCCTTCAGTAGAATAGGGCACTTGACTAGAACAAACTTTTTGCCTCGTCACAAGGAATTGGTTCAGTTTTGCAGAAAAGCCACCTACCAACAAATAAATCTATGGGTAGACCTGTTAAGACCCTAGATTACCATTTATGTTCCAATGTTCTATGCAGAGTTTTTAAATCTGAGCCCAAGGTGGACAGACCATTTTTACAATCCACACATTCCCTATGACCCCTACCAACATATTTGGTGATTATACCATGTTTAGGGGCTTTGCAAATCAGCTAGTCAAAGGTTTAAAATCACATCCTGCAACAAAAGCACATTGCTGTGCGTTTGTGCCCCACAGTTAATACTTGAGTCAGTTTTTTCCCCCGGGTTTGTTTTTTTTCGTTTTTGTTTTTCTCTGCTGTAATTTATACAAAATAAAAAAAGTTAAATAGGCATGTTTTAACCTTGATAGCCCATCTGAATACAGAATTTTATATTTAGGCACCTCTACTTATTTAGTGGTTTGTCCTCACAGAAGCTGTATTACCTGTTGATTTAGCCACTACATTTTTGCTTATAGGTAGGCATACATGGTTCGATTATCCCCATTAAACAAAACAAAAAGGACCCTTTCCAAAGCCCTGTGCTCCTCCATAGTACCATTGTATATAAAAAGATCTAAATACCTATAAAACCCATTGGATACAATGTACTGAAATTTACCAACATGTCCGATCAAAGCTTGATCGATTTATGTTTAATTGCCATCAGTTTTGGGAGATCGTTTCAGGTAAAAAGAAACCGATTTTGAAACAATTTAGATTGAACTGTGTATGCTATTGGGATGGAACTGAGTTTCCCCAGCGTTTTGGCTACTGCCGACACACAGCAGCCATATAAATCACCTATTTGGCGGGTGCTTGCACAAAATATAAAAGCATAAACCAGAGAAGCCCATTTTCACAATCAACACATTCCCTATGACCCCTACCAACATATTTGGTGATTATACCATGTTTAGGGGCTTTGCAAATCAGCTAGTCAAAGGTTTAAAATGACATCCTGCAACAAAAGCACATTGCTGTGTGTTGTGAACACAACAGTGCTTTTCCATTTTAGGTGGACTTTACGTAAGGAAAGGCTTTACGAAGCCAACTCCTAACGTAACCATTAGGTCTAGATTCAGACAGGTGTCTGGGCACAGAAAATGCCACATTTCAGACACCTGTCTGAATCTTGAAAAAATTGTTACGTTAGGAGTTGGCTTCGTAAAGCCTTTCCATAAGTAAAGTCCACCTAAAATGGTTTGCATTTCCTGTTCAAGCAGCAAATGTAATAATTTAGGCTAGACCAGGAGTGACCCAAATCTAAAGGAGTTAGAATTGAAAGTCTTGAACAGGTAGGTTACTGAAGGTGTTTATTCACACACTACTATTAGAGCTGACCTTTCAAAATTCGGAGCATAAACACTTTAGTGTGCTGACACTTTACTCCAACAGATGAATTAAGTGTTGGGTAAAACAATCACTATGTATTTCAATAACATGCAAGGAATCAAAGCAATTGTATGTGAAATTGCAATGCTTTTCTACTGAAATGTCATCAATACCCAAACTGCTGTAGTCAACCCAATAGATTTGAGCAAGGTTAACTCATTTATACCCAATATAATGCTACCCAAGAGTGTGCACGCTGCTGCTCTACAGATTTAAGGGAGAACTCCAAAAATAAATAAAAAGGCCTTAAGAAAACTGAGGTACCACATCTGATGATCGAACATTAAATTTTGGTTCTTGGGATACACCAAGCTTTCCACCATCACCTACGTTTTCTTTTAATGCGTCTATCCATTTTGCCAACTTAACCATGATTTAGGCATGGTATATAATCTTGTGCAAATATATCCTTTTTTTAAGTGGAGAAAAGCTACATTCAGAGCAAAAAACCAACTGCGTACTGTATATTAAACTGAATACAATGCATGGAATTTAGAAACCTGTTTTCTAAAGTCAGCCACATTTATTGGTTCATTTTGGAATGTGGGATTGACAGAATTGGGTTTTGTGTGTTCATTTTGCATAATTATACAACGGCATTTGTTGCACTGTATCAGTGACTCTGCAAGTGCACGTTGTCCCGTGGGAATTTCCTCAGATGCCCAGGTTATTTATGCAACATGTTCCACCATCATTATCCCAGGCATTCAGGTTTATTTTTTCTGAATCTAGGGTTGGCAACTGTACATCTATTGTTGGAATTGCTATTCTTGGTTTGGTTGGTCTTCCTTGGTTTATGGTTCTTGCCCTATGTATACAGTGTTACCGTGCTAGGTACAGCACAAGGAAACTTCCAAACCGCTAGAAGTTTTTAATGCAACAAAGTAGCTTACAAGTCACAATTCCAGGTCCTACACAATAACTATTTACAGGGAAGGAATATACAAGTTATTCCTGGGAAACCCAGAGACCTTCACAAATGCTAATAAGCCAAGTGTTAATCCTGCCACAAGCACTCTTACAGAACAATGGTCTACAGCAAGACTAGACAACGAAAATAGTCACATTGTTTTCCCTTCAAGCCTGCCAAGTTCATAGCCGAAGTCTAATAAGAAGCCTCATTTGTCCAAGTCCCAAATACTAGAATTAAGCAGCCAACGACAGATGCAGTCACATGAAAAATGCTTACGAACAGGTCTCCCACTGGAACAGATGGCCCAAGTCATGGCATTTGACTGAATCAGCTCTTCTAGGCAAGCTGGTCCTAGTATGCAGAGCATGTAGCCTGTCCATTCCACACATGATCAATGCTTCTGGTCTTGGATCATTTACCAGACCAATACCACAAACCACAGGGGAGAAAGGCCTTGGGTTTCCTTTATAAACAAGGAAACTGGCCTGATGATGAGCTCCCATGGTGTTCAGATCTCATGTCTACAAATACAGAAGGTTCTGTACTGTTCCAACGTGCAATGGGTAGAAGCTGTATAGTCCATTAATGCACAGAATTCTTAGATAGCATAGAAGTTGAACGGGCACACTTACTACAACTAATTATAGAATGGACAGAAGTTATTATATGAGACGTTCAGGAACAGGTCTATCATAGATGTGGGGGTTATGCAAGGTCAGCGCCTTCCTTTAGAATGCAGCCATATACAAGTATAAAAACATTGGCAAACTGATAATGTTAATAGGGTCTTCTATGACCACTTTCTAACCAGTTGGGTACAACAAAGGATGGTGCCATCAGGCCCAAACAGCATTGCCCATTGCCCAGCATTGCATTGCCCATTAAACATGCTTGTTACAGCAAAATAATCTGGCAAAGGACAGACAATAGAAGAATGAACCCCGAAGGCGTAAAAGATCAAATCAGTCCAGAAAATCACTCCTTAGGACTGATGCAACAATAGCCGGTCCTGTCTTATTAAAAAGTGACACAGCATTTACATCCTGGTGAGCACTACTGATGCCAACCTCATCCACAGGCATAGGGGAGCCTCACCGGGTCAGGGCCCTAGTATAGAGACAATGTCAGGCTCGTCATGGTTTAATTAGCACTGCTACACACATCCAGAGTACATTTGGAACATGCTATACAATTCCTGATGGACTATATCCAGACAAGTCCTAACACAATGTGGAGATCCCTGGCAGGGGTCAGGTCTTCTGACTTTCACCCACACACAGCACAGGAAGTACAAATATCCCACATGGAGGTTGTCACTGACAGCCAATACATTGTACATAGGAGCAGCATGGATCCAGGGACACAAATAGATGACAAAAGGGGAGCCACACGGAAGATCACATCCCAGCATAATCCTTTGGGGTCAGAGACAGTTATTGCTGATCCATTGTTACACAACAAAGACCAGAACATGAATGAACGCTTTGACAGGTCAGCCCAACCCATGGAGAATTGAAGGTTCCATAGGGAAAGCAACAGATCCCATGTGATCTAGAGGGATCCGGCAGGGAGATGTAGAAGCAGCGCCCAGCCATCGATAGAGAAGGCAGCCAAACGTGAAGGATAGACAGACGGCACTATCCGGGGTGTACGGACACCGGCCCTATCCTGCAGTCATCACGGAGCTCCTATACTCACCATAGACCGTGCTCAGCACCCACAGCAGGCAGCATGTCAGACCCAATAGAACCCCCCGGCAGGACCTGTTCATCTCGCTGCACCCCGCAACCCCCCAGAGAGCCAGCTGGAGGGAGGAGGAGGACGACACGCAGGGAACACCTCCTTCTCTCTCTTTGTAATCCCGGGGAGACGCGGCGCCCGTCACAGGGAATGAGGCAGGTGAAGGCAGCGGGGTTCTTCTCACACACGGTGCCCTGACAGGGACGGAGGAGACGTGCGCTTCCAGGCGCCTCCAAACACGCTCCTCTTATAGCAGCGGCGGCACTCGGATCTGCAGCAGGCTGGAGGAAGATAAGGAGCTGGAGCGGCAGGCGGCGCCCCTGAGCGCGCACTCCAGTACTCGTCTCTGTGATCCGGCTCGGCCGCGGATTGCATGATCCGAGAAACCGGGCAGCCGGTGTTCGCGCAATGTGCTCCCAATGAGCACGACTCTGTATGGTTGTCACCTGACGGGGGGAAGTTATGTCATGGCGCTCCGCCTGTGCTCGGCATGAGGGGAGGGCAGCATGGGTACACTGTACAAGGCACGGGCTATTTCCATGAGGTGCGTTACATGGGCAGAGGGAGGTGTTGTCCCGGACAGCCAATCACATGGCAGCGCTCATGTTACTCACGGGGCTGCTAGTGACAAGGACAAGGTCATGTCATCCGGTGTCACCACAAACACTGCTTGCCTGCATGCGGGTTGTCACTCACAGACTTGGGCGGGGATATACTGTTCATTCATTGCTGTGTTCTGTGCTGGGAAGTCCCTTCCACAGCAAACCTTCAAACCTGTTAGCCATCATGTCACCCGCACCCATCCAAATCCACAAGTGATCACTTTATTCTCATTCTAGTGATCGCTCAGTTAATAATGATAATTGTATGTGCAGATATTGTGATACATATATGACCAGGCATTTCTGCGTTGCTTGTGGTTAGTAGAACTCAGAAAGAAGTATTGATTATGGTTAATGCGCTTGATTGATTTGACGGCTCACTTGAACAGGATGAAGGCATTAAGTTAGTCATACACCCATAAATTTTTTATTCTAAACCGTCAATTTGATCAGCTTGTGTGATTGAAATATCGACTGTCGGTCTAACGTTGATGGATTGTACCACCATACAGTGTGATTGACACCTTTCCTAAGACTTGTGCGCATCCTCCATTATAGGGTACCATACCTGCAATACCCAGCACAATACCTAGTCAGATACTTCTATGATCCGCTGAAATTAATCAAGTCCGATCACTGCTCCATCGATTTTATGTTCCATTTCCTTTTGGTCAATTCATTCAGGTAAAAGGGAATACATTTTCAGGAGATCTACTTAATAAACGATTGATCGGGAATATGGTACAGGGGCGTTATAGTCCCATTACAATATTGTAAGGCAGAAATCGTGAACCTGTGGCACATGTACCAGAGGTGGCACTCGGACCCCTTCCTGTGGGCACGCGAGCTGTCACCAGCACAGAGGAGAGAACTGCAGCCTATTGGCTCTCCATGCTGTCTGTACTCTTCCCCCTCTCTTCTGATTGCACACAGTGCCCCATACCCTCCCCTATTCTATCTTATAATAACGTATGTGTTTTCATGTTTCATTCAATATCAGATACCATGGGGAAGTTTATTAATATACATCTACATCTGTTTATAGCACCACAGGTGTACTTACTTTTTCCACAGTACAATCCTTCACTATATATATTTTTGAAATAAATGTGCAATTTTTTTCCAAGTATGTCACCTTTATTGCACCATTTCCCTGTTTAAATGTTTTAAAAAAAAAATCAGTTGTGTGCAGGGTACACAAAGTTTTACATATCATATACAGTATATGCCGATCCGAATATAAGCAGAGGTACCCAATTTTAGAAAAAAATCTGGAAAAACTGAATGACTCGAATATAAGCCGGGGGAGGGGGGGGGGGAAATCATCGGCTAAGACTCAGAAACACACAACAAATGTGCTTTTGTTAGGAGATGTTATTATTTAATTTGCTAGACTTATACATTTATAAGAAATCCCCTGAACATGATATCATCACCAAATTTGCTGCAGATGTAGAGAAGGGCTGTGGGGACATTGTAAAAGTATTGTGTTGGCTTATCAAGTTTTTAAACAAAATAAGTTCAAATTAAGTCAAATGTAAAAACTTTGACTTGACTTTGAACCTAATTTATGCAAAAACTACATGTGCTAGAGTAATATTTTTTTCCCCAAATGTTCCCACAACCCTTCTCTACATCTCCAGCTAATTTGGTGATGATATCATGTTCAGGGGCTTTACAATTTACTCATAAATCCGCCAACAAAATGCTGTGATTTTTATTTCTTGACCCAAATATAGGTCGGATTTTATTTTTTGAGCACATTTCTTGTGATGAAAAATGTGGATTATATTTGGATATATACGGTTATTGCATACAAAACATTCTAATCTATCAGTAGTGTTTTCTTTTAAACACAATGAAATACTGGTGCATTTAAACCTGCCCAGTAATTGACAACTTATTCATAGTGAATGGGCTTCTGTGACACAACGTTTGGTATGGTAATAAACCAGTGAAAATCTACCAGCATATTATAAAGCTAGCCACACATGGTTCAATTTTGGTTCAATCGATGCTCGATTAGATCGAGGAATTCAATCGTCTAATCGAAAATCGATCTTAATCGCATCAACATACACCCCACATTGAGTTTGCGATTGTGGTGAGATTTCGATTCCAAAATATTACTAAAATCGTCGATTTTGGTATTGAAACGTTTGAAGTTCAGATTGAAGTGGTCTATGTTATGTATATCTAATCTAATCGATCCAGGAGAAACACCACAAACATCGACGATTATAAAACGATTTTGGCACAATCGACGGTGATTTTTCAACATGTCCGATCAAAATTCGATCAATTTTTCTGCCTTCATCGAACAATTATCGTCGATAGTACCATGTGGGCATTTCTAGATTTTCGTTCAATCGACGAAAAAAATCATCTAATCGAGCATCGATTGAACCAAAATCTAACCGTGTGTGGCTAGCTTAACTCCAAAACGTTCCCTACAGGGGTCCTCTTTTCTGGATAGAAACAATGGGACTTTAAGTGAACAGACTGATATAGTGAGATTAGCAATGGTATACTCATTTAATACAAGAAATACAATTTATTACCAAATTGGAACATGTAAAAACAATTTGTCCTGTGCAAATTTTACTGATCCTATACAATAAAGATTTTTAAACATACAGTGTCAGTGACATAACTTCCGGTATGGGCTTACCTCTCAGCTGGTTTAGCAGGGAGAGGGCATAACTCTCCCTGCTAATGCCGCACCCTGCTTGTGCATTAGCAGCAAGAATAACACCCTCTCCCTGGTAGATCAGCGCGATTTCAAGAATCCGGGATTTGGCCGGGAGAGCCACATAAAAAAGGTGACTTACCTGGCCAAAACGGGAAGGTTGACAGGTATGCTCGAGCTACGCCCTCTTTAAATACCTTCACACCCCCCCCCCCCAGTGGGAACCACTGCAATAACTAATAATATCTCTAAACAGGGATTAAAATGCAGGCTGTGCCACCATGCTCCATATTTTAGGTGGACTAACCCCTCACTGGTTACATTTTGGTACGCGGCGTTTGACTTTTATACATCTACTGGGATTCACTTACTAAAAACTCGGACAGGTCTCTAAGGGTAGTTACTACCAAGCTAAGCTCTTCCAGGTGCCTGTGGAGGATCTGTCATTCCTCCACAATGGACATCATTGGAATCACCCACTGTGAAGGAATGGGTTTCGTTGGCATATCTTATCCGCAGGGAAAGCCTTATGGTCCAAGTCAAGGACCGCCACCATGATCACTACCGTACGTTCAAAATTGGTTCATATGGTTGCATGGAAAGCCTTAGGCTATGCTTCCATTATACGTCAGGACCCCCTCCGCTAAGTGTATTGCTTGGTGGGGATCCCGACGTAGCATATGGACTTACCTGCTTTGCGGATGCTGTGTCTAAACTGCACCGAGCCGTTCTGCCGATGCAAGGCTGAATGTAGTCGAGTGCGTTGAGCCTCTGTATCGGCGGATGTGTAAACAGATCATCCGCCAAGCAGGCAAAGTCTATGTGCTCCATTGAGACCCCCGCCAAACAAGGTCTTATGGTCCAAGTCAAGGACCACCATCATGACTAAGTTCAAAATGTAAATGGCTGTTATTTTTAACTTCCTATTCTTCCAAGGTATTTTAGCCAATCACCTGATTGCTGCCTTCTTAGACCCCCTTGCCTCCCCTGGCCTGATTCTGTTATTCATGTGTACCTATTTGTACAGATGACCTTCCTCTGCACCCCTTTTTCCCTGATATCATACTCCTATTGACTGATATGCCCCATGTTGACTCTCAGTTTGTCTATTTCTATGTTATTGAAGCATTGTTACACTGTTTTGCTATTTTCTGAGGTTATTTTGACATGGATGGCAGATTACATGTTTAACATACCTTTATAAAGTTCATTGCCTTTATTTGTGTCTTGTTATGCTGTTCTACTTGTTTTTGTTTCATTTATAGTTGCATAATTGTATAGTTTTAACAATGTAATAAAAAAAAAAACAGGCTGTACTCCCATAAACCAATAGGACATCTCATTACTATACCTTGTGCTTTACTCCCCATGATACAATTGGGGTGGTTGGGTGTAGACACAACAGCTTCTGATGGCTCCCAATGATCCTACAGCACAACAGATAAATGATTATGGATGCTGGATTTAGAAGATATGCTTATTTGCATATCAGATAGGCTTATTCTTTTTATTAAAAGGCTGAAACAGCTGTGCCGTAAGATAAAGACACCTCATTTTCATGAGAGTGATGGGGAAGGTTATGTTCCCTCTTCTACAATGCTGATTACGTGATGCATCACCAAACTTGGCGCAGTCATACCTACTGCAAATTTACCAGAAATGCTGCTGATTATAGAGTAATGTTTGTGTTGTTTATCATGTGCATACATTTTGATATTTATAAAATTTGAGCAGCATATAATGCCTTGCAGGATATTTAGCTGCCAGAATGGGTTCAAGTCTATTGATTGGCAGGCGTAAGCGTTAGGTAAGGGGAGGGATGTGTAATCCCTTGTGTATGGTGAAGGACTATTTGTGTACACAAGCAGGGTACGTTGCCTGACTCCTTGTAAGAGAAGCATTGTATGGGAGCCTGGCTATTTATACACTGCACTGCATGGTAATGAAAGGCTGGTGAATAGTGACAGGGCATCTTTGTAAAGACATAATTACACAAGGCGAGGGGTTGCATGCTTACACAGCAGTGGCTGACATAAATTAATTCTAATATATACTTGTGTGCAAACACATACTGATATGAGCTTATGCACATACTAGGGCTTTTCTCCAACATTTTCCTTTTTTAATTAGTAGTGCATCAAATACAACTTAAGTGTTTTTGCTGCTAACAATGGCTTATTCCCACTAGATGTCTATAGATAGATATTTTTCTTATTATAGGTAAGAAGGGTAGGAGGAGAGAAAAGAATGGTGTCATCTCATGAAAAATGTCTCCCTGTTTATGAAGTAGCATGTAGAATGTGTTGGGAATTTGTTACATTCTCCCCAGGGTTCCCATGATATCAAGAGCAAGTTGTAAACGGAAAAAAATTATTGTTTAGTTACATCTATTAATGTACCATACATACTCGAATATAAGCCGAATCTTTTAGCACCTGAAACATGCTAAAAATATGAAATTCGGCTTATATTCGGGTCCAGAAAGAAACATTTTGTAGGTCGACTTGAATTGCAAAGCCCCTTAATATGCTAACATTTAGAAAACCCTTATTGCTTTAGCACATATAGTTTTTGCATAAATTATGTTCAAAGCCGAATCAAAAGTTCTAAAGCTTCACTTTGACTTCATTTAAACTTATTTTGTGCAAAAACTTCATATGCTAGACCAATACTTTTTTCTTTATAATGTTCCCACATCCCTTCTCTGATATCATTTGCATTTAAACTTACAATATGCTGAATTAAATAATAACAATAACATTCTCATTACAAAAGCACATTGTGTGCTTCTGAACCGTAGCTGCTGCATTCCCCCCTCCCCATTGTAAGAATTTTTCAATGCACCTAAAATAAATTAATACATAAAAAAACAATATATATATATATATATATATATATATATATATATATAAATAGGAAGGGAAGCACATAAGTGGTACGCAGTTACGCATGAGCATCAAAAACTAGCTATTCATAGCAACGTGCATTTGCGTACTAACAATTAGGAGGTATTCCAGGTCCAGGCGGCCGATGTCAGCCAGAGAGGGGAGAGATCTGCAATGCTCAGCGTCCACCTCTGCCCCCCACCATCTCCACCAATGTGTCAGAAAGAAAGTGTTCACAAGGAGCAGTCTATTTTGACTTAATATACTGTGACATAACGGCTCCTGGGGAGTCCATCCCTGCTGGAAACAGAAGATTACCAATGAGGGTCAGTAGTGGTAAGTGAGGGGAGCCCAAAACCTTTTTTATGTTTAATAAATAATTACATTATAGCTGGCAATTAAAAAATACAGTTTTAAAAATCACCCCGAAACCTTAAAATAAAAAAAAATATGTTATTACATATAAAAGCGTATGCCCGACACAACATTATTTAAAAAAACTCTTTAAAATATCCCACCAAATACTTTTCTATGTTTTCATGAAATAAATCATATAACAATGGAATGAATATAGGGGTCAAATTGATTTTGGACACATGAATACAGGTGTCAAATGAGCCCCATGTTCATTCCCAAAGGGTTAAAACCCAGCAGTTAGCAATAATAAAAACAAAACACACTATTAAAAAATTCCACCTGCAGCAGAATCTACCATGCAGGATGCTGACACAGAGGACAGTGAGGAAGACCATCCTACTTATGGGTGAGTACCAAACGCCATCTCCTGGTACTCATCCAAGTAGTTCACAAAAAAAATTATGTGCACCCCTGATTATAGACACCCACAACCTTCTTTCCAAGAACCCTAGAGAACTTTATAGATCTTGGCATGAGGATTCCACACTCAGACTCTGATATCTGAGGTTTAAAAAAGAGGAATTTTATACTATTGGTACTGACTGGCATTATTGGGAACTTAATATTAAATATCCTTTGTTAATTGTATGTATCATTTGTTTTACTATATCATCTTTATCTGTAGACATTGTTTGAAGAAAGATATAAACACAATTTCAACTGGGCTGTATGTACTAATGTGACTGTTGTTTATGTGACATTTATCCTTTTTTTTAAAGCAATATTTATCGTTTGTTGCTACTGGAAACAAAGAAATGTTTATCTACACTGGTCATTGAATGGTGTTTGGAAAAGGCTTGCACAAAAACAGATATGAGAAGCATTTGTACATGCATGTGTGTTTTTACACCTTTAAGTCTATGGGTATATTGTTAATGTTTAACACTTTGATTAGTTAATCATTTACTCAATTCCAGTCCTCTGAACAATATAATAAAAATAAATTTTGTAAAAATCAACAACATGCCCATTCATCTTCTTTGAAGTTAGACATAGTTTTATGTTAATAACAGCCAATAAGGATTCATCCAACAAGCTTGCCAAATTGACTGTTTATATTCTTTACAGTTTGTAGATCATTTACAAGATACCATCAACTAAATCATGTAGGTGAAATCAAATTGTAGTAGCATCTGTAGTGACCTGAGGAAGGGCCACAAACTTTATATATTGCACTGTGTACAATTACCTGTATAGTGCGATATATACCTGGTGTATGTTTCTTTCTTCTTTTACCAGTTGCTAAAACCTTTCTGCAAGGACAGGGTTAATAGCTTTTCCCGCTGTTTTGGCTCTCTCCTCCAAATGTAACTACGGTATTCTGTTCTGCCCAGCTACAGGCCTTAAGCCAGCCCCTGTCTATAAATATAAGTTCCTCAGAACATTCTGGGCTTTTCTGTTGATGCTCCCCTAAAGACCTGTAGCTTCCCTCTGATGTGTCTCCAGATGGGAATCCCTGGGTGAGGAAACCTCCGCTGACCTATAGCATGACACCCTGACCGGACTGCCTATCGTGCTTCATCCCGGAGACAGACTACAGCACCCCTGTCCACATATTCCAGCAGCTGGTAGCAACGCATGGCAACATTCTGATCCCAAGTCTGGACCCCATCTCTGCCCACGGGAGTTAATGCCTATATGTAAATATTCCCTAATAAACTGTACATAGCCCCTACCAGCTGCATAGACCTTTGCTTTATTGGGGTGTGAGCGGTGTTTGGTGACCGGACAGAGGACATCCGTTCGAAAGGACCTGGTCCTGTAAGTAGCATGCTACACTGCTCCTGCACGACACTACACATCTTACGTTTTTACTTTTTCCTTCCCATAAAAAAATTTGTATGGTAGGCCAGGTAAGAGTAAAAAGATATACCGTATTTAAAGTGCACCTAAACTCACCTGATTCTGTTGTTGTGTCCCTCACTGGCAAATGTCATCTTATTGTCACTATGTATAAAAAAAGATTCTAAAATACCTGTAAGAAATTATTCCTGCATTGTCCCTGCTGCCCCTTTCCTTCTCTCTGCAAAATCACTGTGGCTAGGACGGCAATGACACTTGAGACAGATGGAGCAATCACACCATCACGTCTCTATGTGTATGATATAGTACAGTAGTAGTTCCATGTTATCTGCATTAGATGTATGGTGTTATATATCTGGTCTTTATTCAGAATTAACATCCAGTTTTGTGTTTTCAGTTCTGTTCATAAATGTCTAACTCAGATCTGCCCACCAATGCATATATAAAGACCAATGGCAATACCTTAAACTATTTCTAGTTATACAATACTATTATCTCTGCTTATACTACTATAATTATACTTTCGGACGATTCTGATGGGCTGATCCCGTTTTGACACTGATCAAATTGATCATGTACTTTTCCATGAGTTCTTGGTGGATAACTTTTCTCCACTTTCCCAATAGCACAGGGTAAGTTACAATCTTTCCCTATGGATAGCAATATGAGTTCTAAAATGGAATCATCCCCTTAAAACAGGGTTAAGCTTTAAACTAGAAACACGGAACAATTGATGTTACAGTGACTGTGAACCCAACCGTAGAGGTTAACATGCTCCAATGCCTGTGAGATACTTTACGCTGTTGATCTACACTTATACCGACATTCCTAGTTCAAGAATGAGGAGGTACTAGGAAGTTACAGAAAACTATTTTATAGAGACTATACAATGTAATGTATATGATTTACATTTAGATAACACAGACCCTAGTGAACTCAGTGGGGCCTGAATAGGATACTGTTAGGCCCACAAAGTGAACCTGCATGCTCACTGATGCCTTCCGGCCCGAGTCTTCGGCGTCACTGATGATGCACCAAAGTGGGTGGTGCCATAGACTTCCATGTTAATGGAGGAGGCATCACTTTTCCCTGCACACTTATTGTCTTATTGACACCCACGTTGTGTAGAGACCCGGGGGGAGGTCGGGGAATCAGAGGAGTACAGTGTACAGTTACACCAGGGAGATTGTTAAATTGAGGTTGTAGTGATTGATTCAGAATAAAATCCATTAGCATTAATCCCAATGCAGCTCAGGGCTGCATCTTTTGGTAAATAAAATCTACCCAGGGAGTTTAAATTAGTTCAACAATAGCAGCTTTTTTAATTTCATTCAGAAATCACTAATTTGACTTGTTGCGTCTGTCCGAGAAGCTCCAAGACGGGTGACTTTATATATGAACTATACCTTCAGAGAGATTTTCCTTAACAAAAGCAAGCCGGAATTATATTAGCAGTGTTCAAAATAGTTGATTTTGGAGGATCTGCTTGCTAGGAAAAGGCTTAGCATGTACATCAAACAATAGGACTAGTTAAAAACAAACGTAGAAAGCCTTTTGTTTATCTTGTAACTTACGATAGACGTGACGCTCTGTAAGAAACTTAATACATCAGTGACCTAGTTAGTAAGGATATTGCATTAGCAAGCGTTAACCCTGCAATTTCCTGATGTAGCTTTTTAAAGCATGATCAATGCACATGTAATTATTTGTTTAGCACCTTGTTAATGTTGAAAATTAATAAATGAATTAATATGTATGATAAAAAGTATAGCAATACTTTATACATACATATTTGTAGCTAAAACATCTTATTCACGTGGTGCACTTGGTGCTGCATTTTTGTGTGTAAAATCTCTGCAAGCTACTATTTTGGTACTTGTATACAAATGTATTTTGAAGCAGACTGCTGTCTACATTATAGCAAACTTAAAAGTTAGAATGGCATCACCTCTTCTGCCAAATGGAGAGACTTGGGAAGGGAGATGCTTTAATGATGCTCCATTACTGTCTTGGGAGATCTGTTTTGAGCATTGAAATCAACTATCCAAATCTAATGCCATCTAGTGGTTAGTCATGGTACAGCAGGAAGGTCAATATAAGAAGACTGTCAGGATGAAGATTGTTTTTTCTGAACTGCAGATTCCAACTGCCATAGTTTGAGGGAACAGTAGGTCAAGTATATTTATTTTATGACTATACAGCAGTTCTCCATCATAATACTGGCTTAGAGGTAATTGTTCTTTCTTTAGTATAGATACTAGACTTGATTTTTTCACTGAGCTGGTTAAACCCTGCCCAGCTATAATTGGTCTGTCACAGGAAAACTAAATTATTTGGATCTTATACTTTTCCCTCTTGACTTATAGGGCTACTGACTGTATGCACTAGCACTTTCTTGCCAATTTACACAGTTAACAGTGATTACCAATTCTCTTGATGAAGCCTATAATGTGGGTGAAGCCTGTGTGAAGCTATTTACTATGGATGTTTACAGGCCAGAAATACTTGCTATTCAATAACAATTTGCACTGTATTTTAATCATTTGGTTCATCTGTATATACTTTTAACTTTTTATAATAAACTATTGCCTCTCCACTTATGTTGAATCAACCCCTATTTTTCTTACCATGAAAGTCCCCTGTGGCTAGCCACCTTAATTTGTTGGTTGGTTTGCCAACATACACTTGATTTTGTTAATTTAAGGGGAGATTTACATTATGTACAAATACATGTTTCAACCTCCTTGGCATTACAGTATCTTTCTGTATCGAAATTGGAAAATGTCATTTTGTACATCACTTTATAGCAAGAGTTATAAAAATGCTGCGAAGAATAACACTTTAAGGATCCTTAATAAATTTATAAAAAAAAGATGCAGTCTTAAAAGTATACTTAAGGTGTTTGAGTAATAAGCTCAATATAAAAAAAAACTTGTTCTACGATTCTTCCATTACGTTCTTACAATCTTAGATTGAATCCATTTTCTATAGAACCTAGTGTGGTAGGACAGAAAGGTCAAAAAGAAAAGGCTGTATCATGGGACAGGAAAATCTGTCCTTGTGCCCTATAATTGCTAGTGATGCTACAAACATGAACGTTCCCTAACAATGACTGTCTTTATAGGGATAAAAAGCAGAGCAGTAAAGAGCACTTATAAGTAGAAGAAACCCTTGAAATGGCACACAACGATTTATGTGACTTTTTCATGAATTCCATTATATGGAGAACATAAATATTAAAATCAGTGCAGAGTCAGAGCAAAGGAGAACAGCAATATGTTTTATTTCTAATGGTCAGAGATCTGTCTATCTATTACCCTCAACATGCTTAAGATGTTTAAGATGTGATCTGTAGAAAAAGAGTGGAATAAATTTTTTATTTTTAAATCTGTAAAAAGGACTTTCCATTGATCTTAAAAAGGGAGTCACTTTTGTAATGCTGGCATGAGTACCTGTACTTCTAGACATGATACATAGTATGTGGATAACTCTATACATCATGTGATTTCATGCATGCAAGTTTAGGGCTGGGTAGTTACGAAATTAATGTAACTGCTATCAGCTGATTCCTTGCAACTCATAGTAATTAATTACTATGCAAGCTAGTTTATAATTCTATTTATAGATAATGTAATTAGATTTTTTCCTATTGAAGGGTGAATGTTTGGATATGAATTCTAAGGCAAGGGCAATGGTGCCATCATTATTCCATACCTGTCAACCCTCCCATTTGGCCAGGAAAGTCACCTTTTTATGTGACTTTCCTGGCCAAATCCAGATTTCACAAAATCACAGATTTTTCCCAGGATTTTGATATCGAGGTAGTTAAGGAGGGAGGGGGCGTCACTTTCCCTCTTAAGTTCCCATACTGCTTGTGTAGATGATGTGCGGGGTGGGACATTACTAGGGAGAGTAATGCCCTCTCCCTTCTAAATTAGGCAGGAACTTAATAGGAGGGGGGACTTTAATCTCCTGATGCCGGAGGTGATGCCAGCGAAATAGATTAGAAACATAGCTTTCTGCTTGGTATTTGAAAATGAGATCAGAAAAATGTATTTAAACCTTTACAGCCAGGGTTGCAAATTAAATATATTCATAATGACCATTTGTTGAGAAGTACAATAGCAGCAGAGTATCATAATGTTTAATAGTACCCATAGACTCGATTAGTCATTGATCGATTCCCGATTCCTGGTGATTGTGGAATCGGCGACCGATTGTTTTGTAATCATTAGAACACCACCTTGGGAATTCAATTTGTTGTCGATTTTGACCGACAAAATTGCCTATTTTGCAGATCGCCAAAATTGCCCATTCCACAAAGTCCATCGATCGGAAAGGCTGCTGCATAGGGAGCTATGGGTCCACCAACGTACTTCGATTGTCAAACAATCGACCAAAAAAAACCAACATGTTGGATCAATTTCCGATCTGAAATTTAGTTGATTTTGTTTGGTTGTTCAGAGTGTTGCACTCGATTGATCGCTGATCGATCGCCGTAGACGAGCACGGTGATCAATCTGGCAAAAATCGAGTGAAAATCGACCCGTGTATGGGAGTCTTTAATCTTAGTCTAGAATTTAAAACTAGTCTAAAACAGTCTAATTTTAAAGCATTTAAAATTTTGGTCCTTCCTAATGACCAGAGAACCAGTACACAAAGCTTTAACTGTTTATAAAAGAAGACAACCTAGTCCAACAGTAGTGATGAGTGGCATAGGCAATATTCGAATTCGCAATATTTTGCGAATAATTCTACTAATATACGATTCTATATTTGGAAATGTGAAAATTTGCGGTATGACCATGTATTGTGAAGATCATATTCTCATTGCGAAAATAATACTCGCATCGCAAAAATCTTCTAAATCAATGTTTATTTTTGCAATGCGAATATGATTTTCGCAATACATGGTCATACCGAGAAAATTCGAAATTGCAAATATCCGCCGACATATTCGAGATATTGGTGTATTCTCGAATTGCCGATATTAGCAAAAAATATTCAACATTCGAATATTCGAGCTCAACACTATCCAACAGCTTTACACATGTAAGATATTCATCCAAGATGATTGTGATGGATTGAAGGATAATCTTACATGTTCAGGGGGTTTAAAGCAGACCTAAATTCACATATTCAACATGCTCAAGGGTCTCAGTGAGCAAAGTAAACACAATATGTGCGTCTTTTAAGATGTGAAAGTTACCTATTACCTTTTTTGCTTAAAACAGTGGTTCCCAAATTGGGGGGCGCGAAGATATTCCAGGGGGGTGCGGGCCCCCAATTTGAACCTGTGTTTGAATGGGGAGAGGGTGCTTGATAATGTTCCTAAATAGAAAAAGGGGGACCTGCAAGGAACGTTTGGGAACGTTTCAGCATTAACCAATCCAAGACTATTGTTTAGAAGGTCAGTAGCTGATGGCTAAAGGCACCCATACACCTAGCGAGACGCATAGCGGCTGACACACAAAGATGTCATCACGTAACACTCTGTCGCTCGTCTATCGGCCCCAGCACATAAGGTGTATGGGGGACTTAAGTCTACAAGATGGCACCATTTGCACATAAGCCACATTATGTGTCTATGATACCGGCAATTAGTTTTCATGAATGTATACTGATACAGCCAATGCAGGTGTGCTAAGTGACAATTCTGTGTATGTATATGAGCATATACATATAGTCAGTGATGGCCGAACTGACCGCAAGGCGGACAGTTCGGTGGCGAACATGGATGTTCGCCCTCCTTCTCGCCGGCGAGCAGTATGGGTGTTCGACCCGCCCCATTCGCCGGCGAGAAGAAGATCTATATTCTTCCTCCGGCAGGATCAGAACCTGCGAGATCGTGCCGGAGGAAGAATCTTTTCACTAGAAGACTGGGCACGAAGCCGGTCTTCTAGTGAAAAAACCGTCTCGGAGCAGGGAGTGTCACATCCGGCTCCCTTAACAGGAACTATGCGTTCCAGGATGCGTTTCAGGGACCGGATGTGACATCACTGACGTCACATCCGGTTTTTCCGATTCATGTGTGTCCGCGAACAGGCGGACGGCGGACTTCTTTAAAAATGCGGCCCGCCCGTTCGTGGACAGTCCAGGCCGATGTTCGGCCATCACTACATATAGTTTTTAACTTAGTTTAATAGCTTGGGTCCACTTTAATTAATACCCTTTATTGACTTAAGGCACAAGGTTTTGAGATGATCACAAAAGACAATTGAATCCTATTTGGCTTTATATCAGTTCAAGAAATGGTTCTGAAAGACACATATTTAAAAATAGTATCACAAAGCAGAGAAATGGGATATGACTCATAATATAATTTATATAAATTAAGAAAAAAACAACCCCAAAAAATGTAATTTAGTAATAATGGTTTGTTAGGGATAAGCAGGGTACAGACAGTGAGCCGTCCGATGTACCCTGCAGCAGCGTGATGACGTCATCACGCTGCTGTCAGAGATCTGCTGGCTGGGGAGACGGCTCTGCTCTCTCCCCGGCAGCTGAAGCTTTGCTTGGAAACCAGCAAAGCATCGGAAATCGCCGTAATTACGGTCATGTCCGATAAAGCTGTTTTCGAGCGGGATTGATTTGTCCCGCTCGAAAACAGCGGTGGGCGCAGATTATATGGGTCAGATAGATGCCCGTGGGCATGCATGGCGCTCGAAACGGCCATCGATTTGACCCATATCTCCACATCGGTACCCTGCTTAAGACTGTACAGATATTGATTGTATTGGGGTAGTTTCCTCAGCCAAAATAAACACCTCAAATGAGAGTCCTTTTGAAATGCTCATGCATGAAAGTATTAGAAAAAAAACATTAAGAAAGTACATGTAATCTGACACACTTCAATGGCAAGAATTATTATAAGTAATCAGAGCTTAAGTATGTTATTAGGCTAATTAAATAGATCAGAAATCCAGGCACGCTTGCCACGTCAGTGAGAATAAGACTCCTTTTACAACGTCCAGCAATGTTTTGATCAAAAGAGGACAACAGGCTTTATTTTCAGATACCGTGTATTCAATTAATATAATAACATCACATGCTGTACAGTGTTTGTCTTGCTTATTTTTTTTTACTTATCTTTAAACCAAGGTTACAGAAAAAGAAAAAATATGGACTCTATTTTTTTGTTGAGCCCTTTAAACACCATAAGACACTGATTGCGGAAAACGGATCCCATTCAAAGTCCAATAAAGGCTAGTAGTACATTTTTTTTTATCTTCCTTGTTAACCTATAACATTTTATTGGCATTATATGTTAAACCATTTCCCAAAAAATTAATGACATACAATTAGTCTGTTTCAACATGTGTTAAAAGAGTGAACCCAGCCTGAGGCCCTGTTTACACCTAAATATTATCCTGACCACATGTAGGGGGCATGCAAGTTTTCTGCTCCCTCTTTCTGGTCTACCATGCCCTATCTAGAAAGGGCTTGGTATGAAGAGGGGAGGTGGCTCACACTCTTTTTCTCCCCCTTAAGCCCCCCATACACGCTTAGATTTTCAGCCGATCGACCATCGTCCACCGTCACCCAAAATCGACCACCATCACCCAAAAAAAGGATGCCAATTTTAAAGCTTAAAGGGCTGAAATCGGCTGCCAAATCGATCTTAGTCATTATGAACATGTGTGTAATTCTTAGATTGGTTTAATACTTTGAAAGGGGGCAAGTGTCCCCGTCTAAAGTACAGGTATGTCTCCTCAGCTCTGTCATCCCTGACGGGGCTGAGAACGCAGAACCTGTCTGCAGCTGCAGAGGCTCTCTCCCTCCGAAGCTGTGGAGTGACCTGGTAGCCTTTTCTCACAGTTGGGGTCCCTAGATGCTCTCAGCCGATTGACCGTGTGTGATGACGTGATCACGCGTGGTTGATTGGCCAAAAAATCGGGTCACAATCTAACTGTGCATGGGGAGCTTTATCCTGACTAGCCAAACTCCTGTCTTAGGCTGCGTCTACACTATGGAAAACTGCATGGTTTTTCCGCGCGTAGACCGCGTGGAAAACCGTGCAGTCTAGCCACCCCCTGTAATCTCCATATGGGGAATGACATGCCAGTCTATATATTGGAAAAACAATATGGGCACACACACGCCGTTGTGCCCATAACGCCCACCGTGGTTGCTGGGGTGCTGTAGTGTAGACCCAACCTTAACCTCCCTGGTGTTACAGAGTGCTTCCCTCCCCTCTTCACATTGTCGACACCCTGCAGCAGCATGTCCACTTTCGAATTCAGGAAGTGTAACATTGTGAGGTCCCTTCCGTGGTCGCTGATCTAAAAGGTCTAATGTGAGCTGCAGTAAGAGACCGTTATCAAGATATCATTGTTTTAGTAAGTAAGTAATTTTTGTTATATATTAGGCATTACAAGTGTAAAGCTATTAGAATTGCAGTTGAACTTTTTCAAACCCCCATTGTTTTCCTATGTTTCTGTGAAAGTAAAATATAAAGCCCAGTTCTGGTTGAAAGAAAAATTGCTAGTCTCAGTAACATCAATAAAGGCTTGCAGTAATTAGTAATTGCAGCAAATTATAAGTGAAGGTTTAAACCTAAAACTGTGTAGTCTTTTATTGTCTGTACAGAGCTTGCTGTTCTGTTCTCTGTGTATTTGGTCCATTCATATGCATCCAATTACATACATAATCCTGTAACAGATTAGTACATAACTGTCTTCAACAAGTTATCATAGCAAAGTCTTAGCTTCTGCTGTATTCTTTGCCACTAAATATAGATGGATTGTGTATATGATGTTGCTTACTCGCTTATTCATTTTCCTAATGGGAGAAGCTACATGGATTTAAAGCTTTTCTTGTTGCCCAGTTATATAAGAACTTGTGTCTGTCCATCATCAAGTGGTATGTATGTGTGGTAAATGTGGCAATGGAAGGTGGTATCACAGAATGTATTTATTTCCTGTACTCCATTTCCATTTACACATAAATTTAGGTGACTGGTGATAACACATTGCTTTAAAAAAAAACAAAAATGTTATGGATTATGGAAGAAAAGAAAAAAAAGAAAAGGTTCTGTTCAGGTGACTTTCATACAAGAAGTGAGTAAAAATCTACTGCTAGGAAAACATCAATAGTGATGAGTGGCATAGGCAATATTCGAATTTGTGGTTTCGCGAAGAATTTTACTTATATTGGATTCTTATATATATATAGATTCACATTACAATTGCCTTCCAAATGCATTGTAACATGCTTAATTAATTTTTTTCATTGCGAATATATATTCACAATGCATGTTCCTAAAGCTTCCCGGTGGATAATATCTCGAATATTCGAGATTGTGAATATCCGCTGCCATATCCGCGATATTCGTCGAATATATTCGCAATTCGAATATTTGAGCTCAATACTTAACATCAACAGCTAACAGAATTTCTATTACATCTTAATTTGGTCTCTACCATCTTTTTCTCAGTGTCATCTATACTTACCTTTTAGTCAGTTGCTCTGTCGCCTATGTTCAGTCATCAAGGTGAATAGTCATCACTTTTTAAAGACCTCTGAAATGTGACAAGAAGAAATGCCCAGCTACACAATTTTGGGCTCAGATGCAGATTTAGAACCTGGGGTTTATATTTCCTGTCAGACCCTGCTTGGTCTCCAGTGACCCCGTCCTGTTTCATTCATACACCAACCTCAATAACAAAGATCCAGCAACATACTCATAGTGACAATCCCCCCTAAGTCATTGACCATTCATGCTTAGATCTACCTTAGACTCCCAAAGTCAAAGACTCCCCCCTCATCCAAATATTGCTAGGCATACACGGCTCGATGCCTGCATGATCGAGGGGCCGTTTGCGCAGTGCTCGATCTTCCTTGACATTGAGCCACAGCACTTCTGTGTCATCAATCCCGTCCTCATCATCTCTCGGTCCCCATTCAAAGTAATGGAAATTATACAGTGTTTAGCAACATGTTGGTTGCCTGTTCGACCAAGCTTTTTTCGAGCGGGATCAATTGATCCCACTCGAAGAAAGGCTGGACGGCTCTATTCTTCAATAGATTAAAGAGCAATCGAGTGCTGCGCACATTCACGTTGCTCGATTGTGCCATTGACCCCTTAGAATTTCATCCCATCCATAGACATTCAGATATGTCTTATCTTTATCATTTGGTGAAACCCCGTTTCATTTTGTGTATGAATCTAAAAGGCATCTCTTCCATTTCATGGAAGGTTGTTGTACTAAATGAGTTGTACAATATGCTTGCTATTGCTAGAGCCCCCCCATACACCTTAAGATCCCTCCATACTATGTTCTTTATATCTTCCAACAACTATGTAGTGCCGGGTCCTCCCTCTGGTGTTTCTGATAGCAATAATATTTTGGGCACAAAAGAGGGGTTCAATGAAGAAAGCCTGTATATTCTGTGTTTGGTGTTTTTTGAGTGAGGTTTGAAAAGGCCCCAGTAATGCCAGTAAGATCCCATATTTGTAAACAGGTAATTATATTAATTTAATTGTCTGATCAATTAAACTACTGTGATAATTAAAGCTGAAAATTTTATCAGCAGTTTTACAGTTTAAAATGTATATTTGAATTTATATATATTCATGTAGAGGGGGCTTAACCTCCCTAGCGCACTGCTGAGGTCCAGATTTCTGTTCCAAAAGTGCACCATATACTTTAATGGTAAATTTTTCTTTATGTTGTAGGCCTGAAACTTCCCAAAATATGTCCGTACAAGGGTCTAATAGACATCCTGACTATAATAATGTTTGAAACAAACAATTATGTAAAATAAAACATTATTTTTTTCATAAAATGAATGAGAAAACACAAAAATCGTCACAAAGCTATGCTGCTATGTACTGAATATCGCCCACATAAAGTCTCTGGTGCCCCAGATGTGCCCATTTGCAGTTAACCCTCGCTAACCTGGTATGATGGATGTGGTAAAATCACACCAGGGAAGAGAGGGTTACTGCAAATGGGCACATCTGGGGCACCAGAGACTTTATTTGGGCGATATTTAGTACATAGCAGCACATTGAAAGTAGTTCCTACATAGAAAACTGATTTCATGCAATTTACTTTCAAATTTCCCGCCACCTCCCACGTCATCACGTCACTCGGAGGGGGGGGGCGGGGGGAAGAAGAGACGGAGGAGCTGGCAACATGTCACATCGGGGACACCGGGACAGCGCAAAACTGTAAGTATGTGCTCCCAGAGCCCCAATGTGTACTGGACGGCACCATCTCGTCCCGTGCTATAGTAGCAGTAGCAGCGGTAGCAGCGCTGGACAAGATGGTGCCGTCCTGACCGCTAGGGCGGTTAAATGTTAAACTGCTTGCTATATATTTCCTAAGACAGGTGGCTCAAGCAGTCTAATAACTAGAATATTTTAGGAAATATGAAACCAGGACATTGTCTTCTACCCTCTCCATTGCTATAAATACATTAATGTATAAATATATATACATAGTTGACATTGTAGTTGTGCAACAAAAATAGATATGGTGGTATTTTTATTAATACTGTATTATTCATTTAAACACAACATAACAATATATTTTGATGTTTACAATTACTGCCACTAATGTATGATTTATATTTTATATTTCACTGATTGATATACACTGGTCATTGTATGTACAACATTGATATTTCCCAATATTAAGTAAAAATGACAGTCTGGGCTTGACTGACAAGTAATCTATTAGATTAGTTGTAAGGTATTGTTGTACTAGACGCAAATATTGCATTCTTTCATGAATCCAAAAATATTTGATATCAATATGCTATGATGCTACCTCATAAGGTAGATTAAGAATTTTCTGTGGTATTTGGATCATTTTTGGATTACTAGTAATGCTTCCCATTGCCAATCTTGCATTGTATTCAATAATTTGTATTGTTGTGTCATACAAAATGAGTGATATTTTATTTTGTATTTTCTTAATTATATTTCTGTTTTTTTTTCTGTCACACCTTTGTATTCCTTCCCTCCTCACATTAGGTAAAATACCAAACACATCATTTGTACTACCTTGTGAATTATTACTTTTTAAATATATTTACTTCACAAGTGTTTATTTTAAAACAAATAAATTAATAGCCTTTATAAACTAAATAAAATATTCAGAAAATGTGATTGTATTTAGCTTATGAGTTATTGCTTTGAGAATTGGTTTACCAGATGGAAGCATTTTGCTGGACAGAATAACAGCTGTAATGGGTATTTCTGTGCAAACACCTACACGATGTCATGAAGATATTAGAATATAAATTATAACTGACCTGTAAAAATGTTTTTAAATGTTTTTGTATTCTACTTATAAAATTGAAGGACAACTTGCTTAAAACCTTCTTTCACCTTTTGCTTTATAGACTAGTGGGAGGACCAGACCTAAAAGCTAATCAGTCTAATTAGCAGGAGGGTTGAGAAATGATCAAGGTTCATGACTTTCCAGTGTGGGAAAAAGGTGATCCCTAATTCATCAACTTTAAAAGAAAAAAAAGTGGGACATACAGTAAGTGACATCAGTGACGTACTTCCGGTATGCGGATTGTGGTACTTCCGCGTTAAAGTACCGTTAAAGTCACTGACATCACTTCTCACCTCTCTGCTGGTTTAGTAGGGAAAGGGCATTGCTCTCACTGCTAATGTCCCACCTTGCTTGTGATGATAATGTGCAGGGTGGGACATTAGCATGGAGAATATGCCCTCTCTAGGAATTTCTTGAAATTGAACCGGGGAAGCCACATTTGACTTTCTAGACCAAAAAGGGAGGGTTGAGAAGTATGTCCTAATTTGACCTAAATGCACCTAAAATACTTGCGCTGATGCATCTTATTAGGCATGAAGACGTCTCATTAGGCATTCTGATGAAGTGTATAGAGATTCCTAGTGCAATATCTATGACATCAGCCAACCAATCACATAAGGAAATACACAGGCTTCTTTATTTGGTATAGACCTTGAGAAAATGGCGTGGGCACTAATAGAAGCCAGGGGACAGAGAAAAGGACCAAAAGCTGAACACAATTTCACAGATATAGTGACCATGGTAATTTTATGAATGCATGAGCTGTGGATATCTATATTTCATTCTAAGGCCATGTGACACAAGGTGGCGGATTTGCGGGCGAATTTCCCGCAACTCGCGATCAGTTTGCATGCAGGAGGCATATAAGGGCATTTTCTGGGTGATCAGTTTAAGAACCATCACCAGAGAAACCAACTTTTATTTTGCATTGGCTACCAGAGTCTATACACAGATGTGCACAACTGCACTGCATTTAACAGAGTTCAGATATGTGGATTTCAATGGTAGCTGTTTGTCTGCTTGACAACTTGATTTTTTGACTGTGACATTTACCACATTTAACTTATCTGTGATTTAAAGTAGTTCCATGGATCAGCGTCACCTGAAAATTTTAACCATTAGCTTTCTGATATATGCTGAAACGAGTAACAATAATTTTTCTGCATCTATCCTCTCTTTGATGAGTCGGATCACATCTGACCTGATCATCCCTGTGCTGTGTGAGAGATGGCCAGACTTTTAGAGAGTTTTGTTCATTTACTGTGCCTCTATAAGATGTTTTTTAATCAGAGCAGTTCAGATTTACCAGCAAAGGAAAGTATTGCTTACAGTTAACATTTAAGGAAAAGTCAATTTATTTATGAATAAGGTCTTTTTTTGCAGTAAAAACAGTAAAGTATTCACTGGTTTTAGCATGAGACAAGAATTTGCATTTGTACTGAAGGTTTATGAGTTGCTATGGACTAGGAGTGCTAAACCTAAATGGCTTTGCTGGAGAAAGACATACAGAGCATTTTATAGTATAAATTGCATAACCGTGTAACTGAAGAAACCCATACGTATGCTAAATATGTATTTATATAACTAAATATAATAAATATGCCATGACTATGATAGCATTGCATTTAGTCATGTGCTGGAAAATTGCAATTTGTCAACAGTACGAATTGGCTTACTAACCTTTATCTACTGTTTGGTCCATAGTTTATTTATACAGATTAATTGAAATATTAAATAAGTTTTACCACTAAGATAGCATTCCAATATCTAATAAAGGTGACATAAATTATTTATTTAACTCTACCATTAGGAAATAATCTAGGTATCGGTCTAGTTTAGTACCATTTTACATCATTTGTGCATTTAGTGTCTATAATTTCCTATGCAGCTAGGACAGAATGCTTCTTTTAATATTAACGACTCTTGCTGTAATAAGATCTTTAGACTAATCAGATTACTTTTGTCATATTTGCCATTAATATTACACACATCCCCCAACTGTTCCTGAGAAGTGTTTGATTAATTTTTCCTCCGCTGTGCGGTAACCAAGGAGATAGCTGTGAAGCTGGAACTAAAGATAGATGATTATGTTGATGAGTTATATCCAGTTCCACTAAATTACCACCAACAAAATGTTGGCTTAACCTTGTGGAAGTGTTGATGGCAAGTTTTGTGAATAAAGTTTTATTGGGATTCTCTTCTATGAGTTTATGAATATATTATATCTTTGCTCATTGGCTAGTGCATTAAATTTAAAGTATCCTCAGAGTGCATTTACTATCCAGTGGCTTTTTACTGACAATCATGAAGGATTTCTCCATTAGTAGGAAGGCTAATAGGGCTGCTTAGACAAAATACAACATTAGAGAGAGCTTCAGTTGCACACAGTATGAGCAGGTATGTCGTGGTCAAGGAAAATGTGGTCACAGGGCCCCAGTGCATTAGTAAATATTGCATAGCTTAGGTGTAAAGTCAAGTGATGTTACCATGTGTGAAAATATCAATTACGTTTCCAAAGAAATAGGATCTAAGTTGGGTAAAATATGATTGGTCAATAAATTGGTTATTTAGATAAATACAGAGGCAGTTTAGGCAACCCTCTAAAAGCCTCCATACAGAGTTCTTTAGTGGCCATTGGGAACAACCATCTCAACAGGTAACAAAATCTAAATTCTCTGTAGTAGTTATCAAAACCAACCAACATATTTTAAATATAATGTTTGTGTATATAGTCATCTCACTAAAGGTGAGCAGATTTCTTTGCTTGCCTGAACAGAAAAATTGATTATTTTTTTCATGAAATTTTCTCAAAATGGCCTCTGAAGCATACAGACAATTAGCTAAGGAATATGTGATGCATTGATTACAGCAGTGGTTCCCAAACTGGGGGGGGGGGGGGGGGGGGGGGGGGGGCTAGTGTAAAATTGCCCTTAATCTGAAACTGTGTAGTTTGAAAAGGGGACCATGCAGGGAGAGTTGCCATGTGGAGGAATGTGGAGTGAGAGAGAAAGCCCACACATACACACATACACAAGGAGAAACCCCTCTGCTAGGGTCTTATTGATACAAAACACGATTGGTAACTTTTTAATTTAGCTTGTTGGGGGGGGTTTCTGAATTACTTGACCGACTTAAATGGGATCGCTATTGAGGCCAGGTTCTTTGGAATGTTCCGAACAAATTATCTTCATGGCTATCACACACAAATAAAGAACTGTCCACTCAGCTGATTAGGGGAATATTTGCAGTTTTACTACAGGAATATGTACATCTTCACACCATTACCAATGGCTGGGATGGGGCATACAGTTTAGGAGCTAAAGTTACAAACGGTGCCCTAACAAGCTGCTGAGAGTGGAAGGAGGTGGCCACGGCTCTATCCCAAGATGTGGTCCCTTGAAAACAGTGGTCTAGATCCCATTGGTGGGGTAGGTGTAGGAGACGCTTAGTTAATCCTCTACACGGGTCACCTACTGGGGAATCAGCTCTCTCTCTGGAGGCCAAACAGCAAGCAGTAGCTTCAGGAAGGTAGTCTTTCAGAATGGCCCAGAACATTCTGAGAGGGACATATTTATAAAGCTGGCCATAGACATCTTAATTTTTCACGCGATTTCATGCGATTCTTGTGCGATCCACTATGGCGATCATATGCCGCAATCAATTGAGCAGAAATCGATGCATGCACAAAGTGTGAGATTGATCAAAAACTCGAGCAAGTATCGAACCTGTCTGTAAAATTTAGTTGATCGCTCTGGAATCACAGAACGTTAATGGAGACATGGTTAATAGACATGCGATCATTCCTATCAATCAACCTGTTGGCGTCCAACCCACATAACATAATTTCCAATCAAAAAGGTGGAGAACGGTCACTCACTGTCCTAGTGATCGATCGTAGCGAGGGATCAGCGATTAATCAATAACGCAATATGGTGCACTGTGCAATCGATCTAATTGGAACTAATTCTGTGATTGCAGGCCACGATTGCTCAAACGATCGATAGCAGGAAAATTAAGATGTCTATGGCCAGCTTAAGCTATGGCAATGGGTTGGCCAGAAGCAGTTACTGGGCAGACTAGGCAATGTAAACAAGAAATGGGGGAGCCTTGGCCTGAGCTCTGGTAGGATCTCAGCAGCTGCCTGGCACTTGTTATAATAATTAAAGGCAACTGCACATATTTAACCCTTTACACAGGTGTCATGGGCAGCTATGTACATTATACAAATATACATGTTAACCTCCCTAGCGATATGCCCGAACCCAGTTCGGGCAAAGGCACACTGCAACT
>CM070032.1:101183053-101208306 GCA_036250615.1 Ptychadena robeensis | reverse complement strand
CTTTTGGTACAGAAATCTGCACCTCAGTGAACCGCCAGGGAGGTTAGATGCATTTTCACTACACAACACTACCAAGAATGTCAAAATTTCCCCTTTTTCAGGGCGAAGTGCTAATGTAGAAGAACCTGTCCTCCAAGAAGATTATAGAGTTAACTACAATTTTCCTCCACCAAGTCCTCTTCTTTTTTAAGAAACGGATAAAGTCTTGACATTGTACCTTGCAGGCCTGGTAAGCATACACTCCTTAAAGTCTATACCAGGTCCCATGGCACACCTAGAAATGGGAGCCACAAGTGTGCACCCTTCCACACCAGGCCCAATGCCATACCTCAAAGGCAAAGATTGGAAGCCTCTTGGGACAAGGTTTGTGGGGACTAGAATATTTCTGTGTTCACAGTGATCTAGGGATTTAATATCATGGCATTGACTGTGTAAGTACTTGCTCAATAGTTTATATAGTTTACCTTAAAAGTGGAAGAGAAAATAATAATTTCAAACATGTGTTTTCTCACTTTCTATCCTTCCAGTTATATTAAGTGATCAGCTTTGTTCACAAAAAATTCCTGCCGGATCCTTTTATAAAGCTGTACTAATCGTGGCCCCCAGCCAGCCTGCAGTGGAGGGCTCTCTGTTAGGAACAAAAGGGAGCTTGGCACATATATGGAGGGACACATATGAGGACATTTTCTGGGCAAAGGCTGTGCACCACCACACAGAACCGCAAAGTGTAAATCCTAGGAGTGTAAAGAAAGTATTTTTTTCAGACAGGCTGCACTTAAAACTAAACTAAACTAGACATATTTGTCCTTTAATTTAGTTAGTTTAACTGAGTACAGTCAAACAGGGGTTCTTTCTTTCATTTTAAACAACTTATTCTGGTAATAATGTTCTGTTCCCAGCTGGCTTAACTCATTAACCCCTTTGTAAATATTGAAGGAGCCATCTATGACACTAATGCTAGCCATACACATGCCGATAAGCGGCCGTTTTTTAATCTGACCGAAGGGCGTGCGAGCTCGCACCGTCGGTCAGGTTAAAAATCGGCCGCTAATCGGCATGTGCCCGGCCAGCCAGAGAACGGACATGTCCGATAATCTCTGGCCGGCGCGAGCCGATGAAAGCCGATGCCATAAGCTTCAATGAAGACGGCGTCTTCTTGCAGCTTATGGCCGGCACACAAAGGGTGCCACCGACTAAAGGGGCCCCATAATGCACAGGGGAGCAAACGTGATGACGTCATCTCTCGGTGCACATCGGGACTAGTCTGCCTGCACACCATCGGGGTGTGTATAGCAGGCATAAGACTGGACTAGTGGAATGTGCATTCCTCTTTCATCTCAATTGCAAGGGCATGGGGTTATTAGAAGCCTATAGAAAAAAATATATAATGCTTGTTTGTATTTATATGAAGCAACACTGCATTTCTACTATAATTAATAGGTATGTTCTATATGTTCTTACTGAAAAAATCCTAAGGTTGAAAAAAAGTTGGACCATAGGACTTATATGCTAATTTGTTACTGACATTTCACATGTTTTTGTACCATATTTAAGTAATTCTTATTTTACACATATAAATATATATTATATTCTGTCTTAAGCCCCCATACACACTTAAATTTCCACCCGACCCCAAAATCGGGTGGAGATTTATGCAGGGTACAGACGGCTCGATATTTGATATCGGAGGAGCTGGGGAGACAGCTCTGCTCTTTCCCCAGCTTAGGCGATGCTTTGCCTGAAGACCCGTGGTTTCCATGTAAAGCAATGGACATTGGCCTTATTTAACGATGGCCACATATTATATGGGCCAGATAGATGGCCATCGATCTGGCCCATATCTGCACTGCGTCTGTACCCTGCTTTAAAGCTTAAAGGGACGAAATCGGCCGCCAAATCGGTCTAAGCCATTATAGAAATGTTCGTTATTCTTAGATCAGTCTAATACTTTAGACAGGGACCAGTGTCACGTCATCACTAGAGATGGTCGAAATAAATAAAATTCGATTCTATTTAAATTTCGAGTTTCCCAATCGAATTTCGATTCGACTGCGAAATTTCGACTTTTTTCTAGTCGAAGTCGAAAATTCGCATAACGTCCAAAATTTGCATAAAACACTCAAAAATTCGTATAAAGCCTAAAATTCACATAAGGTCAAAAATTCACATAAGGTGGAAAATTTGGATTTGCTGTATGAGCTTGAGCTATAAAAGAAGAATCAGTGTACATAGTAGCAGAGCTTTACAATCAGAGCGGAGATTTAAACCCAATTTATACACAAACTTGACATGTTAGAGCAAAACTTATTGTTTTCAAATGTTTCCCCAACCCTTCTCTACAACTCCAGCAATTTTTGTGAGGATACCATTTTCGAAATTTCTACGAATTTTTCGACCATCCCTAGTCATCACGCGCGGTCAATCGGCCTAAAAATCGGGTCACAATCTAAACATGTATGGGTCATCTGAGATAACTGAGTTAGGTTAGCAGATGATGAGAGGAAGAAGCAGATAAAAATATAAAGCATACGGAGGAGATTTTTTAAATATATATATTGCGACACAGTGACCACAAGATCACCTGTTTTACTGGCCAGAGTGCAGGTACATTGGACCATGTAATCTCAGATTTCTGAGGTAAAACCAGCAGTGTTTTATTTGCAGGGAATTCTTATGTTCTGGGGCTGGTTTTACTACGAATGTGCAAGTACAGGGTGGATTCCCAATTCCTGGTCCAGTATTTCCAGAGGCTCAGGAGCCCATTAGAGCACCTTGTGCTGAGTGTCAGGGGCTGGTGTGTGTGTTCAGTCTATCTGAACTGTCAGAGCCGGATTTGCTTTGTTTAGGAGCCAGGAGGCTATTGATTTCCTTTATGGACGTTTTATGTTGCCACTGTTGCCTGCGAGGGTATCTTTCTTTGTGTGAGCCTTTTTATGCTCCAATAAACATGGGCAGGAGCCCTAAAGAAAGGACTATCTTGTGCTTTGCTGAGAGTCCCTATTTGCAGTTAAACCCCCACAATATATATATCAGGCTGAGTTTCTCTAATACGTTAATATATTAATATAATTTATGAAAAAAATAGCACAATAAGATTTCAATTCCTTTTAAATAAACTCTTAAACTCTGATTGACCTAAAATCCAGTATATTTGTATGCTTTTGCTTTCAGTCTTGTACAGTGCAACACATTGTTTAGTGGAAGGTATCACTTCTTAGTTATTAAGAACTAATCACACGTAGTAGGCACAGTCCAGAGACAGTCTAAACAGTTGCAGATGATAACAAATAATAATTCTTTGTTCTGGTAATACATCAGGAACATTGAAAGCAATCTAAGTTACAAAATAAATAGTACAAGCATACATCAGAAAAAAATCAGTGACGCACAATAGACAGTCTACTGATGACTGGGAATGTGTCCATTTTATGCTCTTCATTTCAAATATCATTAATGCATTCCTTTTTAAGGAAAAGTTAAAAACTTATTGAAATAAAGGAAATAAAAAATAATAAAGGAAACACATCAGTCATTTCATTATGTGAATTCATGGCAAGCACGAGATAGTAGAATATATGAAAAACAATGCCTGTATACACTTACAATATCCAAACACTTTAAAGTCGTTTGGCTCATGTTTTATTTAGAAGAATAACGCAACACTATTATGTACTAATATTTACTTAGTGCTGCATTATAAAAGATGTCGGCTGCTTATGCTTGTATAATGCAGCCATTTCATCAATCCCGCTTCAACAGAACATAGGTTATTGTATGTTATTTACCTAGCTAAAGAATAATTTGTTCTGAAGTAAGAGTTACAGAGTACTTTCCTTGTTCCTGGAGGCATCTAAAACAAATCTGGAAAATACATGTGTCAGAAAAAAGAAGCTAACAAATGAATACTATGCATTTCAAAGTTCTGGATTATGAGAATTTCTGTCTGAATGGTATCTCTTGAGAACTTTAACCCCCATGGCGTTACGGCAGTTTTGCACCTTCTTTTCCGATGCAAAATGGTGCCGTACGGGAGATCGCAGCAGAGTACACTGTAATTAGCCATCATTCACCATCCTCCTCTTCGGGAAAAGCGACACCGTCTCCATTAACCTAGAGATCTATGCCACCTATGAACTATAAGTGGCTTTCTCTAGTCCTTTGTGCTTCCTTCTGATATTGCACCATTAGTTAACAGTATAGGGCCATAATGGATGAACCTATGGCATGCTGAGCCCTCTCTATTGGCATGTGTAGACAGACTGAGCATCAGCATGTCTGCAGTTGAGCAGCATATGGTATATTTGCCTAATTTCTCCAATATATAAAGGAACATTCAAAATTCATAAAATTAAATTTTTTTAAATTCAATTTTAATTAATTCTATTGCCTTCCATTACGCGCGCTGTTCACGATTATTCGCAATGCGCCTAAATATGCGCGATGTATGCCGGTAAACAATGTTGATGCCTAATATGACGAATATTCGCTATTGTGAATATCCGAGCACACATTCGCTAAATATTGTGACACTTGTGTTCCTTAACTGTGTCTGTGATGACATCATTACGACTAGTTGGCTACTACGACAGCATCATAAAAAGTACAGCAATCGTCTGTAAACTGTCTGGTTATGAAGATACAGCAATGGTGCTGCCATGGCAGTGAGGACGCCCCTAGTTCCTCTCAAGTCCTGTGGGGCTTCTGAGCTTGCTTTCTCCTCATTTCTGTACGGGGGGCAACATTTTAAAATTTTACCAGTTTATGTGTGGCTGCGGTACGATTTCTGGCCAGTAATGAACGTGCTGGCAGTAACCGCGTCCGTTACTGGTAAAAAATCTGTGCCTTCCATTGTTTAAACTAAAACCTCAGTATTCAGGTTAAATTGCCGTATTGGCATTTGAAGATAAAAAAGTGGGTCAGCCCCACAAGACATCTCATAGGGGTTAATGCTTCCACCCTCTAGTTCATACATTATATTTTAGAGATTGATAGCATGAAAAAAAAATGTGGATACATGTGGAAGTGGAAATGTGGATACATATCATAAGCAGAGAACAGTAGAGAGGCAAGGAATTCAAAAACATGCCAACTTGTATATGTATTTATCCTTGATAAAACAATTAGATTGATCTGGGTATGTACAGAATACCAGCATAGGATGTGACAAGCAGAGCAAGATATGTTCCCTGAGCCACACACTTCACTGTGACAGGTGACGAGACACATTGCACTGCTTGAAGGGGCACATGGACAAGGCAGATCATTTACTAGTGTTACTAATGTACTGAACAGGAATGAAAATGGGTTTTCACTGTTGTTAACTGACTTGCTTTATTGTAAAAAAAAAAAAAAGTATACATATTTATATATAAATAATCCAATTTTTACAGAATACATAATTCTCTCTCAGAGGAGCTCACAATCATGCCCCTACTATACATTTATGACACAACATAGTCAAGGACAATGTTTTGTAGGAGCCAATAAACCAGCCAGTATGTGTTTGTAATGGGAGAGGAAACCCACCCAGACATGACTAAAACACATAAACACTTTGCTGAAAATTACATTGCCAAAATTTGTACCCGGGACCCCAGTACTTCATGGCCAGAGTGCTGCCCCTTGGTAATGTTTGATATGTGTATGTATAAATACTATTGTAGTCATATTTCCTACTGTTTCTAATAGATGGGAGATCTAATTCTATACCTTATTCAATGAAGGTCATATTGCATTTTAGGGGCCATCTTTTACATTAGGAGAACTTTTTCTTGATGGACCACAGTTATCCACAGGAACCCATGAGCCCCGAAAGCATGTACCCAATAAAGCCCAATATCACCTTATCAAAACACAGATAGCTTCCACCTTGGACCAAATTAGTAATAAGTATATATAAGACCAAAGTTATAAGTATTATGTGGCAATCTGTGGGACCTGCAATTATATGTGTCTCCCTAGGTAAGGAGAGGTATAATCCAATGAACCCAGTAAATCCAATTCTAATCAACCACTTATTAATTGCAGAACACAGACACACAACATACACAACATAATTTGGCCTTGAGGGCTTATCTACATATTAGGTGCTGCTAAGTAAACACAAGATAATAAGCAAGGTCACATTGACATTTGCACTTGAAAATGAAAAAAAAAACTAAATAACAAAATGTAATTATGCATGAATCGTAAGCATAAACAATAAGATGTAAAGTCTAAACAAATTCTTGGTCTCCACAAACTCTTGGCTGAGAATGTAAAATGTGACAACCAATAAACCAGAAGATGCATGATATGCTTGTGTCTGTTCTCTACTATTGTATCTCTTGTGTATGACAAGCAGTTGATATCCTGTTGAGTTTAGATTTCTGCCATGCCACTGGCTACCTGTAGACATTTCTATGGCAGTAGTGGACATGTAGATTAGAATTAGAGTGAGGGTTAGAATAGTACTTTAATTGTGCAGCAGTGATTTAAGCAGGGTACAGGCGGCTCGATATTCGAGCCGTCCGATGTTCCCTGCAGCAGGGTGATGAGGTCATCACTCTGCTGTCAGATATCGGAGGAGCTGGAGAGACGGCTCTGCTCTCTCCCCAGCTCAGCCGATGCTTTGCGTGGTTTCCATGCAAAGCAACAGACATCGGCCGTATTTAACGTTCATGTCTGATATGGCTGTTTACGAGCTGGATTGATTGGTCCCACGCGAAAACAGCGATGGCCGCATATTATATGGGCCAGATAGATGGCCGTGAGTGTGCATGGCGTTAGAAGTGGCCATCAATCTGGCCCATATCTACATGTCTGTACCCTGCTTAAGAGTATGTTTTGGTTCCCCTGTCATGGTTCTTCAGTTCTTGTTTACTTAATTTAATAATGTCGTTTTTAACAATGTTTATAATACTGCACCAGTATTGTTTTATTCTTCTCAGATACATGGTGGATATGTAACGGATAAGGAGATTTCCATTATTATCTTACTGTTTATCTTACTGTTATAATTTCCTATGCAATTTAATTAAATGGAAAAAAATAATAATCAATATACCAGACAACATTTGGGTATAGTAACACTATTGGAAGCATAATTTATGGTATTATATGTTTTATTTATTTCTAATTCTTGATCCATAACCCCTTGGGGCCCTAGAAGTGGTATCCTTATTAGTGGTTTCCTAAAGGGGTTAAGGCAGGACAGTCTGTATGTAGGATCACTAAGCACACTAGAGTAAATAGTGGATTGTCACGAGCAAAGATGACCTATAATTACAATGACAGTGGACTAAGGGTAACAAAATATGTAGAATATGGTTTTCTATCCATTATAAACAAAGGTTTATGAACCTTGAGGATACTAGTATTATGTACTTTTTACAACTCTTGCCGTGAAAACTAGGGACAGGAGTGAAGACATTATTTGCACGTATACTGCCTTTTAAAATAGTATTCATGTTTGAAGCTTAGTGCAATAAATCAAAAGCCTCATTTATGCTGCCCATGCGTGCACTGCAGTTCATCACTTTTATTTGACTGTAATTTTTTTCTCAACTCTATTGTGAATGTATTGTGATTTATAGAATAATTCCAACAATGTTTAATTTAATAGCTGCAATTGCAGAATGAAAGCACAATTTGCTGTCTCAGTTTATCTTGCATTACATTCATAACCACATAAACATCAAATGACTATACCATATTACCCAAAGTATTATCAATCCTGCTATTAATACTACATTTTTATTAGGGGGTGTAGATATGTTTTACATAGTAGCACAGTCGCTAAAACATTTAACAAATTGTAAAGGTTTTAATGGATTATTATCTCTATAAATGATCATCATTTTAAACACTTTTGGTACTCTATTTCCTCAGTTTAAGCCAATATACAATACCAACCATATTTTGTCAGAGTATATTTTATTTAGCAGATATTAGGTACCTGCTCAGGATTGTTTTTGTATTTCCTATGATCAATGTCCTTGCACAAGTGTATGTACCAGGATTCCACCAAAGCGGCATACTTACTTTGAAATACTGACATCTCAGACAGCCAGGCCATTGGTATTTTAGGAAGGAGGTTCATATGTGTGTTAGAGTATTACTTACGGATAATCACTTTAGTAAAATTGTGACATATAAAGAGATAAGAATAACTTCTTAGATAAGAATAGTGTGTCTACCTTGATATAGGTAGACACGCTGATCTTTCCGCATTCATCTTCAATGCCCTTGCTGATGGAAGGAGGTTTTCACTTACAATCTCACAACATGGCCCTATCCATTCTTTCCTTTACATGGATCAGTCATCCTGGTCCCTTTGCAGGAAAAACAGCCCCAATGCATAATGTTTCTATTCCCATGCTGCACAGTAGGTATGGTGTTCTTTGCATGCAACTCAGCATTCTGTCAGTGTGTTCAGAGAATGGGTACTGCTTGTGTATAGACACATAATAAAGTTTCAGCCCTGACACTCTGCTGCAGCAAATACCTCCCTCCTGGCACTGGGCTTTTGGCTGGAGGAATATAGTGTGAATACTACATGGTCCAGTCCTGTGTACTTTGCTGGAACATTCTATATATTCACTTGATAGCTGAATAGCTGTCCCCCCCCCCCTAATTTTCTCTTCAAAACTTGCATGTTATGGTCCAGTGCATTTTATAGTCCGAAAAATATGGTGTATATTTTTTTAAGATTTGTGGTGCCATTCTCCACTATTGTGATGGCTCAGAAAGAAGTCAAAGTTAAGGGCTTTTTTCTGTTTGCTTTAAAGATAATCTTCTTCTACTTGTTGTCTGGAGCTCAATCATATTAACATTTGCAAATAAACACAATTTAAAATAAACAAATTAAGTGCCTAGTAGTTTGTTCACTAAAATACATAATTATAAATACTCAATAGCGTCTATGTGTATTGTACTACAGGAGGTGAAACATGCACAGCTATTTCCATACACATTGAGCAAAAGAGATTACACTTTTAAACTCACAACCAGAAAGGTTAAAAAAATATTAGGTAAATTACTTTATTGTGATCCATGAACTAGAAGATAGATCCTTATCAGGTTATAGTGAAACCAACATCTAATGTTTCTCTACTTATTTTTATAACCTTTTATATTTTTTAACTACCCATTTCCTGTTTTCTCCCCTAGACAAGTATGAATTATCCTGTACATTCCTGGGAAAAAGTATGTGATGTTAAGCAACAAAACTGTGAAATAAAAGAAGACTGGTGAAATTTATTCATAGTTATTAATACATTAACAAAAGGTGGGTACAGGACATAAATAAGAATTAAAGTTTTCCTAAACTGCAGAATAGCCAAGCATGCATGTTAAAATTCAGATCCAGATCTTACATATCTAGATGTCATTCTGGCTTATGAATGTAAATTGCCCTACAAAAACATTGCTTTTCATGAATAAATTATTTTGATACATACAAAGAACATGTGAAACTTAAAAATAAAAAATTCAGATAGCTTCTTTATAAAGATACACAATCTGAAACAATATCCCCACCAATAAATGTATTTCTTCATTGAAGCAATGCAATAGTGCTATATAATGATTGTCTCACACTTTCATACTTTAAGTCATAAAGTTCATAACATTTTATTGTGGTGTACTATAATGCAGTAAAAGTCAAACTGGGTTAAGGTTGTTTAATCTGTGGCAATTGTTGTATGTGTGTAAAACTGATAAAGAAAAAGATTAAAACAAAATAATAAGGATTCTTTTCCTTACTCATTTAGTTGTCCACCCAGTTATTAATGTAGGGTACCAGTCTAACCTATATCCTCAGTAATTTGGGTTTGTGGTAATCCCTCTTGTGAGGCAAGCCTTACACCATTCGGGTCAACTCTATGTTAATACATATGAATTTGTAATAAGATTACCAACCAGCTTATACAGGTGTAAAGGTCTGGTGTCAAACAAACATGTATCCATGTAGTAAAATAAGCCTCAGGGTTTACCTGCAGCTAGGTTGGTAAAAAAAAGAACAGAACTTTTTTTTTGCTATTCCTAGCACTAAGAAAGATTCTTCTCTCACTGTCCATAGCAAAAAAAGTTCTGCATAACTATTCTAAAATGAATATGTAACAGTTACGGACACTGTAGAGCATGCTATATGAAAGGTTAACCAGCAATCATACAAAGCTCTATCTGCTTAGTCCATTACCTTTCTTAGTGTAATCTTTTTCATTTTAGGGTATTTTCTTCTTGGAAGTCTGACTTCTCCTTTGTTTGCTGCCTGCTCTTACTGACCATGATTAACGGTACATTTTTGTGACCAATTTGGATACCAAGTTGGATTGTTGCCTCTTGCTACCCCCTTGACTGTAGAACTGCTTTTATCTCTAGCACAAAATGTACCCATTGCTTTTAATTTTTGTATTATGGGTTAACCAACCCGTTTCTTGACATCATCCTTGGGGCATTTGAGTGTTGGAATTGTGACAATTTGACAATAAGCCTCCCTAGGCACAAGGATTTTTGTGTATAGATGGGCAGACTGACATTTAGGCTGCACTTACAAAAGACCATGGCTAAAGTCTGCTACTATAATATGTATAACTACCTAACTGCCCTCCAATAATAAAAAAATTATTTATTCATCATGGCTGTTACAACAAAGCATAAAGTGGGCTCTTAAAATATACCTTTCTTATCTCATGTTGTTGGTCACAGGGCTATAGATTGAATGCAGTCATGAGGTAAAGCAAGGGATTGGGTATGCCTGCCATACACACCCCGACGGGTGCAGACAGACCAGCTCCGATATGCACCGGAATGCAAACGTGATGACATCATCACGTTTGCACCCTTGTGCATTATGGGGCCCCTTCAGTCGGCCGGCACCCTTTGTGTGCCGGCCATTAGCTTCAATGAAGACGCCGGTCTTCATTGAAGCTAATGCCATGGGCTTCCATTGGCCAGAGATTATCGGACATGTCCGTTCTCTGGCTGGCCGAGCTGTGGGGCGACAGGGATCTGTCGCCCCATGTGGGCACATGCCAATAAGCGGCCTATTTTTCCGCTGACCGACGGCGCAAGCGCACAAGCCCGTCGCTCAGGTGAAAAATCGGCCGCTTATCGGCATGTGTGTAGTCTTATTTACAATTTCCTAACACTATAGCTTACAGTGGGGCCAATGGCACACTCTCACATAAAGGAAACAATTGTACTTCCTTTGCAGATGCAATACTCATTAATTACCTCGGAACTATCCACTCAGTGTTACTGTTTTATTTGTTCAAGATTGCAAGTATTTCCTGTTCTTTGTCTTGTCAAACATTTGTTCTCACTAAACAAGAACCATTTACTGGGGCAAAATATCTGGAAGCCATTTCTATCAAGAAAGACTTTCATATACAGTTATCATTCTTATGTTTTACATGATTTACATTTAATGCAATGACCCTTTAAGCTAGCAATTTAACTATATCCCTGGTCAAGTTCTTTGCTTCAATGGTTTGTAATATAGAACTAGTAATCTCCAGGTGATAGACCATTTTAGTATGCTCTCTCGTCATTCTCATAACTCAGACAAGCTGCAAAGAGGCTAACATGGGATCATAATTTACAGTACTGAAACTCAAAATTCAACATGCATAATCTAATACAAAGCCTGTTTCATCAATATAGCATGCCCTGCATTTTATGATTGACTCTTCATAAAATACTGGTGCCGTGTAGGGTAACGTTTCTCTGAGAAAGTGGTATAGCTAGCTTCCTTAATTAAAGTACATTGTAGGAAGGTATTGCTTGTACCTGTTACTTACATTTACCTGTTACATTTTTCCATATGCATATCCTTCGAATCTTACATATATTGATGCTAGATAGAGAAACCCATGCCTTAAATCAGTGATAGAAAACTCCTTGTTGAATTGTGACAGTTATATTATACTACACACAGTGCCATAAAAATCACTTGTGTGTGCAAGTGTCAAGGGAAATATGCTTCATAAAATCAAGAAAATATGGACAATGTAATCTTCCGAGCTATAGCAATGATATTTAGGAATAAATTGTATAACATTAGATATAAATACTATGTACTATGTACATTTGCTAAGGAAAATACATTATATGAACAGTTTTGCCATAACATATATTTGAAACTTTTATGACATCCCATTCAAGGTTCATCAATTTAAGTACATAGATAATTGATTCATTCATCAGAGCCCTAACAGCTTCCACTTTTCCATGCTTCCCACAAGGCTCTATAAGGATTTTTGCCCAATTATTCAAGTATTTGTGAAGTCATATATTAATTTTGCATGAGAGAAACATGCTTGCAACTAGTCTCTGTTTTAGTTCATCCAATGCTGGGCAGCAAGAGAGGACTAGAAATGGCAACTCCCAAAGATTAAAGGAATAGCATGTAATGTACATGTAATGTAAGTAAGTAATGCTATATTGTTTTTAGAATTGTGTATAGTAAGTCAAATATTATATTTTTTTCCCCCCATATATTTGCTTTAGAATGTTTGTTCAATATGTCCTATTCTTGCTTCCCGTATTTTTGGTAATACAATATTTTTGAAAACTGGCTGTGTTATAATTTATTTATTTTTGTATTTGTATGTTGGTTAATTTACAAATGAAATTATACACAAAACGCCCATTCAGTGCAGATTAGTCCAACCCCTGAAAAACAACCCCAAATTATCATCAGGCAGTAATCCATGATCTGTAAAGCCCCTCTACACCTTTAGATCCCTCCATACAGTTTTCTTTAGATCTACCAAAAACTACAGTGGATAAATGTCAGGTTCCTGTGCTGTACAAAAATGAGACAAAGATAAATAATTTCAGAAATTTTTCCACCTTTAATGTGACCTATAAACTGTACTACTCAAATGAAAAACAAACTGAAATCTTTTAGGTGGAAGGAAGACAAAATATAAAATAATGTGGTTGCATAACTTTGAACACCCTTAAACTAATACTTTGTTGATTTTTTTGACATGGCAAGATTTGCCCACTCTTCTTTGCAGAAACACTCCAAATTTGTCCCATTGCAAGGGCATCTCCTGTGCACAACCCTCTTCAGACAACCCTACAGATTTTCAGGTCTGGGTTCTGGCTGGGCCTTTCCAAAACTTTAATATTTTTCTGGTGACTGGTTGTCATGCCGAAAGATGAAGTTCTTCATGTTTAGCTTTCTAGCAGAAGCCGTAAGGTTTTGTGCCAATATTGACTGGTATTTGGAACTGTTCATAATTCCCTATCTTAACTAAGACCTCAGTTCCAGCTGAAGTGAAACAGTTCCAAAGCATGATGCTGCCACCACCATGCTTTACTGTGGGTATGGTGTTCTTTTGGTGATGTGCAGTACATATCTTTTGCAATTATGGCCAAAAATTCAACCTTTTTTTTATCAGACCATATCATCTTTTCCTACATGCTTTTGGGCGACTTCAGATGTGTTTTTGAAAAATGTAGCCTGGATGTTTTACTTCGTTAGAAAAGGCTTTCTTCTTGCCATTATACTATACAATACTGCACATTGATTTTATAAACTTGTGGCAATATGTCCAAATGGGACACCTGAATTCAGTGATTATGAGGTGTGTGTTTTATGACATTTATCATAAAAATGTATTATAATGCAATTGCTTTTCAGTTTATATATCCAATATATGCAGTTCAAAATGTTCATGTCATATGGGTCTAGATTATCTAAAAAAGGAAATGTCTATAACACCAAACGTAAATCTCATGAGATGATTTCTGCCTGACATTGATCCAGCTAACAGAAACCAAAGCACTGTTAAATATATCCTAATTATCCATTTTACACTACAAGCAAATAGATTCCTTCCTCACTATAATCCTGAATCCAATAATTACAGAAGGACTTCTTCCTGGATTAGTTTAATTCTTTATTTACTTTAATTATCTGGCTTAACCACCATCTTCCTGCGCCTTGATGAAGATGAATCTTCTATTACTGACTTTCCAAATAAAACTTTTCATGCAATGAAGGTACAAATGCAGCTGATGATATTTGTTTCAAATTGTATTCATCCCTTTTGCTTTGTTGTTATATAAACATATATGTGCACTAATGTTGATATGTAGTTTATTTTACATAAACCCCCCATACACTTTAGATCACCAGACCTGTCAAGCCTCCCGCTTTGGCCGGGAATATCACGTTTTTATGTGGCTTTCCCGGCCAAATCCCAATTTTAAGAAATCCTGGATTTTTCCCAGGTTCTTGAAATCGAGCTGCTAATGTCCCACCTCGCACATTATCATCACAAGTGGGTGGGACATTAGCAGGGAGAGTAACGCCCTCTCCCTGCTAGATCAGCCAAGAGGCCGGCGGACGACGGAAGTGACGCCAGTGACGTCACTTCCAGTACGTGGAATGTGGAAGAAACACGATCCATATACTGTAAGTGACGTCACTGATTTTGTGAAAACAAAACTTGACAGGTATGTAGATCACTCCATAATTTCCATTATATTTACCAACAACTATGCAATTCCGGGCCCACCCTGATAGAATACATAGTGATTGGAACGTTTAGAAATGTCCTCAAAATACATTGTTTTAGTGGATTGTACAGAAATTGTATGGTAAGAATGTAAGATGTATGGGGGCCTATAGAGTATTTAAAGATTGCCTCAATAAACCCACTATTATAGTTGCAAAACATTTTTTTATATACTTGGAGCTATTCTAAAAATGGGTCCACACACCTTATAGAAAATAAACACTTAAATACCTACATCACACTGGCTAGATTATTTTTTTTTTCAGATGTGTCCTTCTCCAATCTGATAATAATGTGTTTTTGTCTCTGTGAGCTAATTTCTGACAATGAATAAGCCAAATTTTAGGGACATACATAAAAAAAGCATTCTGAGATATGTTTTAATCATTCCCTTTTCAATCCAAAATCTCAATGGTTAGAGTTGAGTTTCAAAGTTACTTTCACCTTCACTTTGGTGTGGTAAATATACCACTGAAAATTTTATTGGTATGTGTATACATATAAGTGTGTTAAATGTAAAAAAATTGTGTAAATGTTTGCCATCTTGTGATCTTGTTTCCTGCGGTCTTTACATGTGCACAAAGAAGGGTTATGGAGATGAGGAGGGCAGATTAAACCCCCTGGCATTCCTGACAGCACCATCTCATCCAGCGCTGTCCTGTCAGTAATGCACTGGACAAGATGGGGCCGTCTGGCAGAGATTGGGTCCCAGTGGCTCTGATCTTCTGAACTGAAGCTGATCCCCCCCCCCCCCCCTATCGGACTGACGTTATGCTGTCACATCGGGACAGCGGCAGGAGATTCAAAAGTAAATTGCACGAAAACATGTGATTTTCCAGATGTGCCCCTTTGAAGTTAACCCTCTCTCCCCTGGTGTGATGTCACCAGGTCCATCACACCAGGGGAGAGAGGGTGCCAAAGGGAATTAGAACTGTATCCATTACAATTCAAAGTAAAAAAAACCACAAAACACATTTCTAATTGAATAAGAATTGTATTAGAAATATAAATACATCCTGTTTTTAAATCTTTCATACAAAAGAAGTATTTTAGAGATTTTATCATTCAAATGATACCTTTTTATTTTTTTTATGTAACTTTTTTTCATAGTTGAGTATTTCAAACATTATTATATTCAGGATGTTTACTACACCCTTGTACAGACATATTTTGGGAAGTTACAGGCCTACAACATATACAAATTCCATTAAAGTCTATGGTGCGCTTTTGGTATGGAAATCTGGACCTAACAAGATCGCTAGAGAGATTAACAAAATGTTAAGGAAATTCAGTTGTGTTGTCAGGTCATAAATTAAGATAAGGGCACACTTCATTCAGTCAGCGGTTATTTGTCTCAAAGTGATAAAACATGAGGGGATGTGCATGTATTCCAGATATATACTTTTCATTGAAATGGCATTTTAAAGAGTGTAAACTATGCAAGGACTGATTATTGACTGTAGAAACAGAATAGAATATATTGCATGGGTTATTAAAACAGAATAGTATTTCAGTGAATTGCCATCTACAGTCTGCCATCTACAGTCTGCGTTTTCTAGCAAACAGGACATATGGTCAAAGAAGTGATTGTGTTATCTTGGGAGCCCAGATAAGTCTATAGTGGTCCCAGATGGAAATGACAAATGGAAGAACTGCTACAGTAATTCAACATGATTGATCATGGTTCTTTTTAATCTACTTACTGTGAAAAGTATACTATGTGTTACTGGTGTTCTATAGTAATAGATACATGGTGCTGCAATGAAAAATTACTGTGCAATGTGTAGTGTAGCATACAGATGTTTCTATTTGCACCATGACAGTTCTGACAACAACGATAATAATGATTACAAATACAAAAAAAATATTACAATGGATTTGTCCATTTCATGCTTAACAATGATAAAACGTATATGCATAGCCTATAGCAAACATCTAGATTCCATTCTTTAAATGTGTTTTAGCACATGAAATGAAACCATAATTGGTCGCTTTGGGCGACATCTCATCCCACAGTAGAGCTGGTGAGTATTTCAGGTATAAGAAATAAAAAATTCTAGACAGCATCACTGTTAATATCACACTGACCTTTAGTTTGGTCTGTTTGCTGTTTTTTGTTCAACAAATGTTCTTTAAAAAAAAATGTGGTCACTGGGGGTTTATCTTTTTTTTATCATGATTACAGTTACCAAAGAAGGTCGAAAGGTAGCAAAAAACGAGTACTGATCAGAAAGTGTATAAAACCCTTTTCTAACAACACTCAGATATGAGGTTTCTAGTATTATGGGACTTTAAAGATCCCCATACATGACTTGATTTTGTGATCGATTGTCATGCACGTTCGCGGCGATCGATTGGGAAATTAATGCTGCCCATTTTGAGCGTTCAATCCCGAACAAATGAATTGTCGATCGAACAGGGACCTGACATGTTGGTAAATCCCTGTTTTACTGCCATTATTTTGGATGGGGATCGAGGGTATTCTATGCGTTGTACTCGTGTATTCTACGCATTTCACCCCACTTAAGTGGCTTCTTTAGGAATTATAAACGCCACTGAGCTATTATCGCTATCACTGGAAAACGTCCATATTTTCCATAACCGCACATTAGATTAAGTTACAATAAAAGCTTATGACCAAGTTATTAAAAAGTCTGTCGATGCAGGTATGCTCGAATTTGCGGCATTGGTCCTGCGTGGTTGCCCCTGGTTATGATCTGGCCTGTTGATAACGCCTGTGTCTCTGGTACCTCTCCCTGGTGACCTCTGGAACAGCTGCCTCATGTGCCTACCCTCCCTCCAGAGGTAGCGATCTGGTGTTCCCCTTGGGAAAGTCTATCCCCACCATCAGGGATATTGTGAAGAACAAGTGGGTTCACTTAGACAACGCCCTTAGAGGAGGTAGGACTCGTGGCACAGTGAGTCCACACCCGTTGGTTCGTGACACTTTCAAATTACTCCTTTACACAACATCTCAAAACATATTTATCTGGTTATCAACTTCAACCCAATACCAAATATTAATCACAAATATTCTATTTTATCACCAGCTATGTACATAACAGGCCAACATGCCTATTGCAAATTTCTGAAAAGGGTAATTTTTAAATGTTATGGCCCATCTACAGACTTATCATGCCTCCTATCTATTTGGCTCTTTTCTGGATCATACCCATGACTGTAAACAAAAAAAGCCTATATATACATTCTTTTTTTGTGAGCTGGTTGGTCTAGTTCAAGGATGGGCAAACAAAGGCCCAGGGGCCGGATACGGCCTGGTTAGTCATGACTTGTTTGCACTCCTGCTTGCTGCCTGTCTTCGCTACTTCCCTGGACTTGCTATTGTTTAGTAGTGCTGAGTGAGAATATTCGAAATCTGAATATATTCCACGAATATCCTAAATTCGAGAATTCACAATATTTCGCAAATGTGCGCTCGGATATTGGCAATGGTGGATATTTATTATATTATGCTTCAACATTGTTTACCGGCATACATCACACATATTTGTGCACATTGCGAATGGATACACAAAATATGCACAGTGCTTGTACTGGCTAAGATCACAGAATGAAGTAGAGAGGCTGTAAACCTGGTTCCCAAATCTTTGCGAATAATTGCACATGGCTACTTGTGATGTAAGGCAACAGAATACAGTTGAATCAAATTTTAGGTTCCTTAATATATTCACAAAATTATGTGAACTCGAATATACCATATGCCGCTCCATACTATTGTTTAGTGCTTTGCTAATTCATCTAGTCTCCTCAGCCTCAAGTCTAATGCCTACACGGGGGCTAAAAAATTCAGGCAGAAGGTTTAAGTGGCACCTGGAGATTGGGGTATTGGGGAAAAAATAATACAATAATTAAAATGCAGGAAAATGCCATACATTTTTGGGCAGCTATAATAATGTGCTCAGCATACAACTGGTAAAGAACTGTGAATACAATAAAAAGAGAAGGTTAAAATAGACTATAGTGTTAAGACTTAAAGCAGACCTATACCTAAAATGAATCATAAAACATAAATAGCAATGACAGTACTCATGCATAAAAATTTTACTTAAACTTTCATGTCTTCGGTAATCTTTTTCTTCTTGTTTGCCACCACCCAGATGATGGCCTGCCATATCACTCTGTTAGGCACAAAAAATGAAATGGGAGGGTAAAGTTGCTCCTTTAATGGTGTTCTTTTCGTCACCAAAGTCACCTAAGCTGGGCCACAGAGCAGACTACTGTGCATGTTCAGGATTTCTTGTGGACACTAATAGAAGAAGGAAGACTGATGTAAGAGAAGTGCTTTGCCTGCACCTGAGAATTTATGCAGGGTGAAAATTTTTTCAATTGGTAAAAATATCTTTTTATGTAGTAAATAACATATAGTACAGGCGCTGTGTTTTGCCTGCCTGAAAATTATTGCTGTCTATCATATATAAAAAAAAAAACGAAACTTTTTAAGTATAAACTGAGCCAATCTAGAAAGGAGCAAAAACTGTCTGCTGCATACCTGAATATGAACCAAGAAATCATATAGAATACGATTTGGGGGTCCTAAAATTGAGTATACATATACTAGATTTGACAGTTTTCATGATTGAGTATGCTTTCTGATATATAGTACTTAAAAGATGCTACTGATTATTATGTAGAAACATTACAAAATTTATTTTCTCTGTACTATGATTTGCTCTTATACTGTACTGTACGATCATCTACCTAATTGTAATTAATTTTAGGCTATATTTGCTTAGTAGTTCAGTGCAAACAGTGAGGGTCAAAGAACAACTTATTAACGCAACCGACCGGTGGACACAACATGAGACATCTGCCAGTCGGTTTTCGAGCTTTCGCCCAGTAGACTTGCCTTGGGGTTGTTGTCTCAACGACCCAGAGCACCTGCACAAGTTTGCAGGCCCTCGTTTCACGGGCTGCTGCTTGAGTGACAGCGTAAATTTAGCCTTACAGGGTGAGTAGTAAAGTAAAAGCAAATACATTTTGTTTAAGTTACTGTCCCTGTCCTTTTTTTTTACTTAATCAACAACTAGTAACACAAATCCCACAACAATGCCTAATCCATCTGTATCTGTATACAAAATGCTAATTGTTTTGTGAAAACCAGATTTGGTCATCTATGATGTTTTTAAAAATTCCTTATTTTAAAGTCTTTAGTCTTATTCCATGGTTTTTATGACCTTTGACACCACTTCAGAAAGAGGTTTCAATGTTCTGCAACAGTGCTCTTTCTGACATTATGGTTTTCAGGCTATCAGTCATGGTTAAGTGGATATGGTATACGTGGTTTATTTTCAGGCCATGTGCCTAGCAAGAGTGTAATTACTCTGCAAATAAAAATGAAAGGCAACAATGTGAATATTATACTGATAGCAGTTTACAAAGAACAGAGAAAAAGAAAAATGTAGTTTTAACCGTTTTTTGAAGGGACCAGATTATAAAAATACATTTCTCATGCTGCATATTGTGGCAATTCTATCAAAGTTTGCATTGTAAATTGATGATGAACTAATATTGAAATTATATTTAAGTACATACTACTAGGATGTTATTATAAAGTACTTATAGACAGCCCTGCCTATAATGGGATATATAATATGGTAGTTAAACAGAAAATAGAAATTTGCCATGCTAATGACTTCATGAAAAAAAGTACAATACAGAAAAAAAATAGATAACAGTAACCTTCTTGAAATGTGAAATATTAAGTAACTTTGCAATGTTTAGTTTAGCTTAATTTAACCAAACACAAGCAGATTATGACAAATATACTCTATAGAAACCTGTTGAAAAAAGTAACAAGAAATAAAAAAATTACAAACATTTTGTCATTAGAATGCAAATACAAACAAATGGTATGCATTGTATAAAACTGAGTCACTGATACACAACAGCTTCCATGCTTGATTGGCTCAATCCAAATTTGCATACAATTTGCATGCCAATTTCAAAATTCCAGCATCTCATTGACCATCTCTAGCATCTATGTTTGTTAATGTTATTGGATATTGAGTCTCTGTCCTCCATTCTTTGAATTCAAAACAGAAATGAATAGCAGTCACGTAGTTTAGAAATGTACAAAATGCATTATTTAGAATTTTCTTTCCTTTACAACTGCAGTTCACTAAAAATTACCTTTTTAATTGCTTAAGTGTTATTTTTTTAGGGGTTCATGTACATTTTATATATCTACATTTTCAAACAGCTTGTGCTGTAGGAAATTCAAAACATCAATAGTGTGTCCAACTGCCCATAGAACCTTTCCACTTTAATTTCCTTCAGTTGGCACATTTATTGTATTTTTCTTTGGCCTCAACGTTACAAAATAAAGCTTAGTTCAAATTTTTTTCAACAAGATGATGGTCATTTGACAGTCACTTTTCAACTGCTTCCTACTGTTTCTTTAATATATACGTCCTATTAAGTGATATTCCAGCTCCACTATATAGGGCAGTGGTTCCTAAACTTTCCCTGCCCCCCCTTTTCTAGGTAGGAACATTATCAAGCCCCTAACCATTCAAATTACACAGTTTCAGATTGATGGCCATTCCATCAGCTCCACTATATGGCAGTGGTTCCCAAACTTTCCCGGCACCCCCCCATTTCTAGGTAGGAACATTATCAGGGCCCTCACCATTCAAACTACACAGTTTAAGATTGATGGCCATTTCACACTAGCCTTGTTTGCGTTGCAGTATCATGTTCAAGTACTAGTGTGAAGTGGCTCTCAAACTTTATTTGGATTTCACACCATTCATATAGAAACATTCATCATTCACAAAGAAACACACACTACACTCATGTAAAAACATGAATCATTCACATAGTCACATACACACAGAGATGCACATTAAATGCACTAGTTCTTCCATGGTTGGCTTCCTGCTTGTCCCTCCCTTAGCCCCCTAGCTGCACCACTTTTGAATACCTCCACGCCCCCAGTTTTGGCAACATATGGTTACCAATAATAAATTATAATCCAGGCGAGGCACTTAAATATGTAAGTAAGTGTCATTGTATATATAGCACAAGAAGTATCTCTAGGTAGTAAGGCCAGAACTCCACTTCATGGTGCCAAAACACGGCAAAATTGTAGCAATTGTGTTTTTTTGCACATGCACATTGTGGGTGCGCATCCATTTAAAGTGAATGAGGCACGTACAGAAAAAGAGGCCACTATTATTTTGCCATGTTTCAGCAAAACAGTGCAGTTCTGGCAAAAGGAGCATACCTAGTGATTAGATACCTTTGTGGCAATAAACAATAACGTAGTGGGATTTTTCTTTAATGATCACTGTATTATTTTAGTTGCTTTTGTTAATCATTGAATGCCTCATTATAGTACTGTATTCCACAAGTTGCAGCTCTGCTGTATACAAATGTCACATTGCTCTTTTTAAAATAATTATTTTCTACTTTAAATTTCAGAAAGCACTTGGAGGGGTATTCGCATCAATGATTGCCTACTATGTCCCTTAGGTTGACATTGTTGTCAGTAGATGCTTCAATAGCTATCTAGATGTTCAGCCAAAACAGAACAGTCTCCCCAAAAATTTTTACACTGTGCAATATTTCATATTCCAAGAAACCCAGTTAACCAATCATAAATATATAGTAAAAGAGTATGTGAAATAAAAACGTTAAAACTAAAAATACCAGTAATGATGGTGACATAATAGTTCTACCAGTTCCTGGGAATAATGGGACTTTTAAAACTCATATGAATGTGGAGTCGGTATATAAACTTTTCTGACTCCTCAGTTTCTGATACTTCTGAGTCAGATTCCTCCACTCCGACTCTGTATTCAATATGCTAATGTTTTTATGCATCCATCGAAGGAAAGGAAGGCGACATACACTAACCACAGAACTACTGGCTAGGAAACCAACACTGTACTGTGATGGCGAATTAAAACAAAAAACATACACAATGAAAACAACAAGGTTTTGTTTATGATTTCCCTTGAATCCCATAGTTATGTTTGAAGTTGAAGCTAAAAATCTAAAGCCTGACATACACACGCCGATTAGCGGCCGATTTTGCCGCTGACCGATGGGCTTGCGCCGTCGGTCGGCGGCAAAATCGGCCGCCAATCGGCGTGTGCCCATAAGGGGGCGACAGAGAACGGACATGTCCGATCTTCTCTGGCTGATGTAGGCCGATGCCATTAACACAAAGGGTTCCTGGCCGATGAAGTCAGCCCGGGAATGCAGCATGATGACGTCATCACGCTGCATTCCAGAACTCCTCGGAGCTTGTCTGTCGGCACCGGTCTGTGGGTGTATGGCAGGCTTTAGTATTTTTCGCCTCAGCTGAATTACAGCGTTTTTTCAAATGTTTTACAGCTTCAGTCTTGAACTATTGGCGATCCATTGCTTTCACCTATACAAGCGTCTCTTGTCCTACAAAAAACATTTACATCATTATCAGCGAGAGTTCGGCTAGGTTCCCAGTGGGCGCTGCGTTCCCTGTAACAGCGGAACACAACACAGTGGCAAGCGGTGCCGCACCTTAACTGTGCATTACATCCCATTTAGTGGCACATACAGTCAATGTGCAGCATGCTTCATGGTCATGTGATGTGTTCGTTTTGCGGTAATGTTATGCACTGCATGCATTTATTCTTATAGCAGAGAAGTAGTTCACTATGACTGTTTGTGAATTGGGACATTTGAACTTGCATTTTTTTTATTCCCATTTCAATTTACCTAATAAGGGGACACTCTATCCCTGCCCAACAGTATTTTACAGGTCTGTGGAGTCGGAGTCGGTTCATTTTTTGCCAACTCCGACTCCAGGTACCCAAAATTTTCTCCATCTCCTCGACTCCACAGACCTGTAAAATACTGTTGGGCAGGGATAGAGTGTCCCCTTATGAGGTTTGGGATCTTCTTGGATCATGCTCTGTAATAATTGGGGTAAGTTGAATATGCTTTCTTTGTCATTTCATACAGTAAAACATTTAAATACATTTCTACTGTAAACTTACTACCACTATTGGAAATTTTCTAAATAAAAATTTACAAATTAAAGATACATGTTACTATTTAAAAATAACACAAATTATTACATATAAAAATGAAATGAGTATAGACATTTCCTGGGTCTCTTACCCATTCCTTAAGACTTACATCAAAGGCCTTATAAATAAAACAAACAGACCGCTTTTAAAATATTTCAATAAAATTTTTCCCTTCAGCAGACCTACCTGCACAGTTGTAGCAATGTCCCTCCATGTATACACAATGTTGCTGTAATCTGGGAAGATGTCTCTCGAAGTCCCTACTCTACTGCACATGCCCAACAGTTTACTTGAGGGCATATTGATATTTACAGGCGCAAGTGATTCTGCTCAGCTCTACCCTGGGACCTGTACTCCACCCAGCATGCACTTTGATGGACATCAGCGCAGAATCAATGACAGCAGGCGGCATTGTTTTTAAGAAGACCTTGAATTTTACCAAGTTTTAGAATTTTTTTATACAGTCTTATTGTTCCTTTAAATGTGGATGTGAATTTACTTCAACACAAATTTCATTACAATTTTAGATATTTATTGAAAGATAACTGCAGGCGTGTTGCAGTGATGAGAGATTGCAGTTCTGGCAGGATTACCAGGTACGCGTACCATGAAAATAGAGGGTAGAAACTTTTTATGCTGTAACAAATATTGTTGACAGAAATTTGATGTGGCAGTCAAACAAAAGTGTTTGGAATAAAAAAAAATTCCTTAACTAGTCAGGTTGGTAAGATTCTGTTAAACTACCTAATTTGTTTTAAGGTTTTGTTTTTTGTTTTTAATGTCTATTGGAGTATACGCATAGAAATTTGCCCTCATTAACCGACAAATCAATTGGATTTCTTTAAAAGAACCCAATTTATAGCTTAACTCAAGCTTAAAATTCTAAAACTCTCTTGAACAACTAACATAAATAAACAATTCACCCTTGCAGTGGGGTGAGGGAGCCGCTGCAAGGGTTAATTACTTATTTTTGTTTGTTGTTCAAGAGTTAAGATAGTTGTGGATTTAGAAGGGGTATGTAAGAAATGATTTTTCTATAATACAATCTTCCTTCCAGCTGAAAATTCCCTTGGTCTTCGGGCAGCCACGCAGCAGCACAGCACACTTCTGAGCAGTTTCAATAATCTGATTAGCTTCAAGGAAGAAAACTATTCTTTCAGCATTGAGTAAAAGATAGTGTTCCTTGATGATGATAGGAAAATCTCAAACTCTGCAAGTCTCAAAAACACATTCTGGTATATACAATTCATTTGTAATGCCATTATGGTTACTACTGATATACACTAAAAAATTGTACATAATGGTTGTGTATGGTGGCTAAATGCTTCGTTGAGAACACACAGATAAGGTAGAAACCCAATACGACAAAGTATTCAAAATTCTATGGAGTTACACACTATTTGCTGACCATATAATATCATTTTTTTATCAGTGTGTCAGGAAACAGCACAAAAATGTAATGTTAACCTAATTACTAAAGTCTGAAGGTGTTAATTTAGGGGTCCTCAAACTTTATAAACAAGGGTCCAGTTCACGGTCTCTAAAATTATTGGGGGAAGAAAATGCAAAAAAAGTACCAAAAATACTCACTTTGTGGCTGAGGTGCTCTGGGTTACAGAACCTCACCGTTGCCAAAATGCTGGCTCGCTATCCTTACCATTTGGGAATATGGGAATTAGGGTATGTGGATTTCTTTTAA
>CM070032.1:101132450-101161260 GCA_036250615.1 Ptychadena robeensis | reverse complement strand
TCACTGGCAGGGGGGCCAAGCACAGGGCCGGTGGGGCTCTCGCATTTCAGAGGCATCCAAACATCTGGAGCTGCTGGCGGTTCTCTATGCGTTGCGCAGGTTTCAGAACGAGCTGCCGGGTTCCAGGGTGCGGATCATTTCGGACAATGTGACCACTGTAGCATACATAGCAAGACAAGGGGGGACCCGGAGCCCTATGCTCTTGCAGATTGCAGGGAGAATCTTTGCCTGGGCGGAGACACATCTGCAGTCACTAGGGGCATCTTATCTTCCAGGGGCGTGGAACCGGGTGGCAGACAGGCTCAGCCGGGTGTTCCTGGACCCGAACGAATAGAGCATACGGTCTGCCTACCTGGGGCCAGTCTTTGCGAGATGGGGGGTGCCAGACATCGACCTCATGGCTACGGCCGCCAATGCACAGGTGCCACGATTTTACACTAGGTATCCGGATCCTCGAGCCATAGCCCAAGATGCCTTGGCTTGGACGTGGCGGTCTCAGCAGGTTTACGTCTTTTCTCCATTGTCTATAGCTCTCAAGGTCCTCTTGAAGATCCGGGCCGAGGGTGTGGAGGCCATAGTGGTTCTCCCGTTTTGGCCGCGCCGTCCATGGTTTCCCCTTCTGTGGGCTATGTCGATCACAGCACCGATCCATTTCCCGTTGGAGCCAGATCTGTTGCCAGGCCATTCCCGACTCGGTGATCTCGACTCGGCGGCTAGGAAGAGTTCGACCAATCGCACGTACCAGAGGATCTGGGCTGCTTTCGTGCGCTTTGACTCACAGGCCCGCTTCGATCCGGTCTCCCCAACGATTCCGCAGGTGTTACGCTTTCTCCAGACGGGTCTCGAGAAAGGTCTCAGCCTGAGTTCCCTGAAGGTCCAAGTCTCGGCTTTATGGGCCGTCACGGGGGTGCGTTGGGCGGAGGATCGCCTGATCCAGGTCATGTCATCATTCCATCTCAACTGGGAGGCGGTCTTCTCTACCTTCTCTGCCGAGACGGGTGACAGGGATGAGTTGGAACGCTTGGATGTAGTACATCTTCTGTCCGTGTATATCTCGCGGACTGCTTCATGGCGCAGGTGTGACAACTTGTATCCTACAGGGCCCCGTAAGGGCCATCCGGTCCCTCCGCGGACTGTGTCGGCATGGATTGTCAAGACCATTCAGCTGGCTTATGGAGCGGCAGGCCTTCCTGCTCCTTCCGAGGTCCGAGCCCACTCGACTAGGGGCATGGCGGCGTCCTGGGCCTCCTTTGCCAAGGTGTCGGCGGAGGTGGTCTGTAAGGCTGCGAGCTGGTCTTCGACCATCAATCAATTCCTTCATCAGACATTATCGGCTGGTGGTGTCTAAGGACCCGCAAGATTCGTTGAATTCTGCCATTCTTTCGGCAGGTTTGTAAGAATAAATGTGATGTTCTTTTTGCAGTATTTCGGTGCCCGCCCAGGGAGTATAGCTTGTTAAGTCCTGTGGTGGGCTGACATGAGGTGAGCCAGGAATATGGAAAATTGTTTTCATACTTACCTGTAATTTTCCTTTCCTGGCTTACACCTCATGTCAGCCCTAGTTCCCCCCCCCCCCCCCCCCCGTTTGAAGCGAGTCTTGTTACTGAACATCCAAACGGCTGGAGGTGAGGGGATTTTATAGAGCTTATTATGGGATGTCCTAGGGGGTCAAGGGGAGGAGTGACCCGTGGTGGGCTGACATGAGGTGTAAGCCAGGAAAGGAAAATTACAGGTAAGTATGAAAACAATTTTTCATAATTGCACTATTGTATTTTTTTTTAGTTCTTTGTACTACTAAAATTTGTCTTGAATTCATTACTAAATGTTTTTTTTAAATACATGCTGATTTTGACCTTGGATCAGCTTCTTTCTGTCCCATTAAAGCAGCAGATTTGGATTTACTATTTTAAATGTATGTTTTATATCATATTTATATTTTATATTTGAATTATATTTTAACTTTTGACTGGAGTTTTGCTTGAATAAGCTAGTTGTAGCTATTTATTTTTCAAGTTAGTCTATCATTAAAGGTCCTTACCGTAAAGGCAGAGAGACTTGAGAAGAGACAAACACGACTAATAAACAAAAGTGAGTAACAATTATTACTGACCTCCAAGGGCACTTTGCCCTTTTTGTAGCTCTGGCAGTTATTCTCAAGTCACATATCTGAGGATAATTACCTTACTAGCAGTTTAGATAAATGTGTTGGCTAGAGGTAAAGCTGTTCCGAGTCTTCATCTGCCTTTATTTCTAGTTCCGTATACAACAGATTTTAATCTCTCTTCTATAACTGTCAACTTCTGTTCTATTGTTTGCATTTCTGATGTTTCTTCCTTGCCTTTATTCTTTAAATGTTATTGCAAAATCAAATATAAAAGTATAAATAAATCATGAAAACAAAGAGGTGAAAACCAGGTATAGAACAAGAATGCTACAATGCTGTTTCGTGATCCACTGTGCCAAGACACTAAATGAAAAAGCTGATATTTTAATTCCCTCCAGCAGGTAGCCTTCAGCTTATCATCACGTCTTCATCCACCAATGTAACTTTGTCTGTATAGAAGTAATTTGCTACTATTGTCACCTGTAATGAACACTAACAATACTTTTCAGCAACAGTTATAGAGTATCTGAACAAGATTTTACTGTCCCTGGCTGTTACAGGGCAAGATTTCAGTGCTGTGTCTTTGTAATAATACAGACCACATTTACATCACAGGAAGTGGGGTTAGTGAGCAAGCCACTTCCTGAAGCACATGGGCATGACATCACTTCCCATATCACAGACCCCGTCCCTTCCTGTTCAGGTCAACAATGGAATGAGCGAGGGTGGAGGGAAAGGTCAGTTCGATTCTGGCAACCGGGTTGAGAGGAGATGGGAGCTGAGGAGCTTGTGGCATGATCTAACAATCTTGGCTAAGTACCCCTTTGTTCTATATTATTATATCTATAGGCCAGTTACATTGTGTGTTTACTTACATGACCATGAGATAAATGTAATGTGTTATTGTTAATTGTAACATAGTAAAGGTGTCTTGTATGTTATATCTGCAAAGTTTCAAGTAATTCCTGATAATAATGCTTACATATTGTAGTGGGAGACATAACAGAGGTTTATATTACCACCACCTAGGATAATAAGGCTAAATATCGACCACCATCTTATGATACGTGGCGATATCCGGCCTTGATACACTAAGAGGGAAAGATATTGCTTGGGAAACAGTAATAAGCAATAATCTCTCCTTTATCACTGGCGCATTACATTTGAGTGATTTTAGTAATGGAAGATCAGCATGACATGTTGGTGTTACTAACCGTAGTCTGTCTAGGAATGCTCACTCCTCCAGAGTCAAATCTACCAGTCAAGGAATTTGTTATATTAATGCTCATTAACCCCCCCTAGCGCTTCTGACGGCTCCTAGCGCTTCTGACGGCTCTCGTCCTGCACTTTCTTGTCATTATTGCAGTTAACGAGATGGAGCTGTCCAGCTAAGCTCAGATCCCCGGCATCAGCACATACTCACTCTTCTGTGCTGTCCTGGGGATCTGATGGTCTAAGCTGGCTTTATTGAAGCAAGCCAGCCGAGAACAGCCGGGGGGGGGGGCGGGACATTCATATGCAAATTGGGCTATCTTCAAAGAGCCCATCTGGAAAATCACCCCAGTGTCATTTCCAGATGTGCTCTTTGACGTTAACCCCTTTCAGAGGGTGCCAAATGCCATTGTATTGGATACAGTGATAACTGTATCCAATACAATTCAAAGTAAAACAAAAACAAAACACATTTCCAATTGTAATAAAAATGTTATTATAAACAAACATAAATACTGTTGCAAAATTTCCAAGGCCCTGGGACAGGGTGCTGTTTTCATTATATGTTAATATATGTTTATATTAAAATGTTTTCAAAGGCTACAAATGTCAACAAGATAATAAGAAGGTGAAACAGTTGCCAGTAAAGATTGGGAAATTAAAGAGTATAACAAAAGATTATAACACTTAACTAGTTGTGCATCTAAGCACAGGACCTTGTCTTATATTGGGAACTAGATAAAAGATACAATCTAAATTTTTTGATTTAAACATTTAATTTATATGTCTTAGATGTAAAGAAGACAAATTATAAGCATAATTAACTTAAATTTTATTAGAGATGGTAACATTTTTGAAAATTCTACTAGTTCAAATTTGTAAGTTAATTCCAAAGCCCCTGAGCATGATATCATCACCAAAGATGTACAAAAGATGTAGAAAAGGGTTGGGCATATACTACAAAAAAATTAGTTTACTACCACAAAGAGTTTTTGCATTAACTTCAAAGTCAAGTCAAATTTTCTTAAGTCAAAATTTCGATTTTGAATTTGAATATAGTTTATGCTAAAACTACACATGCTAGTTCAATACCTTTTTTAAAAAATGTTTCCAGAACTCTTCTCTATGTCTCCAGACATGTTGGTGATAATAGGACTTTCAGCTAGTTGAACAAGTTCAGTCTAATTAGGTAATGAACAAGAGAATATCTACTTGTGTCAATTTATTTGTCAGCAACACCATTTTAGTGGTGATTTCTTATCTAATGTGATTCAATATCACAGCTATACTAATAAGGCCTATAATTAAAACGTATATGCTTTACAAAACCAACTCTTGTCTGCTTTTAAATATATTTTCTTCTAAATGAAACAATAAAATTTAATAATAAGACAACATAAGATTTTTATGTTTGCTCATTTATGAAAAAATGCTGTTTTACTGTAAAACACTATGTTAGTTTTATTGGTTTGTTTAATCTATGCTAGAATTATTGTTACATTAAAGCTAAATCTTGCATGAAATGTTTATTGTCTAAACAAGAATATTTTATATCTTTGCTACTTGTTATCATACCCTTCTAATATTAAAATGAAAAGGTGCTGTTCCTGCTAATTAAACTAATTTAATCAATGATATTTAATAAATATCATTCTTTGACTACTTGTGTATAGAGAAAATCTGTTCCCCCAAACAGACTTTTTGGTTATTTCAATAATAGCAATATTACCATTTAATGGCACGTTGTTCTGTAAAATGTACTTGTGTGGCACAGATGACATATCAAATTTACATTCTCAGTTAAGCCCCCATACATGTATAGACTATGACCCGATGTTTTGGCCGATCGACCATGTATGATAACGTCAGCCAAAAACATCGGGTCACAATCGGCCTGGGCACCCTTTGCGTGCCAGCGCTGTCAGTTGGGTCTTGGGTCTTGGGGCTGTGCTGTGGGTCAGCCCGAAGGGAGAGAAGCACCTCCACTCACCTCCTTCCTCCCTCCCTCACAGGGATAGAAGAAGGAGGCAGCCTGTGCAGACATACCCATACTTTAGACGGGGACACTTTGTCCCAGTCAAAAGTATCAGACCGATCTAAAATGTCTAACGGTACTAATAGTTTGTACACTAACGTTTTTTTTCTTTTTCTTTTTTATCAGTGTGCCATGCTCAGATTATTACAATGAAACCTGCAACAGTAAGCACATTACCTATTAATGAGGTAGTTAGAGTAAGGACACCAATGTGTATTTATATGTGTGGGATGAAGAACAGCAGAGCAATTAGAAAAACTGCTGTACACTTAGTCTGCCGGTCAAAAAAAGCTGCACATTTAGAGGTGTGCATATAGTAGAATATGCATAGTATAAAGATTACCTTCCGGATATGACTTCCAGTTTTTGAATGCTTTGAACTTAGAATTAATAATACGGTTATAAAGTATATTGAATGTGTTTTCTTGGAATTCACAAAGGATTGTTAGTGATAAAATCTCTTCAAGCAGCAATCTTTGGAAAGCACTAATTAATAATTGCATGTCTATAAAACATCCTTATGTTTAGTGCTGGGAAAGCAATTTAAAGAACACTAAATAGCTGCAAGCTTCAAACATTGCGCAGAAACATCTTAAAGTGGACCTACACTCACCTATTGTGCATGTTCCTTGCAGCCAAAGCCTCTATTATAAATACAATTTGTTTAAAAAAATGTAAACAAAAAACCCTTTCCTGTAATCTCTAAATAATTGTCTGTGTTTTACCACCATCTGGTGATGCTGCACAATGGCATAGGTATCTCCAGTCTGATGGATTGAGTGTTCATATGTCAGTATATGAAATGGGAACTGGCAATGCTAAAAAGAACCGCAGGTTCTCCATCATCATGAAATCTTGGAGGTAAGTAAAAGTTTAATTTCATAAAGATCTTTTTTTAAAACAGTAAACTGCCCACCAAGATACAGAGAATGAAGCCCTTGGTTCTTAAAATCATGTTCAGCAAATGCGCATTTTAATCACGGTTTGTATGGTTATGCTTTCTTTACACTGGTGCTGTGCTACAGGGTCCAAGCAGAAAGAAGAATTACCTGGAAAATAGTGTGTACTTACCTTTGACTCAAGCACATAGCCACCATCATGGGCGCTTGTGGCCATTACACCTATAGGAACTTTGATGGCATCCAATATAAATCTATAGCCTTTAATATGGACTTAACACCCCATTTGATAACAGCTTCCATTAGGAAGACTGTGTCAATAGGAATAATTGCCCACTCGTCTAGAAAAGTAATTTTTAGGACAAGCACAAAAATGTGTTGGTCATGGGTGATGCATAGGGTTCAGCTTTTATAGCCATATCTTTGAGCACTGGGACACATGGGTCATGATGGAACAGTATAGGTTTATAGGTATATGCTTGGAGGATCCCCAGGGAGCTGCCACTACCTTTTGACCACACAAAAGCCTGACACCTCAGGCCACCTATGCTACTCCGATCACCTGTTTACCATACAGGGCTCACCCCTGCAGTCCACAGCAGTGGCCCCCCGTTCCTCCTGCCTCCCACTCCGGGCGAAGTGTACCAATATCCCACAACTCCACCAAACAGGACCTAACCACACCTCCTGAAAAAAAAAATTTCCGTTGAAGCGTACGTCGAGGTCGTGGAGACTTTTGTTCCACATGTGTTTGGGTATCTGATCTACAGCCCACCCGGTGGACTAATTGACAGTCGGACCGCTCTTCATTTCGCTTCGATTAAAGATTTTTAATTTTATTTTATGGACTTTGATTCATCTCATTGATGTAACATTGGGACACTTTACCTCTTATGACACTGACTGTACTATGATCTAGCGTGCTTGACTCCAGTATTTATTATTGTGAACTGTATCTATTGATTTTTTTGTTTTCAAATCCCCCTTTGGGGTCTAGTGTACGAGCCGGGGTGGCCTCTTTGAAAGTCCTCTTGTCTCCGGCAGAGAGAAAAAATAGATGAACGTCGGGCCCTCGTTACCCTGGGACCCGCCGCTTATCTAACCCTCCTATTTTTGGGAACTGTATAGGTTGCTAAAATGTTGGAAGCATAAAATTGTTTAACTGTAGGGGCCTAAACTTTTGTCTGTCATACTGCAAGACAAGGAATGGGATTTGTCAAAGAGCAGATGCCATAGAATCTAGGGGTGACCTGATATATGTCACTACATCTGACACTTGACATGTTTTTCAAAATGATCACTCTTTCTCAATATTATTACTATGTCCAGTCCAGCATACTGATGTCCAGTTCATCCTGATCTTATAACGATTTATGTATGCACACTAAACAATGAAGTATTGCATATGCCATATAAATGCTTTAATTGTTAATTTTTATTAGAGATGATTACATCTCCTGGAATATTCCCAAAAAGTATGGAAATTTGGCTCACAGTAGTCATTACAAATATGGCATATAATTGAAAAGTAAACATAAAGCTGGGCATAGACGGGACAATTTCCCGTCGATCCCCGGCCTAGCGGGCATGATGATGTCATCACGCACGCCCGCTAGTGCCGAGAATCGGCCGGCACCCTTTGGGTGTCGCCCATTACTTTGGCAGGGGGCAGCTGTCCCCATCCAAACAAATGGGATCGGATCAAAATTATGTGTCATGTCGGATCATGTGTGACGCCATGACCCTCAAGGTTTTGCAATTTACTTGTGACTTGTTTTTAGTCCAGTGCTTCCAATGTCACCTGTGTTGTGCCAATGTCCCCCTAGTGAACCCCTTGTGGCTTTTCCTCCAGTGTTACTCGTGACCCATGTTTACAGCACCTCTATGTCCCCTGTAATCACTGAAACCCTCTGGCTTCTTTGCTTCCTGTATCCTCCTATGAGCTCTGTGTTATCTCTTGACCTTAGTTTCCTGATCTGGCTTGCTCTAACAATATCCATTTGCTGCCTGGCCTGGTCCACACTAGATTCAGAGACCTTCCAATTTGGTACCATGCACCTGCAGCCTGCAATGGTGTGGCTGTGGGATAGAATATGGGTGTTAGATCCAGTGAAGCCCACTTTTTGTGATGTTCTCTGCTGAACACTAATGAGACATTCCTTTTGTGGAATCTAAACTGATGTGTTTCATTCACCTTTCAGTGAACTTTGACAAAACCTTGACTTCCCCTCCCTGCTCTACTGACTCCAGTCTTCTTATATATTTGTGCAATGTTTATATGTAATGTAATGAAATTTTCTTGCCACCTTGCAGGTTTTTTTTCTAAATTGGAGCAATTTAGTGTTCTACAGCCAGTTACATATATTAAAAAAACATCCAATATTTTTCTGAAGAATTGTATCACTTCATAATGTTCAAGATGAAAAATGTGATGGGTATTATTCGCACGAGGAGCTTCCCCGCCTCTACTGTATGTAGAATAAGCAACCACCCATGGTTCAATAGTCTTACAGCTACGGGTGGTTGTGCATTTGCCCTATAAGAGGGATCCAGTATTACCCCCCAGTTTTCCCCAAACAATTATGTATATTTTTTCTTATACATAGTTGCAAGGCAAATTCATAACAACCTGAAAGAGATTTGTTAAAGTTATACTTCAGTGGGACATACTGATGAAAAATGATTTTGATTTTGTATGCGGCTGTGTGAGTCTGCCACCGAGAAGCAATAAGCACACTTTATTTGCAGGCTTTTGTTGAGTTACACTAAGTTGTGCTCTTAACTGGTATTAGAAAGGAAAGATTACTATGATTTAGAAACGAGTAGTATATTTATCTGGTTGTCATGGAGACAGCGACCCTGTCAGCCCAATAATTACAACCTTCCCTAGGTCACCTCTTTATTAAAAGACCGGTAAATCAAACAATACAAGCTAACATTTTACCTTTTAGCATAGGAAAATAAAATAATAGGGGCTTCATTTTTCTAGCATTGAATAACTAACTGTGAGTTCCAAGTACATAATATAATGGAAGCATTTCTACAGTGGCTTTATGTGCCAGCCTTGGTAAGGGGTAAATAATACCTGTTCGCTGCTCTCAAGGCTCATAGGCAATTTAATCATGTTTGAATGAATAATTTGTGGGCTCACATTGATGTATTCAAGGTTGCTGCATGTCTGATTCTGGATTCACTGAAGAGTACAACCGCACAACCATTGACAACCTATGGTATTCTCATCTCATAGGTAGTGAACTGTTATAGAAAATGAATTGTTTTTGCTATAGAGGTGCAGAAAGCACACTGTGGACACTAATCCACTGCTAACCATATGTCACTACAGTATGAAGAATATCCAGGCGCAAATGGGTATGAGCATATGGTACATGTGGTATTATAATTGCTCTTAATATGATTCATGGGAGGGGCCAATGGTCCTGTGTTCGGTCTGCCTGCAGCATGCAGTTGCAGCATAGATCCTCAAGGCATCAACCCCTGTGGTAGAAGGGCTAGGTTGAAAAGGAGGACCCCCCCCCTTTGCAAAGCCATAGACTGTTTGCCCCCCTTATATCTGTCTACCTGTACCTCTCCTCTCTTACTGGGTTAAAGCATCAGCTTTCCAGCAGCTGGTTTGTTTGAACTGTTTGCAACTTAGCTCATATACATTGTGCCCCATCCCTGGCCTAGTAACAGGGGAGGTGCTGACCTGTCATTAATATATTATAATTATTGATAGGAGGGGCTCCTGGTGCTGGCCTACAGAGATAAAAAAAATACTGTAAATACTCCTGCTTAGAAGAGAAGTCAAATTATCACCTTGCAATATACCAGCATGTGTGTGAACAATATTTTATTACATTTGAGGCCCCCATACACGCATACACTTAGTGAGCCAAGACCGATTTCACGGGTGCCCACATGGGAAGACAGATCCTTGTCGCCCCAAAGCTCGGTCAGCTAGAGAACAGACATGTCCGTAAATCTCTAGCCGATGCCGGTGTCCCTGTTCAAACTAATGGCCGTCACACAAAGGGTGCCTGCGTGATGAGCGAAGGGGTGCAGCGTGATGACGTCATCACACTGCACTCAATCGCTCGTCTGTCGGCCCCCACTTGCTACATGTGTGGGGGCCTTTAGCCAATTCAGCAGAAGCTGAGCTCCCTAGCTTTCTGCCCGTACTGTGTCATTAAATACGCCAAGATTGCTGCAGCTTTCTGGAGGTTATGCAGCTCAGCTCGTCCAGAGTCTGTCAAGCACGTCATACATCAAGTGTCTGTCACCCAAGGCCTCTTGTCGAGTGGGACTGAGGCCTGAAGTAACAGGTTAGGGGGATATAAGGGGCTGAGGGCTGTCATAGCCAATTGACTTCCATGGGGGAATTGTGCACTAGTGATGAGTGGTATAGGCAATATTCGAATTTGCAATATTTTGTGAATAATTCTACTAATATTCGATTCAATGCGAGTATATGGCGTTTAATTGCAAAAATATATTGGCAATTATAATCGCAATGTGATTACCTTCAAAATGAATGGTCATATGTGGTATATGGAATGTGGTAAAATCCCAATGCATGGCCATAAGCTTCCCAATGCATACTATCGCGAGTATTCGACATTGGGAATATTCACCGCCATATTCGCTAATATGGCCATTATTCATCAAAAGTATTTGCAATTTGAATATTCAAGCTTAACACTATTGTGCACTGCACCAAAATCCCTGTGTTCAACACAGGATTTTAGCACAGTGCAGCCAAGCCCTTACAGTACACAATTTGCATGCTAATGTGGATTTTGTCATCACATTGATCATCTATACCTTCTGAATCACGTGACTTTTCCCAGGGCAGTGTTTCTACCTAGACACCTTTAGTGGCTACCCATACACTACATGTGTAGTTTTATGGGGTCATGGGTTATGCAGTTCTGAGGCGGTGTGCTTACAGTAGTAGGAAAAAAGCTTCTAGCTGCTGATCTTGCAAACATTTTACAAGCCTGGTAATGTGTTATATAAGCTGTTTGTCATTACAGAAACAGGGTTGTTTTCCCGTGTCTTGGAGACATCTCCATTGATCTTCAAAACAGCACCTCAGCAGCTAAGAAGAGTGGACACTGTCCCATTCAAAGAATTGCATAGGCTTTGGCAGGCCTTTTCCTATCACAACTAGACCCAATGCTATATCTTAATTTGTGTAGTGGTGTGTGTGGGGTGGCCTTATACTTACTTCTTGGGGTTGACAGAACTAGTATACTACCTGAATATTGTATGTATTCTTTTGTATTAATATATCCAATGGCTCATCCTATATATTCTATACTATAGAAAATATATGGTTTCCAATTAATATATAGAGTTCCCCATAAAATTGTGGCCTACACCCCCCCCCCCCCCCCCCCCCCCCACACACACACACACAATAACCACACAATCACACGCCTTAATGTTATCTGGAGCTCTTCAAAGTCAAACCAACATTTACCTGAGATTGCTATTTTGGATTATACAAGTTTTTTTATAGCCTGATATAATGTGCATTATTGTATTGTAGAGTGGCAAGACGAAAGCCTTTACTAATGAAGAAAAACATCCAAGCTAGGCTACATTTTGCAAAAACATATCTGAAGTATCCCAAAAGCATGTGAGAAAATGTGTAATGGTATGATGATGATGAAAGATTGAACTTTTTGGCCATGATTCTAAAAGATATGTTTGGCACAAAAACTATATTGCACATCACCAACAGAACATCATACCCACAGTGAAGCATGGTGGTGGCAGCATCATGCTTTGGGCTGTTTTTCATCAGCTGGATCTGGGGCCTTAGTTAAGAACAGTTCCAAATACCAGTCAATATTTGCACCAAACCTTCAGGCTTCTGCTAGAAAACTGATCATGAAGAGGAACTTCACCTTTCAGCGTGACAATGACCCAAAGCATACATCCAAATTAACAAAGGAATGGCTTCACCAGAAGAAGATTAAAGTTTTGGAATGGCCCAGTCAGAGCCCAGGCCCGAATCCAATTGAAAATCTGTGGGATGATCTAAAGTCAGAATATGCCACACTGATAGACTCATACCCAAAAAGACTGAGTGCTGTAATACAATCAAAAGGTGCTTCAACAAAGTATTAGTTTACAGGTGTGCACACTTATGCAACCACATTATTGTATTTTTATATTTTTTCTTCCCTCCACCTTCAAGATTTCAGTTTGTTTTTAAATTGAGTGGTACAGTTTATAGGTCACATTAAAGGTGGAAGACGTTCTGAAATGATTTATGTTTCTCTCATTTTTGTAAAGCACAGGAACCTGACATGTAACCTGGGGTGTGTAGACTTTTTATATCCACTGTATAGTCTGTAATTATGTATCCTATAAATTGTACACTTTAAACTTTCCTTTATATGTAATCTTATAGTATATTTTACTACCCTGTGTGATTCTATATTGAACTTATCTGTAGGTTTCTCTTTTATTCTACGCTTATTTAAATGTTAAATTTATATTTTGACTAATGTTTCACACAATAAACATTAGTCAAAATATAAATTTAGCATTTAAATTGTGGGCTCCTATTTGACCCCATAATTGCCATTCACAAGCCTCTGATGTTATCTTGGAATTAAAACAGAGGCCATGTGTCCACTGCTCTTTCCCTACGCTGGGCGTGTGTCCAGTGTAGAGTACAAGAGAAACGTGGTGGCCAGTTTGCGGATGCATTGGCCGCCATTTGTGGGTCGTTTGCCTGTGGCTAAGCACGCATTCCAGATGGATTGGCGGAAGCTGGCCCTATTAATTAACATAGAGAGAGGTGGGGAAGAATGAATAAACAGGGGATGATGGAGAGTGGTGGGTAGGAGAAGGAGGTAAATGAGAGAGGTAAATGTCACAGAAAGTTATGGAGGAGCATAAAAGAGTGTTGGAGAATTGATACAGAAGGAGGGAGGAAGGTGAAAAAAGGGCAAGACATACAGGAGAGAGAAGGAGGGAGAGAACAAAAAAAAGCGGATCAATAAATGGAAAGCGATAGGGTGGGAGAGTGAGGGCAGTGATGACATAGAGATATATGGTGGAGAGAGAGTAAAATGCAGTGGAAAGATGATGGAAAAACAGAGGGTGGGGGCATGATAGAAAGAGAAGGTGGATAGTGTTTAGGGAGAATATAATTTGAATATATTCGACGAATATCCGTCATTTGAGAATTCACAATATTTCGCGAATGTGCGCGCAGATATTCGCAATGGCGGATATTCGTCATATTATGCTTCAACATTGTTTACCGGCATACATCGTGCATACGTGTGCGCATTGCGAATGGATATGCGCAATACACACTTTGCTCGTACTGGCTGAGATCTCAGAATGAGGAAGAGAAGCTGTAAAGCTTTGCGAATCATTGTGCACGGGCATGCGCAATGTAAGGCAATAGAATACAGATGAATCTAATTTTGTGAATTTAGAATATTTTTTTGTATATTCGCGAAATTACGTGAATTCGAATATACCATATGCTGCTTAACACTAATGGTGTATGGAGTGGCTGGGAGAGTGGTGGAAGGAGTGGTGTCAGTCATATAGTATTACAGCAGGATGGATCCAATGGACCCAACAATCAATGTTTCTACTTTCGTCTTACTATCCTGTTGTGTTGTGATTTGAGGGTAGTGTACGTACCCGGACGTACGTACACGTCCAGGTTCTTAAGGTGGATGTTCCTTGTCCAATCACCATTCCAGGCTCACACACTGAATAAAGGCAGGTCCACGCAGCTGGTAGGGGGCTATTTACAGTTTATTTATAGGGCTATGTACAAGCGACTATTCACCAACTCCAGAGGGCAGAGATGGGGTCCAGAGCATAGGGAAGAACATTGCAATAGTTGCTACCAGGCTGCTGGAACAGGGTCCTGAGGTGTTGTTGCTATGGCTTCACCAGGCTAAAGTAGTAGAAAAAAGGTAGACTGTCAGGAAATTAAACTGTATCAGTGGAAGTTACCTCACCAAGGTATGCAATGTCTGGGGCACATCTGATGTGGGCTACAATCTCTCCCAAAAAGCACTTGAAGGTTCTGAGGGTCCTTACTTTATAACCTTTGCTGGAGGCGGCAGTAGCCAAGTCTCCACCACTCTTCTCATCCTCACCTCTGCACCATCCACCCCACTTATATTTGCCTCTCTCCACCACCCATATCATCCTCACATCTCTCTCACCACCAGTCTCATCCTCACCTCTTTCTCCGCCACTCTTCACATCCTCTCCTCTCTCACCACCACCCATCTCACAACATCTCTCTCCCTACTGATAGAGGCTACTGTCATCTTAAAAATCTAATAGAGCAAGCCATGTAGTACTTCAGTAGGTTGGATCCCCCAACAACCAATGTTTCTCCTATCTTCTTTTTATTCCACCTATTTCCTACTCTGACAACTCCTCATCATTCCCCTTTCTCCTCCTCTCTTGGTTTCTCCCCCCACCTCTCTCTCCATCACCCTTATAATCCTCATCTCTCCTTCCTCCATCCCTCTCATCCACACTTCTGTCTCTACCACCCTTCTCATCCTCACTTCTTTCTTCACTACCCTTTTCATCCTGACCCCTCTCCCCCATCTTTCTCTGGCACTTCTCCCTCTCCTCCATCGCTCCACAAACACCTTCTCTCTCCCCTATAGCTGTCTATTACATTTCCAACTCCTATGTCACTCAAGTACCACCCCTTTACTCTCACTCACTGCTCATTGCTTCTTTTCCCTTTATAATTATCCATGTACCGTCCCCTGGCTATTGACTACCCGACAATTCATCTTGCTCCACTGTTACTTGATACCATCGACTTCTGACCTTGGCTTATTCCTGACTACTCTTCTGCTTGCTTCCTATCTGCTACTATTGCTTAAATATATGAATATATATATATGTGTTAAGGCTGCCATACACGGGTCGGATTTGCACCGGATTCCGGCCTGATCGATTCCGGGCGCGTGCACGCGAAACGATCGGGCCGGAATCCCGTGCAGCCCACCTTGTCCGTCCGATCGGGTCCGACCGATCGGGGGCTCAGAATCGGATCCGCCAGAGAACCAACATGTTGGTCTTTCGGGTCCGATTCTGCCCAGATCAGCGGGAGTTGCATTCCGGGAGGTGATCAATCGGACACGGATCCGGCAGGACAAGGTGGTATGCAGCGATCGGATTCCTTAATTGGCCGATCGATCACACCTGAGGATCCCGGCGGAATCGCCGGAATCGATCGGATGGTGAATCGATCAGCCAGGGAATCCGTGCCGTGTATGGCTAGCTTTACAGAGACACACACCATAGCAATAGCACTAGTCCTATCTCCCCCACCTATTGTACACTCTGTACCCCAACCTCTTGGATTGTATACTTAATCCCCACCTGTGCTAGTGTACTTGTATAAAGGCCAACTGGGCCAGCTACCTGTGGTCAGGCTCTAGTCTGTGCGGCCGGCAGCCAGTGATCCTAATGGCACTCAGCTTCCTTGAAAGACCCAGTTAGATTACAGTTTAGCAGTTTCCATTGGGGTGGCACTACCTGCTAATTCTGTGAATACTACCAGAACACACGTGTGGACTCTGCCTTTGCCACTGCCTTAAAAAGAGGCATTGCAGCAACAGAATCACAAGTAGTGGCCCTGCATTGTCACACTGCCTGTAGCCCTAGTAGGAGTCATCATATAACTAAGTGTCTGGACCTGGTTCCTGCTCTACAAATGAGTTTTATGTAGATACTTCTGCTGCAAGAGCTGTGATTGGTCAAAATGGAAATGTTGTTAGATGCCTGCACACATTATCTTATCAAATGGAAGGGATCACTTTTGCATTGATCACCCTATGTCAGGTGTGGGCAAACTTTTAGACTCATGGCTCACAATGGGTTTTTAGATTTAACAGAAGGGCCAAAGAAAGAACCTTTAAGGGCCCCCTGGTCACAAGGGCCTCCTGGGTGGTTAAAACGGTGACAGAGATAATCACTGAGATTTTGTGGCCTCCCTTGTCCCCTTTACAGATCCCCAACGTCACCGTTACATGGAGATCAGTGGCACAACCACCCCTCCACCTCTCCCCCATCATAAAATACGTCATCAAGGCAGACCCAAACAGATCAGCGAGTCGGCCGATATGGAGTACCGCCGTGGGCTTCCACTGGACAGGTGAGTATACCCGATGTTAGCTCAAGGTAAGCTTTGTTAGTAAACAAAATCACCACGAATAAATCAAGCTAACTGACAAGGAGGTTAATGAACATGTTGGCATATAAACTTGTACAGTTGTCAAAATCTTAAAATGTTATGTTGTCTAAGGGGCTGCTTTTATTAATGACTTTATAAAACAAATCCTGCATGAAATTGCAGAAATATTCCGTTTTTTTTGGGCATGTTTGAATAAAGATAATGGCCTAGATAGCATTGCTTTTGCCCATCTGTACAAAGCCCATCTGTACATACACCTTTAGATCACTCCATACAATTTCCTTTAGATCTACCAACAACTATGTATGTCCCTGATAGAATACATAGTGATTGGAAGGTTTAGAAAGGTCCTAAACATGGTTTTGGTAGAAGAAAAGAAATTGTATGCTTAAATTGTAAAGCAGGAAACACACATATAGATATGGGTCAGATCGAGGGCCGCTTCGAGCACCCTGCGCTCTCACGGCCATCTATCTGGCCCACATCTAATGCGGCCATCCCTGTTTTCAAGCAGGACCAATCAATCCCGCTCAAAAATGGGGATATCAGACGTGACCGTAAACCATGGTTGATGTCCATTGCTGTGCATGGAGACCCACGCATTGTCAGGGCTGGAGGCACAACAGTGTTGTGTCTCCGACTCCTCGGATATTGGGCAGCAGCACAATGACATCATCACCCTGCTGCCGGGAACCTCGAACGGCTCGTATATCGAGCCGTGTGTTCCCGGCTTAAGGTGTATGGGGGCCTTATATTTGGAATAATAAACATAGGCATTCATCTTAGTGAGGCGAAGTTCAAAACATCAGAAGCAATGTTAAGAGTAATCACTCCACTGCAACAAATAATTAAGTTACAAAACATAAGGGAATTTGTCTAATTTCTCAAGACTATTTCGCATAAATAACTACATAGGCGAGTTGCTATTAGAAAAATACTCAAAAACTAAGCTTGGCCCCACTTTATGTACACTTTATAGTAATGTTTGGGTATACTTATATAATTAGTGAACCACTAGATATTTGTAAACTGATAGCAGTTCATACTGCTCCTTACAATACATTTCAGCAGACTTAATGTGGTATGATAGAGTGATTGCATATTAGGATAACAGTGTTGTTATTTGAATAATTTAATTAGGCCTGTGGGTAATTAAATAATTTAAAGTCTAGTGCATTCAGAATTATTATTCACCACTGCCAATTCCTAGAACTACAGAGCCAGATTGTTTTTCTTTTGCTTTTACAGTTTCGATCTATTTTTGGTGTGTTAAATTGTGGTATACAGTATAACATCTATTTTATAATAGTTTATCCCCACAGGCTGTCCTTTTGGAGCATATATGTTTTCTAGTATATAGTCATTTTTAGTTTGTAATGTTTACTGTAAGAAATACAGCTTGTTTTTTTGGACTTCTTTGTTACATAATTGAACTCTAGGGGATGGAAGTGGAGTAGAATGACAACAGATAGAAGAGGTCTATGCATGGATAAGAGGAGAGGTGGTAAAGATGAAAAATAAGGAGCATGGATACAGAGTGGAGCCAAGTGAAACAGATAAAAGTAATAAAGATAAAAATTGAGCAGATTTACTATTAAGGAACATTATAATGATTACATAAAGGAGTGGACATAGATGGAAGAGGAGGGAAATGACCAGAGAGAAGAGTGAGCATTGATAAATATTCTAATTAGCTTGAAAACAAATTCTGTGTACAATAGATTTTTTAGAATAAAAGGTATTTAACAAAGGTAAATGTCCATTTCTAACCTTTCCCAAACACTGTAGGCCTTAACTCTCATTATAACCCCTAAAATAAACCCTTTAACCACCCTAGCGTTAGGGACGGCAGCACCTCGTCCAGCGCTCCAACTGCTTTCTTCGCACTGGACGAGGTGCTGCCGTCAGGACAAGTTGGGGCTCTGGGAGAGTGATACTCACGCTGTCCTTGTCCCCATGCGACATTCCTCGTCGGACGGCCTCGTGTCTTCCCCCCCCCAGCACGAGTGATGGGATGATGTCACTCGGTGATAGGGCGCGGGAGATTGTACAGTAAAAAAATGCTGATGAAAGCAGTTTTAGAGTAGAAAAGCTTTTCAAACTCCCCCTATGTACGAAATATCGCCAGAATAAAGTCCCTGATGCCCAGATGTGCCCATTTGAAAGAACCCTTTTTCCCTGGTGTGATTTTATCACACAGGTTAGAGAGGGTTGCGGGTTAAGTGCAAATGGGACATTCTGGGGGCCATCAGGACTTTATTCTGGCATATTAGTCATAGCAGATAGTTTTGTGTCCTCATTTGTGGGGTGTTTTTCATTATGTTTATTTTTTTATTGTAACATAATTGTGTGTTTTAAAACCATATTTATTCAGGATGTCTATTGGACCCTTGTACGGACCATATTTTGGGAGTTACAAAGCCTACGACATAAAGAAAAATTTACATTGAAGTTGTGCACTTTTGGTACAGAAATCTGGACCTCAGCAGTGCGCTAGGGAGGTTAAGCAGAACTAAATTTTCATCTCAGAAGCCTATAGGAATAGGCACAGGAAATATTGTTCCTCAATACTAGAAATAAAGAGACAGCAAAAACCCCAGGCCCTTTCTGCATAAAATGTTTTCTCCTTTCTCTGTTTATAAATCTGTTAAGTATAGGAGGAAGAGTAATGGTTTGGTGCTGGAGATCAAGGTGAAAAGTTAAGGGTAGTCACTGCAGACAAGGAGTAAGCATTATAATGATATTTGGGAGGCAGTGTAGAGGAGAAGGCCATTGAGGCTGCTACCGTGTTTCCCGTGAAAATAAGGCACTCCCCGAAAATAGGGCACTCCCGAAAATAAGGCACTCCCCGAAAATAAGGCACCCCCAAAAATAAGGCGCCGCCTCATGTTTCCAATTGCGGAAAATGAATGGCTGCGTTTAAAATCAAATGGGGCGAATGGGAGCAGTTATAGATGTGAATGGAAAGTGACCGGAGCAAGCAGACAGGAAGGGAGGGTCGAGCCAGTACAAGCTACCATATGCTGCTGTCCAATCAGAGAGAATCCTCTGAGTGAAAGGGCTGAGTAAGGTAAAAGTGACCCCCCCCCCCCCTTCTTAAGCTGGCCATACACTCCGAGATTAAAATTAAGATCCATTAAAACAGACCAATGTATCCAGACGGCGGTATCGGTTTGGCAAAAAAGCTACCACATTGAAAATTCAATTTAGGATCGTATTTTTTTTTTTACAAGAATGTCATTGAAACGAATTGCCGCTTATATCAGCCATTGTGATGTCTTTTTTTTTTTAAAGGGGAAGCCTCTGCAGTAATTGGTCGGTAAACACTATGAAAACAGTATGAAGTTTCCCGATGTTCCCAGACCAATTAAACATTTTCAACATGTCCAATAAATTACGACCGTAAAAAAAACAGCAATTACGATCGTATTTTATCGGTTGTACCATGTGGACATGTGCGGATTTCAGGCGGTCATGTAATTAGGGATTCAGATCAGTGGACTTCTAACAAACATCGGGGAAGAAAACCGTACAAGCACTTAATGATCATAAACAATGGTTTTGTGCAGTGAATGTCTTGCATTTGTATAGGGCTTATTAAAAGTCTGTGTGTAAACAAGGGAGAAGACTCTCTCCAGCATTTACTCCATCATGTACATTCAGTATGCTCCAATGTTGCTGTCAATGTGCTCTGCCCTCACTGAGTGAAACATTGTATCTGGCAAACAAGAGACTGTTGGGTAAGAGCAGGAAATCCCATCATCTGCTATTTCCACTGTTCATGATACCACAAAATTATTTAAGCATTACAAATGCTTGCTGACCCTCTTCTATCACACAACTGTTGGTTTCTCCAGATTTACAGCAACCAGATGGTCTGCACATAAAGACATCACAATGCTAGCCAGCTTCAGCACAGTCTGGGTACATAGCAGTAAACAGTATCTGTCCCTGCTGCAAGGTCACTTCTACTCCTTCAGAATAAACAATCTCTAAACATGAATCTGAAGAGCATAAGTTTAAAAGAGCATTTTAATTTCCTGAAGGCTAATAAAGATTGCTAGATAGTTGGTAGACTATGTGAAGCAGTCCTTAGAGCTGTAATATCTACCTAGGCATGATCCACAGCTGGTATTTGAGGGCTATATTTAGAGTAAAGGTGGGTTTACACGTGTAGATTTTTTGTTCGTTCAACTGCCGATTCGATTTTTTGATATATTTTTTTGTCAAACATCGTTCGTCCATTTATCGAATGTAACATTAGATTTTTTTGTTCGTTCATCCCGATATCAAATGAAAATACATACAAAATTTACCAGCATGTTCAATGACCTTTTGAACGATTTTTTGTTCGAGATCGCACAAAATTTATCCATCAAACAAATTGGCCATTCTAGATTTTTGTTCAATCAACCAAAAAATTGTTCGTTCTTCATTGATTTGACGAACAAATCTACACGTGTAAACCCACTTTAAGTTGCCTTAAGATAGCCATACATGCTGTGGGCAATCAGCCGCAAGATCACAGTTGCCCACAGTGGGGCAACTGATCCATGTGGGCAAAAATTGCGATCGGCCAGAGAACAGACATGTCTGTTTTTCTCTGGCCGATCCCATGATCCCATTATTATTAGTAATGGCTGGCACACAAAGGACATCATCATGCTGCAATCGGTGAGAGTGAGAGAATCGTGCAGCAGTTGCTGCGTGTATTGGGGGCTTTAGGGACTTGAAATCTGCTTGAAAAATGTAAGGTTTTGTAAAAAGTTGTTGAACCTTAGTTTTCTTAGAAAAGCAATTAGCCTAAGCTTACACAGGTAAGTAGATTACTGAGCAGTATGCAATAGCTGTGGGGCTCTGATACTTTTTAATCTTCTGTTCTGTTAACTCTATAAAACGATTAGCTGCTACTTGTATGCCAAGTTTAAAAAGAAAAGTAAACCTTGCTAGCGAGTAGAGAGGCAAATGCTGTACTTGAACTTGGCATTAAAGATGGCATCTCCTAAGCATTTAGTGACATGGCTTTTAACCAAACTTGGAATGCTTTCCAAAGTAGTTATGTCCTATCCCATGTTATACTGTACATCGATACTTCTAATGCTTCACATGCATGGACACTTTATCAGAGCAATTAAGGCAAAGAATCACATATACTTATATGAACTGTAGCCCTTCATTTGCAAAGTGCTCTTATATATATATATATAGTGAGTTGCCTTAAGCTAGCCATACAGCTAATGCTCTTGTAACTGTTTCTATACATACATAAATGCCACTTCATTTTAAACTGTCCTTCAAAAAAGTGCTCCTAAACTCACCTAATTACTCCATGTCCCTCACAGGCACACTGAGTTTATACCAATGATCTGTCAAAAACAGAATAAATTTTTTCTTGAATTTTCTTCAGCTCTGGCTTTTTTATAAACTATATTTGTAACAACCTCATATTTTATAAATCACATGAAAGAGGATTAGTTGAGTAGCAGGGGGCTGCTGTGGCTCTGAAGAGCAGGTACCTACAAGTCCTGCACACACATGCAACAGCCTCCCCATGCTTCCTGACATGACTGCAAGTCAGGTTGTTCTGGCAGCCTATTATCTGACACTTGGAAGTAGGAGGTTGCCAAGGCACACTTAACCCATAACTATGATTGGCGCCTTCTCTTCCATTCAATTGATTTAAAAAATGATCACATTAAGTTGATTGATGCAGGAAAGGACAGGCTACTGCAGGCATGCACAAGATACCTGATGGTGACTATTTCACACTTGCAGTGGCTTAACCCTCAAGTCACAAGTCTTTTGGTTTAGTTTTTTATTGTCAATTGGCATAAAAAAATTAATTTAGCCAGTTTTCTGATACTTCTATTCTTGCTGGATGCTACAGCCAGGTATTGATCATTTAAGCGTCTCCATTGCAGTCAAAGTAATAAATCTTGGTCAAGAACGTGACTTAGAGAGAACAACAGAGAATCTGAATGTGTTGATGTGCAGAACATTTTTAAAAGGCTAGTTAAAAAAATGTAATTCTTATACATACTAGCATTAATAATAGCATTAGTAGTATTTTAAAATAACACATATAAATGTAGGTCATTTATATACATTTATAGTTTAAATAAGTATCACTTCATTTAATGGTAAGCTCTAAGTACAAATATACAGTGACTATAATGAATGGGAACCATCGTAGACAATGTTAAGTCAATGTTCATTCTCAAGGTACCCACCCTCAAATAGAAGCAGTACCGTATATTAGCTGCGCCTCCATCTTTTACCTATGTGTGTAAACCATATACTGGAGATATGCATGGTCTGAATGCTAACTGTAAAAAAAGAGTTTGAATAAAGTTATTGTAATGGGTTTTTTTACAGTTTAATTATGCAAAACGTATATAAGGTATTTGTAGGGTAATGTGTCATAAATGTATTACGAGATCCCATGGTTTGTAACCTGGGTTTATCCTTTCAGATACCCTATACACCATTAACTACCATCTACTGGATACTGATGTTACTCTAATTATGTAAGCGCCCCACTTTTTTAGCTTTGATCTAAATCCCCAATGTCACTCACAGACCTTCAGCTCATTTCCACATACTTGGCTGTTCTAATAAATCTCTTTCTCTGGCACTGTAATAGTACGAATGACCCCCTATACATGGACACGTATCACCCCCAATAAGTTTCACCTATCTACACGGTATCATGGGTACATCTGGTATGGGTACATCTGGGGCAACAGAGACTTTTTACTCTGGCGATATTTAGTACATAGAAGCACATTGAAATCAGTTTTCTACAAAGAAAACTGATTTCATGCACTGTACTTTCAAATTTCCCGCCGCCTCCCCGATGTAACATCATCACGTCACTCAGGGGGGGGGGGGGGGGGGGGGGGAGAGACGGAGGATCTGCTGGCAGCATGTCACATCGGGGACACCAGGACAGGGCAAAACTGTAAGTATGCGTTCCCAGAGCCCCGATGTGTACTGGACGGCACCATCTCATCCAGTGCTATAGTAGCAGTAGCAGTGCTGGACGAGACCCCTAGGACAGTTAATAAACGTCATCCCCTGAAGAAGTCGGTATTCTGACAAAACGTATGTTGGGGTGATTCAATCTTCCGATGTTTCCATCTTCTATTGAATCTTTTGGAGAGGTGGTCCAAACACCTCACGAGTGACTCCAGGGCGCCGTGTCAATTTGTCTCATTGTGTACCATGAACGGACACACACATTCAATAATTTTTATGGACTATTAAATTTCTCAAACGTGTTTTCAAGAATTAATCGATTTCTATGATCATTATTATTTTTATTGATACTCATCTACTCTAAACATTATCTTTAGCCTTTAAAGTCCCCTTGCCTCTGTTTCTCAGGGGATACCTAGACTCGGTGGTATGATTTATGTGTCACGCCCTAAAGGTGGGTTTACACATGTAGATTTTTTGTTTGATCAACTGCCGATTCGATTTTTTGATAGATTGTTGTTGTCGAACATCGTTCGTCCATTTATCTCAATGTAACATTAGATTTTTTTGTTCGTTCATCCTGATATCGAATGAAAATACATTCGGAATTACTACGACCGATAAAAATTTAACAACATGTTCGATGACTTATTGAACGATTTTTTGTTCGAAAGGGGACTCAAAGGGGACTCATGCTCAGGCACACCATGTTCCTCAAAGGCAAACTCCTCATTAGTATCTGTGAATGAGTACATTCATATGATCCTTCAGCCTTCCTCCCTTCTAAACCATAATGCAGGCTCAAAGGTAATTTTAATGTTTAGTATTTTAGATATGTATACTTTTTATTTTTTCAATACAGTATAAGTATTGAAGTAGAACTGTTTAAATGCATTCTCAGTAAATTATGAATAAAAAAAACTATTAATGTAGACATGGAAGCATTGTTAAAGTGCCCTGTTTTGCCTCACTATATTTCAAGCACATGGTTTCTTTGTTTAACCCTCTGGGTGTTGCGCACATAGCATGTTTTTTTTTTATAGCTCTGCCGTGATTTCCTGCCCTGCTGGGGGTCCTGTGCATAAATCCTGCGTCACTGGAGACGCTGGAGTTATGCTGAAAAAAGTCGACGCCCCTCCATTTACATGGAGGTCTATGGCACCGCCTACCTTCCCCCTTCATGTCACCGGTGACGCGAGCGGGGGAAGGCGGACAGGTGTGTCTCCCACTAGTTAACTTGGGCCAAACACCAAGGAGGTTAAAAAACAAAGCATTAAATAATAAAGAAAAAAATTAAAGCAAATAATCCTAAAGCGCTACCTTCTGGGTCATGGAGTAAAATAATTTGCAAATAATGAGAATGATCTGAATAATAAAAAAAATCTAGAATCTTAATTTTAGGTGTGACTAAAATAAAGTAAGAAAAAATGTGCATAATTTCTTTTAATTCCCTTAACCTCCCTAGAGTTCTTGATGAACAAACCAAGGGAGGGAGGGTTAACTTCAAAGGGCACATCAGGGAATCACACTAATAGATTTGAATCTCCCGCCGTGGACATCAGCTTCAGTGAAGAAGCCAGCTCAGCAGATCGGAGCCACCGGGACAGCGTGAAACTGTAAGTATGCTCTGCCGGGGCTCCCATCTTTGACAGACACCACCATCTTGTCCAGAGCAGTACTGACAGGACAGAGATGGTGCCGTCAGAAACGCTAGGGGGGTTAAAGTAGTGTATATTTGCTATTCAATCCTTAAGACTAGTGTTGAGCGAGAATATTCGAAATCCGAATATATTCAATGAATATCCGTCATTCAAGAATTCGCAATATTTTGCAAATGTGCACGCAGATATTCGCAATGGCGGATATTCGGCATATTATGCTTTAACATTGTTTACCGGCATACATCACGCATATGTGTGCACATTGCGAATGGATACACGCAATGCACACTTCGCTCGTACTGGCTAAGATCACAGAATGAAGAAGAAAAGCTGTAAAGCTGCATTGCGAATCTATGCGCACGGGTGCGCCCAATGGAAGGCAAAAGAATACAGACAAATCAAATTTTATGAATTTAGAATGTTTCTTTGTATATTCGTGAATTCGAATATAAATTTTCTGCTCAACACTACTTAAGACCTTATAGTGATTATAGTGATTTTTATAATGTGTCTACTACTATTGTTTTTGAGGTCTGTTTTATTTACAGTGATGAGCAGCACAGGCAATATTCATATTCAAAAAATATCGCAAATGTTTTACCTAACAAATTCGTAAACAGAATTTATCTCCAGTGTTATCTCCAGTCATTATTACCTTCATTGCGAAAAAAATTGCAGATATTCAGAATATTTTCACGATCAACATTATTACCTTCATTGCGCAAATCAGCACTTGTACATGCGCATAATGCAAATGCAATGCATGGTATTTCTGGGTACTGATGTAAAAAATCTTGAATATTTGCAATTCCAAAGATATAGCACTATATTCACTATTTTCTCGAAGTGCCGATATTCGCAATAAAAAGTCATGATTTGAATATTCGCATTCAACACTAATCATTAGACCCACACACAATATTTGTACTTTACTGAATTTTTTATTGAATTGTAATTTCTATGATATACTGTCAGGTCAGGTAGGTGGGGACAATGCCTGTTAATCAGTAAAACAGAGTTTTGCCCACCTCTCCCCAGGCCCTACTGCACCTTGAATTTACCTTCCGGGGGATTCCCATCATTAAGTCAGAGTGGCCTCTCGTCTCCTGGATAAACTGCTCAGACTCAAATATGCTACTCAGCTCAGAAACCATGCCTTCAAGGATTTGGCAATGAGTAAGACGAGATACATGTATAGTAAGACGAAGAACATGTGTCGTGTGAATTTTAATGCTCTGAACATGAACCAAACATAACTATAATTCAGGGCTGTGGAGTCAGAGTCGAGGAGTCGGAGTCGGAGACATTTTTGGGTCCCTGGAGTCGGAGTCGGCAAAAAATGTACCGACTCCTACTAAATTTAAATGGGAATAAAATTTTTTTTTTTTTAATAAAAAAAAAAAATTACTTCAAATGTCGCAATTAACAAACAGTCATAATGAACATAATGACTTCTCTGCTATTGGAATAAATGCATGCAGCGCATAACATTACAGCGTACCGAGTGGGGGCCGACACACCAGCTCAGATGAGCTCTAGAGTGCAGAGTGATGACGTCATCCTGCTGCTCTCCAATGTGGTGCACATTGATTTCCGTTCAATTGATCCCCGATCAATCACAGCGTGGTGCCTAGCTTAAGGAAAAAGCAGCAGCATCTTCTGCCTAACTCCCTTTCTCTGCTTTAATTGGCCATTACAGTACAGTGTTGGTTTCCTAGCCAGTAGTTCTGTGGTTAGTGTATGTCACCTTGCTTTCCTTCAATGGATGGATACAATACATTAGCATATTTAATACAGAGGAGTCGGAGTCGAGGAGTCGGAGTCGGAAGAATCTGAAATTGAGGAGTCGGAGTCGGGGAATTTATCGACCGACTCCACAGCCCTGCTATAATTGTCCATAAACTGAAGTAAAACTACATATAGATGCTTTAAAACAACTCAACACACAAATATACATTGGACCATATGTGATGTCCAATTATCAGTATTCATAAATCAAATCTGAAATATACCCAATTAGCAATGTTTGTCAATCACAGTATGCCGAACTTCCCATATGTTAATTCATTTATCGATTGCTCAGACCTTAAACAGCTGCAAGGCAAATGGGCCTCCTTGAGCAGTATAAATAGTAGACAGCAAATATTTAGATATTTCTAAGCATTTTCTCTCCATTTGTTTGCCCTGTTTCTTTAACCAGCTGGCTTTCTATTCTTTGCTGTCTAGTCTTGGTTATCATTCTCCTTGGTTGTAACTCCACTTTTATCAAAAGTATCCACTTTTGTTCACAATTTATCACCTATTATTATTATTATTATATTATCAAATTTGCTTAACCTGACAATACTTACTTTCATACAGATGGATACCACTTCAGTATATTTATACCTCTATTTTATTTTATTTATCACCATATGATATTTATTTAATATATCTGACTGTGATGAGGTTTTATTTAAACCCATTCTTTCAAATCACCTTTTGCATTTCTATTTATTTTATATCTTATCATGCAACCAATAGATACCATGATAGATTAACATTTAAGTCCGGAAAGTTTGACAACATGCACATTAGACAGGTTTCCATGGGGAGCTTATTCTACTATTAAAACTTAAACAAGCTGTGTCATTCCCATGGGGGTGTGCAAACACCATTTTTAATCCGGCCTATGCTGTGCTCCCCTCCCCTGTTTGGAAGGGCACAACGTGCTGGATTAAAAAGATAATTAACCTTATTGGAAAAAATATATAAATGAACTGTACTTTGCCCATGCCAATATAAAAGGGTTGCATATGAGTTCACCTTAGATCCTGAATCTCTCATGAACTTTAAAGGAACATACATTACATGATTGCTGAAGTTCCCAATCTTTTTTCCTTAAGGCCCCTCTCCTTGCCAGTGTCCAAGACAAGCCAGCCCCCCCCCCCCCCCCCCCCCCCCCCCCACTCCTACCTCCTTTACGCAATAAAAGAAATGTTCCTGTTTATTATGTTACAATGTTCTCGCCCTGGGGTACCGTTCCTGCCTCGGAACTTGCATGCACACAACCCTTACTTATACCTCCAGTAATTTGGGGGATGGTACCATGTTAAGCAGCTTTGTAATTTACTTACAAAGTCAGATAGTAAATTGTCCACAAGATGGTGCTGCCTCCTTAGTTTATTTACATGTCACCAACAGCAAAGTTTTTTAACCTGAGTTTGGCTTACAGAGAGAGGTAGAAGGAGCAGAACAGAATATCTCCCCCCACTCTCTCCAACACCAACATCCCCCTCCCAGCGATCTTATATTCCTTCATATGTCCCTAGAAATTGAAAGAATGCCTTCTCATTTTCTCTTTGGAGTTTAGTCATGGCTTTCCTTTTTCTGTAAAAAAAAAATCCAACTTACTGGCAGTTTAAATGAATGGCAGATAAATTTATCACTACGATTTTGACACTTAAAGAAAGATTTATAACAATGTTTAGACTCTTAGAATTACCCCATTCAAAGCATTTAGGAATATATCATAAGAAACATTTTAAGATGCATATTCATTATAGTATCTCTGAACATTTACTTTGTTTTGGATTGATGTCCCCTATAAGACAGGACCAAAAGACGCACCCAGTGTTTAAAGCAAGAAAACCTGAAAAAAATATTTCATATAAACAGGGAGTGCAGAATTATTAGGCAAGTGGTATTTTTGAGGAATAATTTTATTAT
>CM070032.1:101115705-101132350 GCA_036250615.1 Ptychadena robeensis | reverse complement strand
TTAATTGGTAGTAGGCTTTCGAGCCTATACAGCTTGGAGTAAGACAACATGCATAAAGGGATGATGTGCTCAAAATACTCATTTGCCTTATAATTCTGCACTCCCTCTAAGTGTTTAAATCAATTAGGTTAATGCAATGGATTAAATTAATGCAATATTAAATTCAGCCAGTAGATGTCACTAGCAGCAGACTATCACAGCACACCATGTCATCCTCCTCACTGTTTGGGAGGAGAGGGGCCATGGGGGGAATGGCTGCAGATCTCCTCTCCCTTTCTGGCTGTCCCTGTGTCCGTGGAAGCTGCTTCCACAGACATGGATCTCTCTTCATTGTTTATATCAGCAGGGCTCTGGGCTCTGCTGCCATAAGCAATAATACAGTTAAGATGGGAGATCCGGCCGTAGACACGTTTCTCATCTTACAGCTCCCTGGCTAATCTCCAGGAGAACTGGCGGGAAGCCAAGCTGCGCCACTCGGCCGCAGGGGTCACGCATTCGGACCATAAGATGCAGGCACTTTTTTGGGGGTTTGACGAATAATCGATGTAATCGCTGTACATATATATCGTAACCTAAGCCACATTACATTTCCCCAGACCCTTCATAGTTAAATTCAACCATTCTGTAGAAATCCTGGAATGGCTCCAATGTCCGGTTTTGCCCACCTGTGTAAACATCTAGGGGGTCGTAAATGCTCAGAGACCCTACTTCAAAGCATTGAAATAACCCACTTTATTGCCCCCCCCAATAAACCATCTAGTTCTGGTGGAAAAGGGAGGGGGGACAAGGGAGTTCATTCAGGGTACACAAAGTAAATTGACCCCTGATTCAACTGTACATTATTGATTGAAGAGATTACCTATAAAACCATATTTCCATGCATGGGGGATACTGGTAACTCGCAGAGGCGACTCTCCATAGGAAAACGCATAATTGTAAGCAAGGATGGAATGTGTGTGACGTTCCTGGGCTGAGATCTCTAGAGTGGCATCGTGGCATAACATATTCTATTCATGTTTGGACTCTATAAATTTAGTAAACCGTGCTGAGAGTGAACATGTCCCCCATATCATGGTCACATGTTCCTCTGGCAAGTTATACATATTCATATGTACATGGCTGTCTGTCCTGTCTAAAGAGGGGGCTGTCTCATTAACCCAGTGAGAGGTTTGTTCAAGCTCCGGTGTCAACTCCTCCCAGGGAGGAAGAAGGGGTTAAAAGCATCCCCCATCTACTGAGTGATGGTCTCTTATGTCTTGTCTTATATCTTGTCTTGGAATTTTTGGTCTCAACTCTTGAAGTCTTTTGTTTTGTCCTGTCTTGGATTGTCCTGAAACCCGTCATTACATCTCCAGAATTGGACCGCTGGATTACAATATTTGGACTCATTTCTAAGGACCCTTCACCGGTAAACTCTTGACTCCTCAGACAAGTTCAATTTTTCAGTTTTTTACCCCGTTTTATTTTACTATTGAAAATCTCTGTTCCTTTGTTAGTTTTGTTACATTTTTCTTTAATATTTTTATGCACGATTTTATCTTTTAAAATAAATAATTTTAATCATTTCAGTCTGCATCTGTTCTGAATGACCCACAAAGAATCTAAGCTACTGGAGTGGCGCTACCTAGTGATAGATATTGTTATTTCTAGATTTTTATTTTGAATTAACTTTTCTCCCACAGGGATAGTTCAGTTAGGAGACGTCTGGCTCATTTTCCAGACTGGTGGCAGTGATACCGAGATATATACATATACAATCACCGAGATTGCATGGAGATTGTATAGTGTATTGTATTCACATCCCCGCCAACCAATCGGTTTTCCATTTTTGGCCTGTTCACAGTGAGGAAGGCAGTCCGAAGGCTCCCAGTGGCTGGGACCGGGACTGCGACTGTGAAGAAGTGTTGAGGAGACTGATTGCTGCTGGTGGGGGGTTTGTGACAGGGGGGTAAAGAATATAAATGTTAAAGAAAAATGTCTGATAGAAATTATCTGAATTTGTTTGCATTGATCTCATATAGGGCAATAGGCAGAGGCACTACATGTAGCACAAGCATGAAGATTATTCCCTGTTCTCTACAGAAGATGAAAGGATAAAAGTACTACCAGGATTCTGCTGCCAAATAGATGCCTAAATAGTTTCAATTCTGCTGCTGCTAGTTTACTCTATATGTTCGTCCATTGTCATCACAAGGTTTGGTGCTACGTGGTCTAGGGAACTTATGGTGGCATACACTAAACTAACTGTAGCAGAATGTTGATGTGGTCAAATTTTGCAGTGGGAAGAGCTTAAAACACAATGGTGATTCCTGTATAAATGAAATTACAGGAGTTATATTTATATGTATAGTTTTATTTCCTGTTATACTACAGGAAACGTTCAGCCGCTGCAGACATACTACTGAAAATGGTCAGTCACTGCAGACATACTACAGGAAGTGGCCAGTCACTACAGTCATACTACAGGAAGTGGTCAGTCACTACAGACATACTACAGGAAGTGGTCAGTGACTAGAGTCATACTACAGGAAATGACCAGTTACTGCAGACACACTACATCAAATGGTCAGTCACTGCAGACATACTACAGGAAGTGGTCAGTGACTAAAGTCATACTACAGGAAATGACCAGTTACTGCAGACATAGTACATCAAATGGTCAGTCACTGCAGACATACTACAGGAAATGGTCTGTTACTGCAGACATAATACAGGAAGTGGTCAGTGACTACAGTCATATTACAGGGGATGGTCAGTTACTGCAGACATAATACAGGAAGTGGTCAGTGACTACAGACATACTACAGGAAATGGTCAGTTACTGCAGACATAATACAGGAAGTGGTCAGTGACTACAGTCATACTACAGGGGATGGTCAGTTACTACAGATATAATACAGGTAGTGGTCAGTGACTACAGACATACTACAGGAAATGGTCAGTTACTGCAGACATACTACAGGAAATGATCAGTTACTGCAGACATACTACATCAAATGGTCGGTCACTACAGACATACCGGTACTACAGGGGATGGTCAGTTACTGCAGACATAATAGAGGAAATTGTCAATTACTGCAGTCATACTATAGAAAATTGTCAGTTACTGCAGACATACTACAGGAAATGGTCAGTCACTGCAGAAATACTACAGGAAATGGTCAGTCACTGCAGGCATACTACAGCAAATGGTCAGTCACTGCAGACATACTACAGGAAGTGGTCAGCCACTACAGACATACTACAGGAAGTGGTCAGTTACTGCCGACATACTACAGCAAGTGGTCAGTCACTACAGACATACTAAAGGAAGTGGTCAGTCACTTCACACATACTACAGGAAATGGTCAGTCACTGCAGACATACTACAGCAAATGGTCAGTCACTGCAGACATACTACAGGAAGTGGTCAGTCACTGCAGACATACTAAAGGAAGTGGTCAGTCACAACACACATACTACAGGAAATGGTCTGTCACTCGAGACATTTGGCTATATGATCTGGACACATAAGAGGTATAAAGTTCCTGCAGATGTACTACAGGAAATGCAGTCAGTTAAAGGAGGTAGACCGCCACTGCAGACAATTATTTTTAAATAAGCACTATGCTCTCATAAAAAAAAATCATAAAATCACAAAAAAAAGTATTGTTTAACTCTAATGCTACTAAACTACTATGCCTTTAATCTTTATAGGATGTGATTTGGTTTTGGTGCAGTCCTCTTGTGCAGCAGGATTGTCTATTATTAAGTGGTTAAATAATTAGGTGTTCGAGGAAAGGTTAAATGGATACATTTTTACAGATGATTTATTTTCCTGTTGCTTTTAGCGTCAGCTGGCAATTTGACAGCTCTTCCTACAAAAATACAATATTCATGAGTCCTTAGATTCAATATGGTGCTGACCTATTTTTGGGAATAAGAATTTAGCATATTTATTTTAGATCTGACATTCACAGGCTCATTTCTCCCACATCTCCTCGCAGAAAAGGCCTGATGATAAAAAGAATTGGCTTATGTGTGTACAGCATCTTGGACATTACACACAGATCTATGAATGCAGTTATTGCTTTTGTCAACAATATACAAGTTAGGAAAATAAAATGTCACAGGCTGTCACTTTATAAAATGATACATTGATGAAAGAAAGGAAGATGTTATACATACTGTATGTGGAATGTATTGTGTTTTTCATAATGCTGTTATAGTTCTGCTATCATATACCACTGTGAGCCATATTTCCTTATAATAAAGCTTCCATGTAACACATCCTTTAGAAAATACTGATAATTTACTCCAGCAAAGTCACTTTGCCAGCAAATAGTTGTTCTCTTCTTTTTGAGTGTATCCATCCATCCAAATAAATCTAGACCTATAATAAATGTTGTTTATTTGTAACTTTTATTTGCCATTTATGACAAAGTTGGGTTATGGAAAAGCACTTCCTGTCTCTGTGAGCTGGGCAGACTGGAGAACTATGTATTGTTTACTTGGGGGGTCTGGAGTTCACAGTCACCACACCGGAATTCAACTTCTGTTCAATTAACAAGGCTTTATTTTGGCCCAAACTAATAGTTCGGCTTAGCTTCAGCCATTCAAAAACAATAGTCCTTCAGCAAAACAGCAAAGATGAGAAAATAAATAGAAGTCTCACGTGTGGAGAAGGTTTTTCCCAAAACCATTGTCTGTCCTCTCTCAGAGGGAAGCAGTTCAGCCTTGTCTGTCCTCCAGCTGCTAGCAGCTCGGAAACCGCCAGCCGCGGGATAAACGACTCCCTGATTACAGGGCGTCTAGTTAAGGACCACATAGACTTTCTATGGGACGGCCACCCAAAAACTGACCGGCGGACGCCAAATGTGGCGTCCGCCCGTCGGCCACGCTAAACGGTCGTTTACCTGGCAGTAAAAAACCGCCAGTGTAAACTTAGCCTTACTCTTCCTCCTTGATTAGGTCAGGTGAACTGGTCATAATACTGCTGTGGAGCCAACATACACCCACAGGTTGCTAAAAGGAGGCCCTCCCAACCATCCTGCCTATTTACAGTCCAGGCCCTGTTAGCAACTGTGTCCATCCAGCACCCTAGGGGTTACCTAAAGGGGGACAAAGACCAAAATGGGCGATGCATATACCCCATTCAGGACCTATCCCAGGCATCCTGTACAGTTTATAAAGAGGATTCCAGCAAGTACTGGCAAATGTTGCACATGGCCATGTCTGCAGAAGTTGCAATTGATTGAAATTCTCCTAGAACAAAGAAAGAGACAAAGATGCAAGTGTGCCATGTTCTGTTGGAGTCTGTGGTCTGGTGACAGCTATATGGTATATGTAACTATGTGAAATGATGTGGTTTGTTCGTTAAAATTAATTGCCGACATTGCCCACTGCAGATGAGCGCCATGGACGTGTCATGCTGTCGTAGGGTACTTGTAGGATAAAGCACTTTCACCTTTTATGCCTTTTCTATTGGAATAGTTGGAAACAACAATACAATATCCAACATATCATTAAAGAGTATTAGAAGTGGTATCAGAAGTGTTAGAAGTGGTCATTGCTGACCCTTTACATTTGTACAGCTAGCTCCTTTACTGTACTAAAATTATTAAATATTATAACAATTATTGCAATTTTTGGGTTGTGTTGCAGTGTACATTAGAAGCCCTAATAAAATTTATAAATAGGCCCTTAGTTTATTGACACACACCACACCTCCTGTAACTAAAACAGTGGTAAATGTTAACGTTTACATTTGAAGTTCATGTGAGCCATCAAAATACCTAACAGAGGTAATTACACATAGTTTTTCTTGGAACTGTCATGGCAACTGGCAATGTTCTTTTAGTTATTACTATTGATCCTAGCAATATGCCTTCTTAGCAGATGCCTGAAATTGTATTCTTTGTTTGAGAAGCCTGGGAACTGACAAACTGAATTGTTGTTCCCACAGTTTTATATTATTATAATTATGATATCATTTCAATGACTAGGTAAAATGCTAAAAACAAGCTATGTTAGACTTTTGTCCTAGTAGGCTTCATAAACTGGAGTGCATATTTTATTGCCAAGAAGCTCCAGCTAGTCCAACATTTTCAACTTTCTATTGGTCCATTTTTATAATAGAAGTGACCAGCTGAAGTTAATGTAGGATGGTAGTCCCCGTCCTATAGACAAGTTAGTTTTACTGTAGGAAATATTTAGTTGATTAGTGTGTTACACAGAAAGCAAAACACAGCTTGCAAATTTGTTTAAGTGCATGTGGTACAGAATATACTGTTAAGTATATAAGTAAGAGAGTTAAAATGATGTACCTGTAGGGAAAGCATAGGACAATAATGTTCTTGAACTGTGCTTGCATTTTTTGAGGCTTATGAGTGGCTTGCACCCTCTGTATTTACTTTCATGCAGTATTCTATTTATGGACGACTATGATATGCCTCCTGGAGACTGTTCCCTTAGGTGGCTGTTGTGAAGGGGTTTCTCTTCACCATTGAAATTATGTGATCATCCACCACTGTCGTCTTCCTTTTACGCCTAGGTTCACCAGAGCTTCCTTTTTTTCTCCGGATGTACCAATTTGTAGATTATTCCACTCCTAATATTGCAGCATGTTAAATGACATTCCTACATAATATCACATGTAGGTATAGGCATAGGTGTCCCACACAGGAATACTTGTCGGACTCGCTCACCACTCCTCCATCAGGGCAGAGAATATATCCAGGCCAGGATAGAGAACACTTAACATCGACTAATACGAAGTTACACTTATAATCACGCACACCTTATGCAACTTCTTTTTTGCGAAACATGTTGAGGATAGAGCATGGTCTAAGCAAATGGAACATACTGGAACATAAGGCTGTTAACTTTGTAAATTTGCTATATATATAATTTGGGATATTATGTAGGAATGTTGTGTATTATGCTGTAATGGTAATAAATGATTTAAAATGTAACTTTTTGTCACTATTTTTTGTCTTTAAAGTCTTGTTTTGCCAGGCTTTATTGTTATTGTTGTTAGATTTGTTTCATTGGTATGTTGGGAAAATCAAAAAGTGATTTACATACAGAGGAAACCTCATTTGTTCAATACTTTTAGTTGATCGAATTACTAAAAAAAGGAATTGATTTCCTATCAAATTACAATGAAGTTTAAGTTGATTGAAAATATTGATCTGTGTATGGGCAGCTTAAGGGGACCCTCTTTAATGGTGTACCTGACAGCAGTAACACATGACATTCCTTATTCTCCTATGTTTCTTAGAAGATAAACCAAAAGGGCAACTGTAGTCTGGCAAGTTTACCCAAAGGGGTCTAGACTTTCCACTTAGCAATTGTATATTGTTATCTATGCCAACATGCAACATTTTGCACTCAAAGGATATCTCAGGACATGTTGGGTACTACCTTTAGCTGGTACTGCTCATTAGAGAAAACTATAGACACCCATAGTGACACTTAGTGGATTTGTCTTCTTGTCCTGTATGTTTTTGTCATTCAGCAAATATATGGAAAGACATTATTGAATTCTTCAACTTGCAAACATGAGTTTTCCAATTTAGGTCTGCATTTTTTTTTTATAAATGAACATATTATTTTGATTTACACATTTGATTCCAAATGTTTCATATATTGTATTGTCTTCAGCCTTCCTCAACAGTATTATAATACAAGGTTACATGGCATTATTCGGGTCTCTTATTCCATTTCCTTCATCTAGCAGTCCAAGCATCACTGCTGGACACTTCTTTTCAGGTTCAGTACATGTTTAAGTTTTTACAAAATGAATTCTGGCAGCTGCCTAGCAACATTTGACAATGTGAGGAATATGTAAAATAAATTTCTTAGTCACTTTTACTGACCAATCATTGTCCTATATAACAACCTCAGCTTACTCCATTTCCAATTAGATGCTTGTTTTAAAAATATGTCACTGAATTAGCAAATGTCCTTTTGACTGTTCATAACTTAACCAGCAATTTGGTATCTAAGATTTTTGGTGTAGGCATTGTTCTCTAGTTACCAGGCAACACAGTAAGATCCGTCACTGGTGCCTTCAGCCAAAATACTTCGGTTAGGGCTTGTGTATTCATTGTACATTCATGAGAGAGAATGTGGAAAACAAGAAAATGTCACTGAAAATGTCATGTGTATATAGGCAAAAAAACTACCAAACAATATTGTCTGCAGTTATTGTGATTACAATCAGGAGATGTCAATAGAAAATGTAGCAACAGCAGGTAAAAAGTAAAGGGTTTTCCTTTTATCAGTTAGTAATAGTGTTGAGCTCGAATATTAGATTTTCGAATATTTAGCTTGAATATCGCTATTTCGCCATTTCGCGAATATTCGCGAATATATCATCGAATATCCGACGCGATCGCGATTTTTTGCGATTTATTGCGCTTTATAATCGCAATTTTATAATCGTGATCCATTGCAATGAATGGGATCGCGATTATATAATCGCAATGCGATTTTTTAAAACGGTGTAACGCCGAATTCTGCTCCCCCGTCTAGATCTGCTCCCCCTGTAGCACATAACAGCCAGCAGGGGGAGCACATCTAATGAAATCAAATGGGCGAGGGGGAGCTGATACCGACCAGGTACTCATGCATACCAGTGCCCGCAAAACTGTCACGTAGGGCGGCTGCTGAGTCCATGACCCCCCGGTGTTCATGGAGCTGTGCTCCCCGGGAGCCTTCAACAGCAGTGGCCGCAAAAGTGTCACCCACGGCGGCTGCTGAGTCCATGTTCACCCCGTCTTCTTGCCCCACGTCCACATCTGCTCCCCCTGCTACAGGGGGAGTGGAGGGCAAGAAGACCGGGGTAAGATGGAGTGATCAGCCGCCGTGGGTGACAGTTTTGCGGGCACTGGTATGCATGAGTACCCGGTCGGTATCAGCTCCCCCTCGCCCATTTGATTTCATTAGATGTGCTCCCCCTGCTGGCCGTTATGTGCTACAGGGGGAGCAGATCTAGATGGGGAGCTAAAAACGTTGGGACAACGGAAATGACAGATATTCTCCCAGTCGAATATCCGAGCTCCATTGACTTGCATGCATTGCGCATATGTGATTGCAATTGCGATTTTTAGATCGCAATTCATGTCGTAAGTGCGGATATTCGAGATTACGAATATGGAATCGAATATTATGGCGGATATTCGCGAAATTACGCGAATTCGAATATTGCCTAGTCGCTCATCACTAGTTAGTAACTGATCAGCAAAAGCTAACTCATGAATGGATTCATGTAAACAGCATATAGTTAAGCATTGCTATCAACCGCAGGTTATTGTCTCCCGTAGATTCCGTATAAGTGTAACTTTTGTCAATACTGTCATTGACCCGAACATAAAGAATGCCTAAAGTAACAAGGATGAAAACAATTAGAAAACAATACTTTATGAAATAAATCAATGCTTATGCAAACTCATTATAATCCTATTAGATTTAACACAACTTCTATTCATCATTGGGGAAACTGACCCACTTTTGGTATCTAATTGCCATTTCCTCTTCATTTATCCTCTTTCATGTACAATAATAAGAATACATTTGTACACAAAAAGTGTAAATAACCATGGATTATAGACATAAGGGATATGACGTACATATGTATGAAAGTAATTAGACTAGAAAATATTCTCTATTATGCTGCTGGAGCATGGACTGGGAATACCTCCATATTGCCTGAGTGTTGCAACCCTCTGTACAGACAGAAATACCAATATGACCTTCTACTACAGTGTGTGTGACGCCTGGATTACATTACTGAGCATATTTATTGATGTCATTTATTAGTCACTTGATTGTTTGCAATTTATGCTGTGGTGAATGATGTTTTCCTAGCAGCATTAGTAGCTTGCATTTATTACATTTATGACTTATATATATATAATAAAGGTCTTAGAGCTGTAAATATAAAAAATTGAATACTAAATAAATATTCTAATGGGTTTTTGGCAGTTGTTGTAGTTGCACTGCTATGCAGTGTAAAGCCTGCCATACACACGCCGATGTGTGCAGGCAGACTAGTCCCGATATGTTCCGGGAAGCTAACGTGATGACGTCATCACGTTAGCCTCCCGTTGCATTATGGGGCCCCTTCAATCGGCCGGCCATAAGCTGCAATGAAGACGCCGTCTTCATTGCAGCTTATGGCATCGGCTTTCATCAGCTCGCGCCGGCCAGAGATTATCGGACATGTCTGTTTTCTGGCCGGCCGAGCAGTGGGGCGACACTGGGCACATGCCGATTAGCGGCCGATTTTTAACCTGACCGACGGCGCTTATCGGCATGTGTATGGCTAGCATAAGCTGATTCAGCAATGTCTCAATTTTTGTTGTACCCTCTTAGGAAAGATAGCTAGAATGACTCCAGGGTAAAAGAACATGTGGCCAGTTGAGCCACTACAGACATTTGTCTGATCATTTGATCTTATATAAGTCCTTAGTAAATATGGGATCCTTTGGTGTTTTCAAGGGCTGCACTTGGGCCCCTATATCAAAAAGGTTGACAATTGTTAATCACTGATAGAGATTCTTAATAAGATGCTGAATTTCAACAGTAATATGCAAATTACATTGCATATAATGTAAGATTAACTAATTAAGCACAGGAGATGTAGAGTTTGATCAGTTTCAGTCTGCATGCATGTTATTGTCAAAATTTGACATCTCATCAAGCATTTCTAATCAGTGAATATTGACTATGCATACTGTATTAATAAGGAGACTAAATGTGATTAAACCAAAGGTAGACGTCATCATCGGGGGTGCCCACATGGGACGACAGATCCCTGTCGCCCCACAGCTCGGCCGGCCAGAGAACGGACATGTCCGATAATCTCTGGCCAATGCCATTACTGGCACATGAAGGGTGCCCGCCAATGCTGTCAGCTCTGGAGAACTCTGAGATCTGAGCTGCTCTGTCGGCCCCCACTTGGAACGTGTGTGGGGGCCTTAAGGCATATAGGTTTGGTTTTAAATAACTACAACATCAGCTATAAACAATGTGTGTCAGCTGTTTTTCAATATATGTTTTCAAAGCAACACAAAATAACTAATAAAGTTTCCTAATGTCATCTTGCTGCGCTCACAGCATCGGCGGGCACCCTTTGTGTGTCGTTAAAATGAACGGCATCGGCCAGAGATTATTGGACATGTTCGTTCTCTGGCCGACAGGGATCTGTCACCCCATGTGGGCACCCCCGATCGGCGGTCGATTTTGCCACCGACTGACGACCACGAGCGTGTAAGCACATCAATCGGTGGCAAAATCGGCTGCCACTCGTTGCGTGTGTGGCAGCCTTAAGATTGTTGAGGACCTATACAACTATGGGAGATCATCTTGTAATATCTTATGATATTATGCTTGGATAACAGTTTTGCATAAGGAGCCAAGGAAGGAGCCAAGGAGCCAAGGAACACATGGACTTTTTCACTGGACTAGCTTTTTTGTGATAAAAAAGAAAGTTTTGTGGTGGCCGCATTTATTTTAACAAGTATCTGTGCCCCACCCTAAAATAATGTAGACAAGTAAAAGGTTAACTACCGGTATGGGGGATACCTCTACAAGGTACATTGAGGGTATAGCCCTAGCATAGTTCAAAAAGGTGGGTTTTTGAGGTACAATTGTCTAAACAGCAAATAGATAAAAAATATATTTTATTTTTACAATTTTAAAACATGATTTGACACAGAATCATGATACATAATAGACATATACCAATTATCCTTTATAGATACAGAAAGTATATCATAAGTCAGAAATGCATTTGTGAGCACTCAACATTCAAATCCAACATGTTTCGCCGTAAGGCTTCATCAGGGATTAAGGTGCAGACATCTAGAACAAAAAACAATATAGTGACAGTACACTTTACATAATCTTCGAATAAAGCCCATGTTGTCAGTAGGTCTAATCGTTACTTACGTTTTTTCACATAAAACCGGACTTGAAGGCAGAGGTCCTTACCCTTTAAAAGCTGCTTTCTGATTAATGGTCAGAAGCGCCAATTGAGGGGGAGCATCAAATTGTGAAGACGGGGGATATATCAGGAGTGTATGGAGTCCAAGCAATAGAGATCAGCTCACCCAAAATTGTTAGAACAATATGTTAGTAGAGAACTACAATAGGAATAAGCAGCAATATGTGAATCACAATGCGTTAATTGAGTAATTGTGTTTCACATATTGCTGTTTTTTTCTTTTGTAGTTTTCTACGTCTTAAAATTTGATGCTCCCCCCAATTGGGGCTTCTGACCATTAATCAGAAAGCAGCTTTATAGGTTTAGGACTTCTGCCTTCAAGTCCTGTTGGTTTTTATGTGATTGGAAAAATATAAGTTAGACCTACATCAGCATTATTCAATGATTATGTAATGTCACTATATTGTTTTTGTTCTAGATGTCTGCACCTTAATCCATGATGAACCCTCATGGACACATTGGATTTGAATGTGGGGTGCTCACATATGCATTTCTGACTTATGATATACTCTGTGTATCTATGAAGGATAATTGGTATATGTCTATTCTGTATCATGACTCGGTGTCAAATCATGTAATGTTTAAATTGTAAAAATAAAATATGTTTTTTTATCTATTTGTTGTTTAGACAATTGTGCCTCAAAAACCCACCTTTTTGAACTATACAAGGGCTATACCCTCACACCCTCACCCTGTACGTTGTAGAGGTATCCCCCATAGTTAACTTTTTTTTGTGATGACAATCTCCAAAAGGAATGTGGGTTAATAAGCATGTGGATTCTGTTTATTCTTTGGAGTTCTTGCCTAGTCTCCATATCTAAATAACATTGCTTCATTTTCATTGGGCATGTGTACAAAGGTGAATTCTCCTCCTTCCCTAAAAAAAAGTACAAGAGAAGGCTTTTTGTGTGTAAATACACACAATGGCTGATCTAGAATATGCATAATCATCTATTTTGAAATCATCACAAGAGAAATGTTTGAAAATTATTCAGTGTGTGTGTGGGCACTTTATAAATATTAAAAGCTATTTTTTAAAGTAGGCACCACAGATGTAAAAGATGTTGACAAAATGAATAATTGACTGATGCTGTCACAAAGTTTTTCTCATCGATACATCATTATTCTCCCAACCATCTCCTAATACTGCAAAGTCATCAATCACAATGAAAATGTGTGCAGTGTAGACAGCATTCCCTATGCATCACTATGGTTTACACAAAAAGATAACGATGTAATCTGAAATTAGCGGGAAAATATTCAACATGTTAAACTGTCACTTTAATGTGAATGACAAGTTTGCCCAAATATATTTCTGAAATGTTTGCCTAATGTGCCTATTTGTTTGCAAAAACTGCAATATCATTGTTAGTCTTCTGCAGACAGGATGAAGCATTTTTGCTGTCTGTTATTCTCCAGTGACTAGAGATGATCAAATTTTTTGACTAGCTGACTTTGTGAGCTGATTGCAAAGCCACTGAACATGGTATTATAACCAAAACTGGAGATGTAGAGGAGGGTTGTGGGAACATTGTAAATGAAAGGGTTTTGCTTTAGCACATGTAGTTTTTGCATAAAATAAGTTCAAAGTTGAAATTTCGACTTTTGAAATTTTTTCTTGACTTTGAACTTAATTTATGGAAAAACCTTTTTAGTTAGAGATAATGCTTTTTTGTAGTATACCCCTAACCATTCTCTACATCTCCAGCAAGTATGGTGATGATACCATGCTCAGGAGCTTTGCAATTCACTTGAAATGGTCGAATTTGAAAAAATAAATTTCTACCAGTGACACTACATGTAGTGTGTCATAATGTCAGTCTATTAAAGGAAGAAAAATACCTTCACATTGTCCTGTCCCCCAGTGATCATACTGCATCATAACCTTGTAGCAACTCATACAATGATAGGCTGCCATAGGAATAATGTTTGTTTGTTGCCAAGAGCTGCAAATGCATCAGGATTTCCATATTTATGTTATCTATGAGTTTAGATCTCTATTCTAGTCCAGGATGTATATACTGACCCTGGGTAATGCATGTAGAAAGGTGACTTTGCCCTGTTAAGGATGAAACCAGATCCATTTCAGATTTCCCTTCCACTTGTGGTAAGACCTTCCACCTTCAACTTTCCTACTTTCTATTGGCTCAGCACAGTGTTGGGTAGTTTCAATGGCCATTGCTAAATTCTTACATACAACCACCCATTTGGTCCAGCAAGTATGGCAGACATCCTTAGGAGTGAGGAAATAGAGTTCTCTTCACCAAAGATTCCTCTCCACCAGTCCCCTCCCCCTCATCTCCTTATTTCCATCTGGGGTAGTGGCCTGTCTCTGGAGCTCTCTTTCTACTTATCTCTACTCTTCCTACTCTTATTTGCTTTTCTCTCTCTCTGTCCTCTCTTAAGCCTGCCATAGACACCTCGATCTATGGCAGACCTTTAGCAGACTGATTACAGCGTGGTGACGTCACCACGCTGTAATCAGTCTGCTACATGTCGGACAGGAATCCTGTGTCTTCCACTGACACACAGGACTCCTGTCAGACTGAAGCCAATTACCTCGGAGGGGGAGGAGACTCCCCCTCTGAGAAAACAGCGGTAACAGGCTGCAGCTGTCAGTCTGGCAGAGAAAGAACCGGCATGTCGGATCCGTGTGCGATCCGACTTGCCAGCTTTTTTTCTACATAATTCAAGGTGGGCTCCCACATAGTTGCGGCAGACCAACCTTGATGTGATCGGCGGGAGCGAGCACGCAGGTTGGTCTGCTACAACTATGGCCGGGAGTCTGCCCATCTATGGGGGGCTTAAGACAGAATGGCTTTAACACATCTCCTCTCTTCCGCTTGTCTTGTTCAATTTATTTTAATAATGTTGATTTATGTTAATTTCGTGTCGGCTATCTTAGCGTATGGCCCGGTCAAGCAACAAGCTCTCCATTGCTTATCTCCTCCTTCACAAACAACAGCAAACATGCTGATGTATATATTTGACCATTGTTTAAATGCACTAGATCAACTAGTTGCCTTAATGTATGATTCTAATGTTTGATTCAAGTTTGTCCTGGGTAGTACCCAGTCGTTGATTTTTGCATTGTTATTTAAACTTCAATAAATATATTCAAACAGAAACAGTTGTACTCATATACTGTATGATGAAATAATTTTTCCAGATACAAGAGAGACCTGCAGAATACCAGAATTATCCTGGTGGACCCCTAAACAGGCCAGATCTACTCACAGACACTATTCATATTGGATATATACAATACAAGAAAAATGATTATATATATCCACCCTCTCAATACAATACATCATGTGAATTAAGCTATAATAAAATGATTTAACATCTTATTCTTTTCTGATTATGTGCCTACAATTCCCTAACTTTCCAGTAAATGTAGAAACCTTTGATCAAGCACAGTATTGCCAAAAGTGTCAGTTCAGCATTGAAACATTAAAGAGATGTAGCTTCTGGGTAGAGAGAACCTATTCTGTCATCTTACATTCTGTCATAGCTTTGGAGGTGGCTGCTACTGAAAAAACATTTGTGAAATTCATATGTTCAATTAAAATGTTCTCCAGGTGAAAATGTCTATGCAAACGAATATGGTAATTTACCTGAACTTTCAGTAAAACTTTAGGCAAAACACACATTTCAATAATAAATTAGATATAAGGTTGAGTTTTGTTTGTATGTTTGTCTTTAGTCATCCTCCTGGCCACATGTTGAAATGCATACTTCATGATCTGGTATCTTCCATAATAAATAATAAGCTGGGCATAGACAGGCCCTTTTCCCGTCGACTGCTCAGCAGACCTACTGGCCGTGATGACGTCATCACGCACGGCCACTAGTGCGGAGAATAGGCCAGGCACCCTTTGTGTGCTGGCCATTACTTCTAACCCATGGGATTGGCTGGGAATTTACAGGCATCTCGGATCCCCATGCGATCCGACATGCGGCAGATTGCTGGTCAATCTGACCAGGTGGGTGCACCCAATATTCGAACGCGCACGGTGGCCGATCAGCTGAAGAATCAGGCAGGACTCTGTCCGTCTTTGCCCAGCTTTAGAAGGGATTTTGGGAGTCAATGATTACCTGACCTGTGACATCCCCATTCTGGCCCCTGTTCTGTGATTTCCCACTCTGTAGGACTATGCAATTTCTCTCCTGACTGTGGCCCCTATATTCTGGGTGTAACCTCTTTTTTTTGTGCTGAACTACCAACCCTGGTTGTGGCCCCTCCAACCTTCTGCATTTTGCCTGGCCATTCCATTCAAGAGAGCTAACACTGCACAGAGCTAAGAATATATTTAATGAACTAAGCTTTTCCACTCTAAATGTCCTTTCTATTATAATATTCATGGGTAAATGTTTACTGTGTTTGATAATTGTATTTTATGTTGACCAGTACTTTTGGTCCAATAAATAAAAAAATTACTTCTTTTGTTTGCACTTCTCTTTTTGTTGTATGAAATTTTTGTTTCTGGTTTATTTATGTTTGTACTGTTTAAATGTGTTTTAATAAAACAATTGAAAAAAAATATAATAATTATTATTATTATTATTATTATAATATACCATATTTTTCGCACTATAAGACGCACCGGACCATAAGATGCACACAGTTTTTAGGGCAGGAAATCCAGAAAA
>CM070032.1:101094974-101115605 GCA_036250615.1 Ptychadena robeensis | reverse complement strand
TGCACAAACAGTGACCATGTCTGGAGGGTTCACATACTTTCAGGCAGCACTGTATATACCTTGACATTATTCATAATAAATACCACATTTGGTTTGTGATTTGTCAATATTCCTAATACTTTGTCTTACAAATGAAAGCTAATATTTGTTGCCTGTAAATGTCGCCATGACGTGCATAATTTCCTTTTTATTATAATTGTAGGTGGCCATACAGTGTTCTACATAGCTTATAGAAGTCTAATTTGAAAACAAGAACTCACACATTTAAATTATTTAGCTCATAGGTCATGCTGCTCTACAAGAAAGTTCCAATTGCATTAACCATTTGTTTTTATACTAAATGAGGTTAATTAATGTTTTCATTAATTTTGACTAGAAAGGACAGTATGCTTTGCTCCCCTTGTGTTGTGTTAGGGAAGAAAGGACCCATTTTGTGATGAGTACTGTGCTGTTCCTACAACCTTTTCATGGACACTTCAGATTCTTGGTGGTCATCTCTTGTTAGTGGGAATACTGCCATGGTTGAATGATTGTATCTGAGGGGAATAGAGATGTCTTTGTGTATTTGCAAAGGCATTTTTCAGTTCACGGATGAATTAAAGAAATCATTGCAAATCCCCTTTCTCCTTGGCTCAATGAGACATTAAAAAGGATGTGTACTATGTACACATATCTCGTCTGTAACCCTTAACACTGGAGGTCACAACTGAATGACTGAGATAGAAACTCTTTTAAATGACAACTCACCAAGCGAATATGATTTTTATATGACTAAATTACAGTTTGCACATCTACCTGATTTATCAACCACTTGGGTATCTTTTGTTCTATAAAGTGATTAAAGTATGAAAATGACTTTGCCTTTCACTCAAACACTTAAAATGTAAACATTATAATTTGTGCTAGAGTACAGATATTATATATGTTTGCTGTAAAGTAGAATACAGTCCAAAACCTTTTTTTTTACTGGGTTTGACATTTTTAGTAATGTCTCTGGGGTGATCTCACCTCTGTTTCTTTCATCAAGCTGCTCTTTCTTACATGTATATAAGAGTTTTTTCATTCATCTGAATATAAATGAATCACCTCTTTTTAATGTACTAAAAGTGGAATGTAAGCATCACTTAAGCCCCCCATACACCTTCAGATTCCTCCATACAATTTCCATCAGATCTACCAACAACTATGTAGTATAGTGACCTCCCTGATAGAATACATAGTGATTGGAAGGTGTAGAAAGGTCCTCATATTACATGGTTTTGGTAGAAGAAAAGTTGATTGTACAGAAATTGCATGGTAATTGTATGTGGTGTATGGGGGGCTTTAGGCTACATTTACATGGGTGTTTTTTAACTGCCCGGTAATCGACCTAAATTTGTAACGGTTTTCAGGCTTTAACACGACTGACCTGTAATGGGGTCGTTTCAGAGTGGCTGCCCGAGCACCCGGAAAATTTAGCCTTAAGCTGCCTGTACAAGATCAGAAACCTCTTCTAAAAAAAACCTACTTGGATTAAGTACCTGGAAATTTAATAGATCCTTCATTCTCCCCATGTGTCTCCATGCGATTCCATTTGACCTAGGATTTTATCCGATTCATGTGCAACACCTATAAGTAAATCATTGGAGCTCTGTGCCTCCAACAATATAGAAATATTATTCTACAATTCTACAAATAAATGCAATAAGCATTGTCGTGCCTTTTCATAAGGGGTATAACATTTTATATATCTTTTAGTTATAATGTATCTATTGGCATATATTTAAAAGCCATAGCTATGTTACTCCATTTTGTTCTCTGTTTAGAAAGTATATTAGGGCTGAATTAGCGAACAAAAGTTTCATTTCATAATATGTGCTTCATAGGAGAAAGTGGGCCCCTGTGCTTTATATGATTACAAATAAAGCTTTGTTTAGAGAAACACTCCTAATTGATCTCACGTATTTTAACTAACCATATGACACATCCCACCAATTATAGCTAACCAGATGCATAATCAATGTAGAAAAACATTGTATACTTTATCTGCATATAAATATCACCCCATGATAATGTCATATAGCCACCAGAAAGTTTGAGTTTTAATTGGGCAACATGTCAAAAATGAGGCCTTCAAGTTCAATTTATGATTTAGTTTTTCTTGAATCTAATACTATTTTTCAAATATTAATAAGTTGTACAATATTGCCACCCAGCTGCCTAAATTCTACATTATATTTAATTTGTGTTAGTTATAAAAGGGTTAAAATGATGATCTCGCATAATTTGCTTATCTATCTTATTTGCTCTTATTTGCTCTCCGCCCTGCCCTCTAGCTTGGAAATGATTGGAGAATTTTTTCAAGTTGAGTTAGGAGTGTCTTTTAATAAGGTTTTATTATTAAAAGTTATACACGAGGGGAAAAAAGGGGGGGGGGGGGGCGAACTACTACAACACGAGGAGCTAATACAGTATTGTACAGGGTGGGCCATTTATATGGATACACCTTAATAAAATGGGAATGGTTGGTGATATTAACTTTCTGTTTGTAGCACATATCTATGAGTGGGGAAACTTCAAGATGGGTGGTGACCATGGTGGCCATTTTGAAGTCGGCCATTTTGAATCCAACTTTAGTTTTTTTTAATAGGAAGAGGATCATGTGATACATCACACTTATTGGGAATTTCACAAGAAAAACAATGGTGTGCTTGGTTTTAACGTAACTTTATTGTTTCATGAGTTATTTACAAGTTTATGTCCACTTATAAAATGTGTTTAATGTGCTGCCCATTGTGTTGGATTGTCAATGCAACCCTCTTCTTCCACTCTTCACACACTGATAGCAACACCACAGGAGAAATGCTAGCACAGGCTTCCAGTATCTGTAGTTTCAGGTGCTGCACATCTCATATCTTCACAGCATAGACAATTGCCTTCAGATGACCCCAAAGATAAAAGTCTGAGGGGGTCAGATCGGGAGACCTTGATTCTGCTAATCATACACGGAAAATATACAATACTTAAACCGCACCTAAACTCAAAACTAATATAAAAATTTTTATATGAATATAGCTATGTCATATGGCTATGTCAGAGAGTGAAGAAGAAGAGGCACCTTGTGTAGATCTCCACTTCTCAGCTTCTTCTATACCCCCCCCCCCCCCCCCCCCCCCCCCCCACAATGTAGCTATCTACATTCCCTATCCACCCACTATCGCATAAGCATAGAAACTGCATCAGGAGGGGCAAAGCTGGGTAGGAACCTCAACATACCGCCAGTGGCATCTTTACTTCTCTTTCCACTGGCTTTTTGAAGGATTGGGGGAAGAGCTATGCAAGGTTTTTGCTCAGTTATATTTGATAAGTGCCATAAATTGAGAGAATGAACAAATGATTGGCACCTTTAATTATCTTTTATAGTTGTAAGATGAAGATTAGGTAACTTTGGTTAGGTTTATCTTTAGGAATATGTAATAATTAAACTGGATAAGAGTGGATATCTTTAAATTTCCCTTTGTCTGAATGACAGAAGATGGAGGGGAATCTTCCTAATTAAACAAACCAATACTCCTTTTAACCCTTCTTTCCCTTCTAAGTAATAAACAATGTTTAACTTTATATATTCTTTAATTAGGTTTTAATTTATTGTCCACCTACACAGTACCATGCCATGTATGCACATTAATGTATTACAGTGGATATTCTCCTCTTATGAACTTCCTTGGCTTGCCCTATATCAACTGCTCTGACCTTTTAAAAACCCAAATTGCTCATTCCTTTCATGCATGATTATGTGTGTCTTCTTCCCATCACCACTATATAAACATTTATTTGAAGCATGTTCATTGACATGGCAATATGCAAAAAATATGTTTTGCTTCCAAAAGGGTTCACATGATGATAATTTGATAATGATAATTTTTGCTAAAGATATTTATATGACAAAACGCATATGACATTTTTGAGTGGTTGGTTAAACATAAATGCACAAAAGTATATTGTATAGCATTGTGTCTTTGGCTTGCGCTCCTCTGATGGTGCTGTGATCCTAGGGAAACGATCTAAGTAGGTCAGAGAGAATAGATAAACTATTGAACTCTCTTTCTTCATGGAACTGAAATCCAGAAGAGCTTCGTTTTGACAGCAAAGAAAAAATGAAATTGCCGGGAGGAACTGTAGCCTGGATAAAAAAATACTGAAAATACAGTTTACGCTGACCAAAAATATAAACACAACACTTTTAGTTTTGCTCCCATTTTGAAAGATCTGAAACATTTTTTACATACACAAAAGACCCATTAGAAATATTGTTCACAAATCTGTGTAAATCTGTGTTATGCTAGCCATACACATGGCGACTTACCGCGACATCTGCCGCCGATATCTGTCATCACCTTTAGCCTCCCATTGCATTCTGGGGCCCTTCAATCGGCTGGGCACCCTTTGTGCCGCCGCTTCATTGTAGCTTATGGCATCGGCTCCCATCGGCTCACGCCGGCCAGAGATTTTCCGACATGTCGGATCTCTGGCCGGCCGAGAAGTGGGGCGACAGGGATCTGTCGCCCCATGTGGGCACATGCCGATTAGCGGCCGATTTTTAACCTGACCGACGTCGAGAACGCGCACGCCCGTCGGTCAGATTAAAATCCGGCCGTTTATCGGCATGTGTATGGCTAGCATAAGTGAGCACTTCTCCTTTGCTGAGATAATCTATGTAATGGACCAGATAGGAAATGTTTTGTTGTCTCTGTAAATACGGTAGGTGTTTTATTTCTGTGATAAACTAATCTCGTTGCCTGCGTCTCACCTGGGTGTAAAAAACATGTGCACCTAAAGTGCCCTTTTGGTTCATTGACAAAAGGCTTGACACCTCCTTTTACTTATGCATCCTCCTCAATCCACAAAAGGTCAGACACTGTGTCTGTAAGCCATGGTCATGTGATCCACAGCAGATAATGGCAGTTCCATAATTATAACCTTTGGAATAGTTATGAAGGAGATATAGATTAGAGATGGGCACCAGTAAAACCACAACATCCTACAAATCCTTTATAAACCAAAAACCAGGTCCTAGACTAGGCATATTTGCTACCATTGGACTTCATATTTCCGTCAGGATCATAATTTGCTAGTCATTCTCTTATAGCATCATCCCCTGTGGAAATATGGCTCCTGGATGGTGTCTACCCTCTTTTTTGAGCCTACCAGTAACTGAGATTGGGCAGTAGCCGTTTCCCTTCTAAGAGCGGGCTGAGCGAGACTTTTATCCAATACAAAAAAAAGCTCCTCGATACGATCAGGAAACAAAAGGAAAGACTGTGTCAGGCCATTTATTAAGAACAAACTATCTTGACCTAAATTGCACTACTACTTTGGACTTTTAATTCTCATATCCAGATTGGGACTTTTTCTTCATACCAAGCCAGGACCTGGAATCCATCCTAAGTACCCTTTTCACTTTATTGACCCTTTTATTTTACTGTGATTGTCTGCATGTACTCTTACGCTTTTTAGTAAAAACGACGTTTAAATCGTATGCTGTATCGCCATTGCTTTAAATAGCGAAGAAGAACCCTATGTACCTAATAGATTATTTGTTGTTTTACCATTTTCTTGATATTCCTGTCTGATCGTGACAGAGTGTTACAGACCTGGTTGGACTTGACTATAGCGGCAGTTATCAGTGTGTACTACCATAGTAGCACATGGTGGTAGTGTTGTGTGCCTGCAGTCCTGTGTTGTCCCTTGTCTTGGTAAGTTTGTGCGCCCAGCGTGACTGGTAGTCTCAGTTACTGTCACAATCCATCCCACCACACAGGTGTGGCATATCAAGGTGCTGATGCATGAATATTGCACAGGTATGCCTGCCCACAATAAAAGGCCACTCTGAATTGTGCAAATTTTTACCTTACTGAGGGGGGCAGTTTCTGGTGTGGACACCATTTGCCTTATGCAGTGCAACACATCTCTGTCCTTATTACCTAATTATGTGACTGCTGTCAGATATGACCAAGGGTACTAAGTCTAAAGACTAATTTCCTCCACCAGTCTGAAACACATGTAGCTGTTGCAAACATCAAAAGATGATAAGACCCTTAAGCAGGGTACAGACCTGCAGATATGGGCCAGATCGATGGCCGCTTCGAGCTCCATGCGTGATCACGGCCATCTATCCAGCCCATATAATATGCTCCCATTGCTACAGACTCTATGCAAAGCATCGGACATCGGCCGTATTTACGGTCATGTCCGATATGGATTGGCCCCTTTTGAAAACAGCCATATCGGACATGACTGTAAATACGGTCGATGTCCGATGCTTTGCATAGAGTCTGTACCCTGCTTTAGAGCTAATCATAAACACATCAACGTCTGTTCAATCAATCTTTTATTATATAGTTTTTTGTAATTTAAATATGGGCTGTCAGTCTAACATTGATGAATTGATGATGAAGTGTGCTCTATTCAAAACGGTTGATTTCTTTCCAAAGCCCTGTGCACATGTTCCGTAATACATTGGATACAAATCCATCAAAATACATACAGAACCCATCAGATACTTGTACCAAACACTCAGTCCACACCATTAGAGTGCACACACACTAATCACAATTAGAGGCACACACAATATTGCAGGGGTTGTACAATTCACATAGAGTTGCACATATATGGCATACACAACATACAACACATACTTTACAGACAAAGGCCAAATTAAATATATGTAATTAATTGGGCACCATTCTTAGGTCCCCTTTTGAAGACCTTACAGAGGTGACATCCCCCATGTTTACCTTCCACATTCCTGGTCCCACAGCGCCACCTCTGGTCCTTAGATGAACCTCGATCAGATGTAATAACACATGGTGTACCATTAACAAGGTAGAGTTACATAGGCATCCCCTTCTGGGAGCCATTGGGCTACTTTTTGTAGTTTACCATGGGTCTCCACTTTACCCTAGATACACATCAGGGTTTATCAGATTTTGTCATTTATTCCGAAGATGTGACTATTTCGCAAAACGTGTAAAGTAAATGACAAAAAGACACTGACTGAGCGCAATGTATATGGTGTGACTACCTATGTATGCTGCTTTGTATATGAGATGTGTACTCACTAAGACATGTTCTTAGTCACCCTAATTGTGTTTATGTAACCGATAAATACTGCTTTGAAGGGGTAGGGGCCTGTCACTGCTCTGTGTATGAGTAGAGGGGGGGGGGGGGGCATGCTGGCTGGGCTGCCTTCTCTCCTTAAGCAGTTCTTGGTCCATGTTGTGAGAAAATCCCTGTATGTTCTGCATGTGTCCCGGGTCCCCAGCGAAGGGCAATTGATGTGCACCTTGTTGCACATTAATTACCGTTCAACTTACCCGAGATCAATCACAGTGTGGTGACATCACCAAGCTGTCATTGATCATGGGTCGACTGCACTGGAATCTACCCCTGTATGCCCAGCTTTACTTAAGCTAGTCATACACGGTTCAATTGACTGTTCAATCGATTTAATTTGATCGATTATTTTAGTCAGTCGATTGAAAATTGAATCATGTTCACATTGAACAATAGTTTCAATTTGATTTTAATTTTTAATTTGCTCAATCGAAATTTGATCGGACCAGTTGGAAAATTGTAATTGATTGCTACCACATCGAGTGTAAATTAAATACTATTCCTTGTCCCAACCAATTGTGATTAGATCCAATCAATTAGCATACTGTTCTCTCTACTGGTCGGCAGAATAGGATGTTTGTATGTATGCTTTTTTTGACTGTAGTCAGAGCACTATGATGACTCCGCATAGGTCAGGTTATCTTGAGGCTGCTGTTGCAGTAATGGAAATGTTTAAGATGAAACACTCAATGTGGTGCGTCATTCAATTCAATTACAATCGATATACGATTCAATGGTTGAATACTTCGATCGAATTGATGATCGATTTGTTGCAAATTGAACCATGTATGGCTACCTTTATTCACTTTCTATCTGACACCTACTGCCTTTCACTGACAGGCCCCCCTTATTCTAGTCTTCCGGGTTGTTGGTCTTTATAAGCACTGTGGATTTGCTTCTTCTCGATTTGTCCAATACATACTGGGAGAATTAAGCCCAAAGGTTTAATGTCCACCACTAATCTACTCCATTCATTGTGGCAATTAATCCTTGAGACTTTTCAGAGGAGTACAGAGACAAGATGCTGTGATGTGCATCATGTGGACATTTTAAAAATATTTACTAGATATGGTGGAAATTAATTTAGCAAATTCCACTATCTGACTTTTGGTACAAAAATCTGGATCTCAATGGACCACCAGGGTGGTTAGTTTTCTTGTGCTGCTTTTGGCACAGAAAATCGCACTGAAGCAGACTGTCTGCCAGGGGGTTATATCATAGTTCTGGCTGGTAGTGAACAGAGCAGTGTTGGGGTGTGGGGTCCAGGAGGGGTTCCGGGGAAGGAGGTCTGGGAGGAAGGGGGGGATTGTAGTGGCCATAAAAAAATTGCTATGGGGCCCAGTCATTCTTAACTACTCCCCTGACAGGTATCTGGTGCACTTATGGTGGTGCAGATTTTAATGCATAGCAAAAAGCATTTATAGGCCTGTCCCAAAGTTTTATTCTTGGATTAGGGCACACCTTATAGGTAGGTAGCCACACACGTATGGATTTTCCCTCGATAGAGTAGGCACAGACTGCAGTGCGATTACGTCATCACGCTGCAGCCATCCCCTGAGAGGATCAGCCGCCCCCCTTTGTGTGCCGGATATAACTTTGGATGGTCAGCCGTGTATGGCTACCTTTACTGTGCTTTTCTCCAGCATTGATAGGTCCAGGACCCTATCAGCATTTCATCCCTTACGCATGATATGAGCAAAACTAAATAATGAATAAAAAGAATAAGTTGGCAATCCATGCTGGCAGCCTACACCTGTAACCCTTTGCCCTACGCTGACTAAAGCTGAACTCCAAAAAAGACTATGGGACATCCACCCCAATTCAGTGCTTGTGTGCTTGTTTACTTCTGCTCAGGAAGCCTTTTTGGTCTAATTGTGGTTTTATCCAGTAACCCTCCTTAGATTTACACTAAGTCCATAGATTTACACTGTTGGAATGCAGTGTGGGGTGCATTGCAAGGGTTACTACACACAAAATAGCCAGAGCACAACTTTAAGCATCTACCATGTGTGGCAATGTAAAAAGTGCACACTAATAACCTGACAAATGCCTTCTTGTCAGCATGCTTTAAGGAGGTTATTTCATACAGTATATTCTGGTGACACCGTGTGGTGGTTTTCAAATGATTTTATACTTATTGCCTTGAACTGGCTCAGCAAACTTACATCAGGTTTTCATGTGTATATATGGTATACAATCCTAGTACCATATACCTGAAAGGCAAGACTATTGCTTATTCTGTGTTTCCCAAAAATAAGACACTGTCATATACATTTTTGCTCCCAAAGATACGTCTTATTTTTCCATGAAGAGGAATACGGCACTGGGGTATCGGAGTGAGGGGATCACTTAAAATAACACAGGGGGATCAGAGGGGGGAATCACAATGGCACAGGAGACTCAGAGGGGGGAGTACCATTTTAGTAACTCCTTCTGATCCTGTGTCATTGTGATTGCCCCCTCTGATCCCCCCCTGTCCAGATTTACAGTTCCATATCTTCAGGGGTGCCTTATTTTCGGGGGGATGCCTTATATTTCAGCATGTGGCCAAAATGTAAGGGTGCCTTATTTTTGGGGGAACAGGGTTCTTCCTGAACATGGTATTTGATAAAATACTGTAAAATAATGTATTATTTAGTCCTGTTTAGGGAATAAAATCACAGTAAAATTAATAAATACCATCGCACAATATTCTCGGTATTTCTAAAGACAAAAATGCTTGGCAAACTCATTGTTTGGGGGATATACTTCATGAAAGAATCCTCTCTACACCTGAACAGTATTACTGTGCTTGGAGAACTATAAAATTCAGACAAGTAGCATTTTAGCAATGGCTGTCCTGATTAGGAATTAACATATCATTAAGGTGCACCTCTAGACAAAACTTTTCTGTAATATTAGGGTGAGTGGGAAATGGTTAGATGCTCTACTAGTTGCTTACTGCTGTGTTTCCATAGGGTGATCTGGTGTTTCTTACCACTAAGGAAGTTTGAATAAAACACCGGAACAGGAGGTGGGTGCAAATTCTCAAATGAGAACATGTGTTTCAAGGACAAGACTTAAGCCCCCCATACACTGTTATATCACTCCATACAATTTCCTTTAGATCTACCAACAACTATGTAGTGCCGGGTCCTCCCTGATAGAATACATAGTGATTGGAAGGTATATATCACTGCTTTGTAGTGCTGGGTCCTCCCTGATAGCAGTGATATATACCTTCCAATCACTATGTATTCTATGTAGTGCCGGGTCCTCCCTGATAGAATATACAGTGATTGGAAGGTATATATCACTGCTATGTAGTGGCGGGTCCTCCCTGATAGAATACATAGTGATTGGAAGGTATATATCACTGCTATGTAGTGCTGGGTCCTCCCTGATAGAATACATAGTGATTGGAAGGATTAGAAAGCTCCTCATATTACATGGCTTTGGTAGAAGAAAAGTGGATTGCACAGAAATTGTATGGTAAGATTGTAAGGTGTATGGGGGGCTTTAGATTTCCTCTAATATACTTCTGTCATTGTTAGAAATAACAAGCCAACATGGGTTTGTAACTTTTTTCACTACAGTATATCCCCAACAACATAATTGTTTATTATGTCGGATAGGTTTTTTTAAAATATCTTAGGGCTCTTTCCCACTAGCTGCATTGCGGGGCAGTTAGAATAAACACAAGATACACAGATTTTCATAGGAAATACATTTACATTTCGCACTAAATCTGCACATTACCAAAAACGCCATGCAGCCTGCAGATACAGCACACTGCAAACTGCATTTTACAAAAGTAGTAGTAGCGGTAACAAAAGGCAGTGTTGCGTTATTTTACCGGTGAAAACACAGATTTCTGCATTGCCCTGCACTTGCAACTCCCAAATGTGTATGTGAGATGCCTGCATTAGCTACAGTAATGCCAATGCTGGTCCAGTGTGAAAGGTACACTGGTTTTTGTGCATTAATGCTAGCGGAACTGCACCTGCAGCGTGGCTAGTGTGAAATGGCCCTCAGAGGATAAGGGCACTTTCAAGTAAAGGGCACATGTTCTTCTTCCACTCTCAACTGTTAATGAGGAAACAATTATTGCTATTGTGCAGTTTTTGTAAAGTTTATCTAACAATAAATAAATATATACTCCTTACTGTTTTGTCATCCATTCCTATTCCTAGTACTGGTATACAGTTAATCTCCATCCAGCAGTACCACAAATTGCCACTGGATAATTGTGATGTTGAGGCATCTTTAACCTCCCTGGTGGTATTTCCGTGTGTGGCTATGCTGGTATTATCTGACAGGCATAGGTGTCCCAAATTTTTATTTTGTACTACTTCTGGCACCCAAATCTGGAAGGAATGGGACCGTCATGAAGATTTAGGCCATGTCTCCACAGCGTTTTGTGATCTGTCGGGACCCCTACATTCAGTGCAGTGCTTGGCAGGAGTTCCCGATGGATCACATACACTTTACCTGCTCGGCGGATGCTCTGTTCAGACATCTGCAGATGCAGGGGTTAACGTACGAGCAGACACATGCACATCTGTGGCCCACTGGATGTCATTTTGCAGGGCTCTGGCAGGGCTCCTCCCTGCAAAAAGGCAGAGATAGCAGTCCTGATGCTGGGTTGTTGCCCTCCTCCATGCCTCCTGATAGCACCTCCATACTCTGGACACAACAAACCTTCTTTACTTTAGTGCAGGTGTGGGAGGAGATACCTCAGGAGCTATCCGCCACCTCATCAGGAGCATGCCCAAGCGTTGTAAGGAGGTCATACAGACATGTGAAGGCCACACACACTACTGAGCCTCATTTTAACTTGTTTTAAGGACATTACATCAAAGTTGGATCAGCCTGTAATGTTTTTCCACTTTCAACTTTGTGACTCCAAATCCAGACCTCGATGGGGTGATAAATTTGATTTTCATTGATTATGTTTGTGTGATTTTGTTGTCAGCACATTCAACTATGTAAAGAACAAAGTATTTACTAAGAATATTTCAGTCATTCAGATCTAGGATGTCTAATGTTTGTGTTAACTTTATTTTTTGAGCAATGCAGATAGATTTATAATGAGTTTCAGAGACTACTTAATCAACATCAAATGTGAAAGCCTGTTTCCCCAGCAAGGTTTAAGATTTATGATGTTATATCAATTCATCAGGGGGAATGATCATTGTAGATACCACACTAAAAGGAGACTTAAATGACAGACTACAAGAAATTACCCAAGGACAGAGACCAGCAGGCCTATTGGTCACTATGGACAGAGGTACACATAACTTTCTTAGTGAGCTCCTCAGATGAGTACCACGAGTACCAGAACATGCAGTTTGGTATGAAGGGTGGTCTTCCTCACTGTCCTCTGTGTCAGCTTCCTGCATGGTAGGTTCTGCTGCAGATGGACCTCCCTGTTCCTGATTGAGCCTCCGATTAGCTGCCTCCATCCACAGGTCACCAGCTGACTTTGAGTCACATGTAACTCTCACAGTACAACACCGTTTGATCCCCCAGATCTCATACTTCAGTAGTGCAACCCTGAAATGTTCTGGCTTAGTAACTAACCGCTGAGACTACCTGCAGTCCAAATGTCCTTTCATAGTCATATTCCACCTGTCACACAGTGCTTTTCTCTCGTCAGATTTTACCCTAACATATGCCTCCTCTGACTTTCATCCCCCCAGATATCCAACACCCTTAAAAGTCCAATCTCATTTCCCTGCGGTTATCCAAGTGACATAAATTGTATACATTTAGCTGCGGTTCTTTTTGTTTGCAAATTTAGTTTTTTCTCTAATATGTAGATACTGAAAAGGGATGGGATAAAAAAGTGTTAATAAAAACCAAATGGTATATACTAGACCTAAACTTTGTATGAAGTAGTTCTATACCATCAACCTTTATATTGACTATAGTTTCACATTTTATCAGAACAGTGCAGCACAAATGTTATTATGGCTTGAGCCATTTAAATAGATCATAGTATATATCTTCTATGGAACAACATGTTTGGTTTTATTGGGATGGAATATAATGGATTCCTCTCAAAACATACATACGTACCGTATTTATTTAAGTATAACGCGCATTTTTCTATACCAAAAAAAGATGGCAAAGTTTGAGTGCACGTTATACACAAGGGCTGGGGTGGCAGCCGGGTGTACCGACGTTTTCTGCCCGCCGAGATCTGCTCCCCCTGTAGCAGGGAGTCATGCATAGCAGTGGCCGCAATACTGTCACCCACGGCGGCTGCTAAGTCCATGTTCCTCCGGTCTTTTTGCCCTCTGCTCCCCCTGTAGCAGGGGGAGCGGAGGGCAAGAAGACCGGGGGAACATAGACTTAGCAGCCGCTGTGGGTGACCGTTTTGCAGCCACTGCTATGCATGACTCCCTGCTCTATCAGCTCCCACTTCGCCTATTGCATTACATGTGCTCCCCCTGCTGGCCAGTCTGTCCTACAGGGGGAGCAGATCCATTGATCCACTGTATGCGAGGGAAAGAAACATCACCTCGTCGCGTACAGTGTCACCTGTGTACAGTACAGTGTACAGGTTACCATACCCACATTACGGTAAGCATTGCTTTTATATCCTGTTCAGTTCAATTCAGTTTTTTGTGTACCGTCCTTCATAGTTGAATGATCATTATTGATATACTGGTACCCGTTAGATGGCATCTCAAGCGAAAATTAGGTGTGCGCGTTATACACGAGTGCGTGTATAATATACAGATTTTTAATCGTAAATTAGGGGTGCGCATTCTACACGGGTGCGCATTATACTCGAATAAATACGGTACATGTCATTCCTTGAGAGGATGCTTATACTGCATGTGGTAGATTTAGCTGTGAACAAAGTGCAAAAAAAGAAAAACCCATCCGAGGAACTGCTACAATATTAGAAGTGGCACCTGGACTTCCATGGAAGACAACAGTGGTGGATGATCACAGAATCATTCCCATGGTGAAGAGAAATCACTGCACAGCAGCCGACCAAGACCAAGAACAACACTCTCCAGCAGGTAGGTGTATCGATATCAAAGTCTTATTAGCAGAAAGTCTTATTAGCAGAATGCTGCATGAAAGTAAAAAAGTATGGACAGTGTGAGAAAACGCTCATGATCCAAGTGGAATATTTTTGAATGGCCACATCAGTCACCTGATCTAAGCTGCATTTCATTTATTGAAGACTAAGGCTAGGGCTTCAAATGTGTGAAAATCCCTGCGTTAAACACAGGGATTTTACCAAACTGCACAAGCCGCCAATTGACGGCAATGGGGCTATGACAGGACTGTTTCCACAGCCCATCAAAGCTTCCAATCAGTTGGTCCAAGCCTCCGTCACGTTTATGTCGAAGCAGTAGTCCACCTCCACAGGAACGCAACGGAGGCTTGAGCAGAAAATAGCGGATTCCAGCACATAGTGGAGCACTAGCCTAAATGTAAAGGAGTGGATTTTACCACTTAAACATCCCTGGCAAAACACCCAAAGCTCACTATTTTCAACGCAGTGGTACGGGCAATCAAAGCAGAGTATATGGTATTCAGCCGTGTTTCCCCACCCTCCCTTGGCAACCAACACCGCCTCCTTGCCATGGTGCCGGAGGTGATCAGGGAGTCCACCAAGATTTGGAATCGCAGAGGGTTCACTGAGAATAGGAGAGTATCCCCGAGTGTAGCTTACCCTGAAAAACGTACCCTGAACTACACCCGGTTATATCGCCAGGGAGGTTAACACCTTACACATTGGGGTCAGAGGTTAAAATATTTGAGCTGGATATCAAATATTAATAACAAAAGCCTACAAGCTGTTAGGTTGAGTAATCCAACTACAAGGATCAATATGTTATCGTTCAGCAGTAGTTTAAATTTTTTAACTGTTATATCACATCAAGTATTTTTTTTATTAATGTCTGATATTGTTGATCCTATGGCTTCAATACATTAGGGTGGAATAAAAAACATCAGGAACTAGAGGTAGTAAAGCCAGGAGAACAGTGTTTTTTGATACAGTGTTTCCCCAGAAATAAGAGTCTTATATTCATTTTTGCTCCCAAAGATGCCTACATCTTTTTTTCAGGGGATGTCTTTATTTCCATGAAAAATACGGTACTGGGGTCTCAAGTTGGGGGGGGTCACTGACACAGGGGGGGGATCAAAATGACACAGGAGACTCAGAGAGGGGGATTACCATTTTAGTAACCCCTTCTGATCCTCCTGTGCCATTTTTAGTAACCCCTTCTGATCCTCCTGTGCCATTTTAGTAACCCCTTCTGATTCTCCTGTGCCATTTTGATTACCCCCTCTGATCCCCCCCTGTCCAGAGAGTTAGGCTATGTTTCCATTACGTCGGGAGGTCCCAACGTAGCAGATAGACTTTTACCTGCTCTGTCTTCACGGCACCAAGCTGTCGAGTACGTTCAGCCTCTGCACCAGCGGATGTGTAAACAGACCATCCGCCAAGCAGGCAATGTCTGTGTGATACGTCTGGACCCCTGCTAGCAGGGGGGTCCCGACGTGTAATGGATACAATCCATTACAGTACCGTATCTTCGGGGGGGGGGGGGGGGGGGGGGGGGGGGTCTTATATTTCAGCGTGAGGCAAAAATGTAAGGGTGCCTTATTTTCCGGTAACAGGGTAATATTCAGCAATGGAAAATTCTTCCCATATTTGTATTGATACTATTTTGATCCACGGCTGATTTATCGAATGTTCGACCGCTGTGTGCATTCACAGCGATCCAATAGGCAAATTTGGCAACGGCTCAAAGCTGCCCACCTGAAGCGATGGATCCCAAAACATTGATCAGCCAAAGAATGGACATCTGTTTTTCTATGGCCAATGGCATTACTTTGGATGGGGAAAGGCTAGCACACAAAGGTTCCGATTCTCGGACTGACCACACCTTATGTCACCATTACTATGCATCGCAGCGTTTATGGACGGCTTTAATCATGGTGACAATCTTCTTTAATACAACTACATAAAACACTACTGCGAAAGTAATACGTCTGTTGACTCCTTATGAAACCACAACACCATTTTCTCAAAATTGCTGGGATTTTATTTGCCTCAGGCTTATGAATTGCAACCAAAGACATTGTGCAAAGAAAGCAAAGATTAAGTACACTTCAGGGAAAAGCTGATTATCCACATTGGTAACAAGTTTGAAGAAAACGGGAGCATGGAGAAATAAGCATTCCATCATACTATATATAGTTTGCAACAGTTAACATGTTTAACCAAAACTTCATAACAAATAGAAAGTGTGATAGAAAAAAGAAAAATTATTACTTTAACCATATAGTTTAAACGTTTAGAACTCTGTGGGGGGGGGGCACAAGTGGCAGAAGGGGAAACATTAGGAAAAGAACTATAGCAAATTAACACCCTGCATGCCAGCGGAGCCATAGCATGGAAATCGATGACCGCAGCCTTCCAGCAGCAAAGGGGTTAACCAGTACATAAGTTGCGTATATGTACCACAATCATAAAGAATAAAAAAAACTGAAGAAAAAAAATCCTGAACCACAGCAACATAAAACGAATAAAATCGCCTGATGAAAAATAAAATAACCAGTTACTTCTAACAGTTTGTCCCATTTTCTGTTGCTACAAAAAAGTGTTTTTCAGCTTTGCACTGATGTAAGCTGCACCATAGCATAGGAAACCAGGCGCAGGGGACCCAGCTAATGTCCATCTACAGAAATGTACTAACAATCCACAGTTTTCTTTTAAAAATGTGACACTTGCCTAATATTGCAAGCCCATTTTGGTGACAATGTTACAAAAATGTTTTTACTTTTTTTTTTGTACACGATGAGATCCATGTATGCCTGACACTAGTCTAACTTTACATCTAGATGAGAAGTAGTGATATCAACCCCATTGTGTATTTTCTCATTTTTATTAGAAAAAAAAAAACATTGGATGAGTTGAAAATAGAAAATGACAATCTCTGTCCAGAAAACAGTTTTCTTGCTCATCACTCGTCATCGCTTCCGCTTACTTCAGATTGATCCTGTGAGGAGAACCCGTAGAAAGGACAGTATTAGAATAAAAACTAAACATTCCAAGTCAAATGCTGAGACATAGAGCAATTCATTTACAACTTGCAGATCTACTTGTGTGTGGGTAAATGTTCCAATAACATAAGCTTGTAAGAGAAATAGGAGTAAATCCTTTTTAAAGTGCTGTAACTTACATTCAGATGAAAACAGTTGTATTGAACAAGCACACATAGGATACCGGGATCTTTACTAAACAAATGGCTTAAAGCCTAGGTGCCCAACCTGCGGCCCTTTGGGCGGCCCCCCTCAGTCCTCCACTTGCAGATCCCAAAACCTTACTGTTCATGCATAGGAACTCCTATTAAATCACATAACTTCTGAATCAAAATGTGCATCACCATACTACAGTGTTACGCAATGCTTGAAGTATCATTTAACATAAGTTTTGTTATTTAAGAATAAAAAATAATGTCTTCTAGTTATGTATGTCATTTCCACATTAAAAATGCTTATACAGTATAGATAAATGTTATGTGCAGCCCTTTAGTGATGCAGAGGGCCGCACTTGTGGCCCTTCATATAAACTCAGTTGCCCACCCCTGGCTTAAAGTAACCGGTTTCATTTCTCTACAAAGAGGTGGAGGGCATTCCTCACGCTTTCCTTCCAATCCTTATATAACAGCTCTGAATACTCTGATAAAAAGCCACTTTGATCAAGCTTCCTTTACTTTCCTATAGACCCAGACAAACTTCGCAGTAATTGGACGATTGCAGATTCTAGAGAGCCAACAAAAGTTCTAACAGATTTAAAAGCTGATCTATAGAAGGTAAACGTCAGTACTATAGGAACTGCTGTGATACATTTACAGAAAGGTATATATGGGCACACAAACCTAGACGATAAATTTTGGCTTGAGTAACCAATACCACTCATCAGAAGGATAGTTAAAATGCATAAAATTATCAGCATAATTTCTAAAGCCGGCCATAGACTTCAGCAGATTTCTCCGCAGATGAACCTGCGTGATGATGTCATCATGTACAGCCAATTGTGTCAAGAATCGGCTGTGCACTCTGTGTGCCGGCAGTTACCTTGGATGAGAGTGCTTGTCCCCATCCAATGTAGTGAAGTCGATCTTAAATTTCATGTATGTAAATCTGTAGAACGATTTTCAGGCAGATTTTGCTACCGATTCAAGATGGGCGCATTAGATTTGCCGCAAATCAAACCATCTATGGCCAGCTTAACATCTTCAATCAAATCAGTATTTAATTAAAAATGAAAAACGGTAAATAATGACCTGCATACTCGAAAAATTTAAAATAATTAAAAAAAACACCCTATTTTTGAAGTTATCAGTAAGAATATATTATCATAACACATGTATGGCCATCTAGTCTGCTAGCACATCACAGCCTGTGGACTTACAGCTTTCACAGAAGTGTGCATGGCCAGCCAAAATAAGTGAAACCTCTAAATGTAGGTGTTCCAACTTACATTATCATCTTGATCTTCATCGCTGTCATAGTCACTGACAACTGGTTTAGCTTTACCACGACTTTGACGCTTTTTCCCCTTCCCCTTATCTCGATTCTTTTCATCTTTCTTATTTAGCTTGATTTTCACCTTCACTGATTTTGCTATATAAAAAAAGAGGATTATTAATGCACAGAAAACACTCCATTAATAAAAACATAATTTGTTAAGTTATAACTAGCTCTGTCAGAAGAATCTTCCACAAGCAGCATGATTCTTTCCGAACAAAGGGTTCCAGAAACTGGTCACCCACCAGTCCAAGGCTTTTTATTAATATATATCTAAATAGATATATATAAAATGTAGGAAGATCAAGTATGGAATTAAAATACTGGATTATTAGAATCTAAAACAACCAAACATAGTAACCATATCCAACAAATTAGTTTGAGTGACCAAAATAAAACAAAGGCCAATGCTCACAGCAAAGTAATTAAATAACCATTTGACAACATTTTTGGGTTAATAATACTGGCACTGGCCACAAAAATTAAAAAATATTATAAAAAAATCCCCTCCATAGAGAATGAATGGACACGATTTTTGATCGTGTGTGGACGTGTTTTAAAAATGGCGTCCATTTATTCTCTATGGAATGTTACCCAACAATAACCATTACAATAGTGATGTTCTCATCCTATTAACAAAGCTGTGTTTTTGGTTAGAACTGCAGCTTGCCAAGCTGCATATATTTCCATGTAACATAGAACTACGTACAATGAAAGGAAATCGCACATCAAATCACCCTTTTTTATTTTATGACATGACGATTACCTAGTGTAAAAGTGACTAGAAGCTTGTTCTGGGTCAGTTACTCAAAGTACTGAGGCCCAAAACATTCAGACAGTATTCAGCCTCCATATTCTTTTTGATAAGATTGGAGACAATAAAAAGGTACAAGACTAGAGATAATTTTTTTGATAAACCCTCATATTTATATGCTCATATTATTGGTTGAATTAATGATTTTTGAAACCAGTAAAACATGATCAGACAGCCAAGAAGAACACTAGGTAAAAATCCAGGGCGTTGGAGTGGGAGTCAGAGTCGGAGACATTTTTGGGTACCTGGAGTCTGTGTCGGCAAAAAATGAACCGACTCCTACTAAATTTAAATAGGATTAATAAAAAAATAAAGTTCAAATGTCCCAATTAGCAATAATGAATAGTCATAATGAACGACGTCTCTGCTAGAAGAATAAACACATGCCGTACATAACATTACAGCGGCCATTGTGACCCTAGCCTAAAGGCCCCCACACACATACCGAGTGGGGGCCGACAGACCAGCTCAGATCAGCTCTAGAGTGCAGAGTGATGACATCATCATGCTGCTCTCCAGAGCTGACAGCATAGACACCCTTTGTGTGCCAGCCATTAGCTTCAATGAAGACGCCGGTCCCCATTGAAACTAACAGCATCGGCCGGAGATTATCGGACATCGGACAGCGATCTGTCGCCCCATGTGGGCACCCCCATCGGTCGGCAGCAAAATCGGCCGCCGCTCGGTGCATGTATGGCGGCCTTAACTCTCGCTGATAATGAAGTAAATGTGTGTTGCCGGACTAGAGACGCTTGTATAAGGGAGGGAATGGATTGCCAATAGTTCAAGACTGAAGCTGGAAAACATTTGAAAAACCGCTGTAATTCAGCTGAGGCGACAAATACTTAGATTGTTAGCTTTAATCATGACTATGGGATTCAAGGGAAATCATGAATCATGTTTGAAGTGTCCCTTCGCCCGGCCTCTTCTTGGACCCTTCCACTGCCCTATCTTCAGCAGAAGATCAGAACACTAATGTTCCTTACCCCTATCAGTCATAACCCCAACCATGATATTATTCATGGGTACTTGACTGGATTGTTATGTTTTTGTGCATGTTTTTTTTTTTTTTTTGTATGGTTGTATGGAACACAGCTCAATTCCTGTACCCT
>CM070032.1:101068299-101088039 GCA_036250615.1 Ptychadena robeensis | reverse complement strand
TGCGCGTAGAGCTCCGGCGGGATGCCGGAAACGGCGGGCAGTGTACTATGTACTATGTACCTTGATATGGGCGGTGCGCTAGGGAGGTTAATTGGCCGATTGATCACACCTGCGATTCCCGGCAGAATCGCCGGAATCGATCAGATGATGAATCGATTGGACATGGAATCCGACACGTGTATGGCTAGCTTTAGTCTGGTGAGGGCTGTTACAAGTAGGGTCTGATCTCTGGGCTTTGTTAGGTATTTCACAACTTGTATATGGGCAAAAGAAACATGATTGTGATGGTTAAAAAGCACAACCTGGGTCCTTCAATGAAAACATAAGATTTTATCTTTTAGCAGTTTTTACTGCTGGGGTAGGAAATTGGGAGCGAAGTTGGGCAACAAAAGCATAAATGGCTATCACTCGTACCATATTAATCAGATCATAAGACACACCTGACCATAAAAAACACACACAATATTTAGAGCAGGAAAACAATGAAAAAAATATCTGAAGTGTTTGAATCAATTGGGGAAAAATCCCCAATGCAATACCAATTTCAGACACAAGATGTCCCCAGTGAAAACTTGTCATCAATTTACAGATTACATCAGCTACTTTTTCACACATCCGGGAAGGGAGGGGGCGAATTGAAACGCCGCATACTGCTATATATGTATAGTGCATCAAATATGTAACACATTTCTAGATTCATTAGTAACAATGCATGGGAAATACCACTATTTTCTAAGAAAGGCTACTTAGCATTTGAATTTCCTATGGGGTGCAATGTAAGTGCTAGCAGGACTGAACATGGATCTCATTCCTGCATACCTGTCTAGGTTGTTAGCATGTCTATAAAAAGCTTGTGTCAAAATTGTTGATTTCACAAACAATAGAATTCAGAACTAAGAATATGTTGTGTTTTGTTGATGCCAGCTGCAAAGTTTAACTTTTAGCCCAAAAACTCAGCAAGGTGGGGGCAAAAAAAATTTTTCTTACCCTTACCCCCAACTTACCTGTCTTTATAGTTTATTACAGTATCAACTATAGCATTCATCTGTTTGGTTAGCTTTGGTGGATTTGGCGACAACTTTTCGGCTGGAGGTCGTCCCCTTCTCTTTTTCTCTTTCTTTTCACCGTCTTCTTTCACAACAACAACAACTTCTTTATCAACATTTCTTCTCCTTTTGCGTTTTTTCAGCCGAACTTCCTCTTCCATTTCCTCCAAATTGCCGTCCTCGATCGCCTATGGGACATTTTTATTTAATTAATACACGTATGGTGAACTTCATGAAGCTTACTAACAACTGCACACACTTGTATACACACACAGGAGAGAGTTCACAAAAATAAGGGCTACAGTACAGCTGTTTGGATCATTATCAATCCACCAAAGCATATGGAAGTGAAGAATATGGGGTTCAGTTGGAATCTCGAATATCTTTAAAGAACAATACTCCTACAGCAATTAATGTTTCCCATAATACAAAACCCACTATTAAAAAATCCAACATGGAAAGGGGTACCCTCCAAACCAATGCAGCAGGTGCACAGACCTTCTTGAACAATTGATCACTGTGCTTGTTCATGGAAAAAAGATCCTTCTGGAAATGAACGCAGCCCACGTGGAGCGACTGATCCCTCTCCAGAGAAAGCTCGATCCAACATGTTGGCATATTGCTATTTGATCTCCATCCAAAGTACCGGCCAAAGTATTGCCCAAGGTGGTGCAGATCGTTTCGACCAAACAATTCATTGCATCACTACGCTGTGATCGATCTTCTATCAATTGCATGGGAATCGACCAGTGTATGGATGGCTTTATTTAACTCTATCTACCAAATAAAGTAAACTATTGTTGTTTTAACTAACCAGTTTCCTAATGCCAGTGGAGTTTTTGCTAAGGGTTCATTAACGCACAGTTTCCCAAGTTGCTGCAAATTTACCTGTACTGCCTAGGCCAACCTATCACATTCAAAGTATTCTTCCTGTGTAATCTCTGCAACAAAACCTTTCCAAAGCAGCAATTTTGATCTACAAGGCCAAAAGCCTATATGATAAAAAAACATCCCTGTCTTTTTTTCATAGCTACTCACCTTTTACTTTTGGGACTTAGTAAAAAAAAAAGACTGGGTTAGGTTACTACAAGACAACTACTCGTTGCAGTCAAGAGGTAAACTTTTTCAAAAACTTCAATGTGTCCACATAAACAAGATGTCTGCCATCAGACTATAATAATATAGCTTCATAACATATAATACACAAAAACAGACGAAACAAGCAAAAATACTAAGTCCACAAAAAAAATAAAAAATAAATACCACAAAATACCATTACACGCAGATAATAAAGCGTAATCCATTGTAGGTGTAGGGATTGCAGACTACCTTTATATGCAAGTAGTAAGGACAAATGTGAGCAAGAATGGAAAGTTATTTTTTTTCTGTCAAAAATACTGAATGGTAGAAAACCAAAAAGCATGTGATCAAACCGATTCAACATTTCAACTGTCAAAAACTCAAACATGCAAAAATAGAAGGGAGAAGGAAGCACAGGAACATCTGTTGTAACATGTAGATAAACAGTAGTTATGCATCTTAAAATATTGTCTGCGTACAAATGTTTACCAGCCTTTGACAGCAGCTGAAATGAAGTCTAATCAAATGGCAATTACCTTCACTTTTTCACAGCACCACACATAGCCAATATTTACAATCAGAAGAGTAGAACAATCAACAAGGATAAAAGCAGTTTATGGCCAAAAGAGAATTTTTCCTAAATTCCTTTGTGAGAAGAGGAAAGTACAAATCCCAGACATGAAAAGTCAAAAACGCACACACACACACAAAAAAAGGAAATCCTCCAACCTGGCATGAGAGCATGCCAAAAAGGACTGGCAGATCGCTTTCCTATGTATCGCGGCAAAGTCTAAACCCACCGAAGAAACATAAGCAGAAAATCCTGAGGGACAGCTCCAGACTAGGCCTTAATAATCAGAAGTCAATTTTCATCATGCTTGTGGCGTTCAGACACAATCACCATAAAGGATGCACAAAATCTGCCGACTAGCAGGGGAAAAAAATGGAATATGAATCTGACAGAAAAATACAGTGCCATTAATATTTATGTGGCCAACACGGCATTAGCCATCATACTGCAGCTAGCAAACAATTACGCTCCTCAATGTCTAGCATGCCCTGTCTGACAGCTTTAAAATTTCAGCCTAAAACGCAGCACACACAAGGCAGTCAACAGTTAAGGGTATTGCTTTCCTTGAGCACTCGGATGAACAGAGAAACACGAAGAACAGCAGCTTTTGATGTGCTACACACCTACACATGCCTGTTATACAAGTTCTAGCGTATCTTCGAGACGACAAGGAAAAAAGGATATTTACCTTACCACTATCAGCAGGCCGGCTATCGGAAATCACTGTTAGTGGGGACAAAATTAACAAGCCAGCAAAGCAGCGAGCTGCTAGTCTCTTCATCAGCTGATCAGGGAGAAAAAAAAAAAAAAAAAGCAGGGAGCCGGGGAAAGGCTATGTTTTCATATACAAGTAATTTTATTTTACAGAAAATGTAATACTGGGGAGACTGATATTCAAATGTGCTGTTTCATTCTGCCTAGCACAAGGCCTGAAGCCTTCTTCCTATAGTCCTGCTTTAATATTGACAACTGCTTATCATATTTACCCTCATTATTCCAGGCACAAGAATGAGATAATCATCAAGGGCAATCGTTCATCTTAGTCACTAAATTCGGAAGGACATTAAAGGTGGAGTGAGGAGCTGCACCAGGCAATGATCGTCTGCGAGGAACATCCCAGGTAAATATGTGTAATATTAATTATTTATGCGGGAGCCATAATGGAATTGTCATCTATTTTGCATCATTTTCACCTAGACAGGTAAGACTTTTCTTTCATACAGCATACGTAGTATTCTGTGCAATGTAGAATATATCTTTCCTAGAAAGCGCTTGTATCAAATGAAAATACTGTAACATGCAGAAACATTCCATTTGCATGTTTTTTTCATTCATACAATTATTACATCTAAATTTTTATTCCTTGTGATATCATCTTGATTTTAACTAAATGTTGTTTAGCTTCATGAATAAAGTTGGCAGGTAAACCATGCGTTTATATATGGATAAATCATAATAACCTATTCCTATATGGATAAAGAAATACAACCATTTTAACATCATATTTTAAGGGAAGGGGTCAGGAGTAGAAGGTTATGTTTTGAGACCACTTCAGGTAAAATAATAAAAATATAAATAAAATGCTGAGAATCCATCAAGGCATCAAAATGTAATTGAATGGTTATTAGAGGGATGGGCTACCGATGTCTGATGGTAAGAATTCTATTGTGTCTTTAAATTAAAATGCACACTGCCTCTTTATGCTTATAAATGCAAAAGGGAAAAAGGCCACCGCCTTCCTGCATACAAGGGAGCGTTACCAGATAATGTATGCATACAACGCAGACAACTGGACGCTAAAAAACACATCATCCTATATACGGCTAGACTTCCAGTGATTATGGGTGACATGAAATGAAACGGAAGAGAGAAGACAGAATGGCCATCCAAATCTTCGGCACAGTAATTATAAATCACAAAGACAAATCCCACATTTCTGATTGGTGACGTGCTGCAGTGAGACCTTATTCAGTACGGTGACGCCCCTCCCGCTGATCGGCTTCTCAATTTAGTGAGGTGAATGGAAAGGCAGGCGCAAGGACTGAGCAGTGAAATGCTTAACCCTCCGAAGCCCGAGATCTAAAGCAAGAGTGGAATCGAGTCTGTTTGTAGAATAGTACAAGGAAAGGGAACAAGATGATGGAATTTGAGGAAAACATCCAATTGTTATATATTTAGGTCATCTGCCAACCAGGTGTGGTAAAACGTACCCAGTTTGCTTTACTATTCAGAAATATTTAGACCCTGTGCACACAAGAATGCAATTTTACATACGATCAAGCAATCTGTTTTTTTTCTGCAGGAAAAATTTCAAAACACTACACCGATATACGATATCCAGCCCTTTCCATTCAAATGAATTATAGATTTAGCCAATAAAAGACGGATCAAAACATTGAGGGCCCTTTAACACTATATGTGCTGTGTATGTTGCAAAAAAAAAAAAAAAAAAAAAAAAAAACGCAGCGTAAGCGCATGCATTTTATTATTTTTTTTATAACGCTCCACTGCGTGCATTCAAAATGCATTTTTCATGCTTTGTTCAAAAACGCAAGCGCAAATGCAGATGTGCAAAATGCGTACTGATTATATATATATATATACACACACACACACACGACAGAGAAGAAAAAAACCTCACACATGTCCGGTACTAGTAGTTTGTCATATTCAAGCAGACAGGTGTGAAAAAATTTAACTAGCAATAATCCTATATAGAGATTGAAACTCTGGATTGAAACGCTGCAGCTCCTGTGCTTGATAGCTAAGGTTCAAACTGCATGAAATTTGGACTCCTATATTGATATTTGGCCTCTCATTAGGCATCTTGTGGCTTTGATTAGCTATGAAACATGTGTAACACCATTAATTAAAGCCAGTGGTAACTACTACTATAGTTCTGTTATGATATGGATGAATGATAACTTGTACAGAGATCTGGCCATGGACCTAGTACAGACAAGTGATCCTGTATTATATAGTCAACTTTCTAAGTTACACCCACAGTAAGTTACTGTAGAACTAAAAAAGGGGTACTTTGGAGTGTTGTGACAAACATTTAATGTGTTTACATTAATGCGGCTGCTAAGATCCGCCACCGCTAAGAACCGCATCTCATGCGGTTTATAGCTGCGGCCATTCACCTCTATGGCCACGGTCAGAGGCCGCGTAAGAGTGCGGACCGTGGTCAAAAACTCGATCAACCACGGCAGTTCTATCCGCCCCGTAGGCAACCGCGGGCTTCCGCATAAGTGAAAGCAAGCCCTTGGTTAGGACAGAAAATATCCAGTGTGCCTAAAATTTTGTGTGCACCAAACAAAAACTATTAGCCTAAAGCCCCCCATACAACTTTAGATCACTCCATACAATTTCCATTAGACCTACCAACAACTATGTAGTACCGGGTCCTCCCTGATAGAATACATCGTGATTGGAAGGTTTAGAAAGGTCCTCATATTACATGGTTGTGGTAGAAGAAAAGTTGATACAGAAATTGTATGGAAAGATGATTTGGTGTATTTCTACTCAATTTCAATATACATGCGTTTATTTTTCTTTACACCATTTACAAGTAGTTTGTAATCTAAAGAAGGAAATCTACTTTTCCACATTAACATTACTACTTATGAATTTCAAAAAGTTCCTAAAATGAATTAATGTATCCGTCCATAAGCACCCCATTCCGTCATATAGACCACAAAGGCTTACGTCCATTAAATATTTAATTCTACATTTCTATAATCTGAATAGTGTAAAATTCTATTTATTCAATGGGAAAGTGTCCCTGCGTCTTATGCTTCGAATGTGCTAAAAAATATTTTTGTTTTTTTAGTTCCAACCATCCTAGAAGCAATAGCTTTTTGCATCTCAGGAGGCAGACATGTATTCCATTCCCTTTCAGCCAAGCCAAAAAGCCACTGCCAAAAAGACATCACATCTGCATTAGCACTACCCGTTCTCTGAACACACTGACCAACTTATGGAGAGATACATTTTACACTTAGACAGCATGAGTTGTATATTTACATTAACATTCTGCATACATACACAGAACCTCCCATATGTAAATAGCCGCTCATGGGCAAGTTGTTCAGTGCCAGATTGTAAAATGTGTCTCTTCATAAGTCAGTCAGTGTGTTCAGAGAAAGGGTACTGCTACTGTATACATACACGATAAAGTTTCAGCCCTGCACTGCAACAAAGACCTCCCTCCTGTCACTGGCCTTTTGGCTGGAGGAATACAGAGTGAATAATACATGGTCCAGTCCTGCCCAACTATAAGGACCTAGCTTAAGGGTGGACAGAAGGCTTTGCATAGGGATGTTAAAACTCTGGCCCAGGGGCCAAATCTGACCTGCGGTCTGATTACAGTTACCCTGCAAGTTTGCTGCTTTAATTTTATTCAATAAGAAATTTGATTTCACATGTATTCTAATATTAGGCTTTGCTATGTTTCAGTTTTAATATTTCAGCTTAGTTATGCTGGTTTGTTTCCATATGACTGTTCTACCTGATCTTAGAAGGAAAACTTCCAAAACGTCATCTACAAACTCAGATTGGTGAAAGAGAGAAGAGAATATAGATCTGAGAGAGCGAGAGAATATAGATCTGCAAATGTTGGTCACCAGGTATAGAATGACCAACCACATAATAGGTATACATTTTGGGGTTACAGACACTTTAAAAAACTGTTCTCAAATGGATAGTAGATGTTTAAAAAAAATTTCCAGTTAAAGCCTGTGGAAACTGTATGCAGCTGTAAATTCTCTTTAGAAGAGCCTTTAAGAAATAAAAAAAAAAAAAAAAACAACAACAGAACTATTTTCATTCATAACCATTGTAAACAAAGTGCGAGAAAGCTTAAATCACAGCTATTTTGGCTGTCAACTACTAGAAACCACAGACTGGCTCATTAAAAATCATCCGTGTGAACAAAATGTTAGGCAATTAATTCAACTTTCACCCAACATTACTCATGATGAGTAAATGTCGTGTATTCTGAAGATTTACCTCTAGTGAAAGTTTTGTGTTTTTTTTTGTATTTTGTGACATGTATTTTTTAAGTCAGAGTCTACCTCCTTTCATTATGGAGGGCAAAAAACAAAACAATGTAATACAATTTCTAAACTGCCATTGAGAGCTAAGGGAGGTTCAAGCACTGTTTCTCTAATGGATGAGGCTTGATGCACACTAACAAGGGTAGGTGGTATTTGTTTATTATTGTAAGCTTCTCAAAACGGCATTCTGGCTCACCATCTAGGTGTATCCTCAATTAACAAGAGCTATATGCAGTGGTGCACATAACTTTTTTTAGTGAGCTCCTCAGATGAGTACCAGGAGATGGTGTTTGGTACTCGCCCCATATGTATAGGGTCTTCCTCACTGTCCTCTGCACCAGCATCCTGCATGGTAGATTCTGCTGCAGATAGACCTCCCTGTTCTTTACATTTAACAATACAAACTGAAAGAAATTTGGCAATCTAAAAAAAGGTAATGTTTACAGTAGTGTATATATGATAAAGTGAAGTTTTTGTATAGCTTTTTAATGTGTTCCAGCTTTAATGTCAACTTAATCTGCAATACCCACTTTATCCACCAGATGTCACTAGGAAGCACTTGCTGTCAAAGCACAACACAAGCATGGCTTCCTTCTCACACATCGGGGAGGAGGAGGGAAAGCTGCATGCAGGTCTCCCCCTCTGTGTAGTATGCAGATGTGCATACTAACCATAATAAAGGATGCAGATGGCTTGTTTTTAGTTTTGGGTAATAGCGTACTACTTATGTGCAGCCCTGTCTATATGGAATAGATAGATCATTTGGAGTCAGTTCAAATGCCACTCCAGCCTCTTTCTTTTTCAAATCAGGACAAAACGACACCTATAGACCCGACTATCTAAAAATTATTAGTAGAAAAACATAATGTCAGACATTTCAACAAAAAACTGTTCATCACGATTTCTTGTGTTGAGAATTTTTTTTTTTTTTTATATAAGAGATTTGTCTGGGCTCTAATCCCACTCCCTGAATGCTGTCAAACAAGAACCAAAAACAGAGTAAATAATGTTTGTGCACAGCCTAAAGCTTCAACTACATCCGATTTACAATTTGGCTTGGGCTACACTATGCGCTGAGGTCAACATTCAGTTAGCGCAAACCCCCCATTTGTTCAGTTTAGCGCCACGTTATTGGCCATGCTACATGAAGTTAATGCGGCGGCGGCTTTAAATCACTACATTGGTCTGACACGTCCATTGACTTCAATGGGTGCATCATACATTAAGCCTCTGTTGCATTTATGTCAACCAAGTGTTCCATGTAAACGCAACAGAGGCTCAAACCAACGGATCATGGGCTATGACTGGCTGTGTTGACAGCCTAGTCATAGCCTTTTGCCATCAGTGACGGGCTTGTGCACTGCGCTAAAATCCTGGTGCTCAATGCAGGGCATTTAGAGCAAGTGTAGCCCTATCCCTACTTGTTTACAAAATTATAATTAAGAAATGAATATAAAAACAAAAACAGAACTGTAAAATCAAAATCCATTATGGGACACAGCAAATGTTTACTTTTAATGTATGCTGCTGCCTACTAGAGATGGTTGAATCATTTTGACGATTTCAAGTTAATTGCAAAGCCCCTGAAAATGGTATCATCACCTTTCATGCTGGAGATGTAGAGAAGGGTTGCGGGTATACTACAAAATATGTTTCCAACACAAATAGTTTTTACACAAATAAAGTTCAAAATCAAGTCAAAATGTAAAAAAAAAACAAAAACAAAAAAAAACAAAATCGGAATTTTGAACCTAATTCATGCAAAAACTACATGTGCTAGAGCAAAACTTTTTTTTATTTTAAATGTTCTCCCAATCCTTCTCTACATCTCCAGCAATTTTGGTGCTGATATCATTTTCAGAGGCTTTGCAATCAGGTCACAAAGTCAGCAAGTCTAAAAATTCTACCATCTCTACAGCCTACACAAGGATTGGCCCCCCGGTAATGCTGTAGTACTGCTTTCTGGCTTGCATACATAAACAGAACCAAGCAAGAAAAGGGTTTCTTAAAAATGCTTCATTCTTTTTTATCCAGTCTCTAATCCTATATGGCGCTTCATCCAGAGGATGAGGGATCGCACAGTACCACAGTGTTAGTTACTGTGAAAGTTTTAAAAATGAGGAAAACCCCAGTGACCAAAATAGGAGGAGTAGTTTCCAATTCTCAGCCCAACTGGCCAACTCTTGGAGGGATCTTTAAAACCGGGAAACCATTAAAGCAGTGCTAGAAACCCCAGGTCCTGAGAATCATTCGGCAGATAGCTTGTTGCCAGAATAGGGTCTTTGAGCTATTTGAATGGAATCCACACAAATCCATAAAAATTGGTCCTGCCTAATTGCTCTTGCTGTGATAAAGGACTTTAGGACTAAGAAAATGGATGTGTACAACAAAAATCGTGCTAGTAAAAATAGCTTATTCTTTGCCCAGAAGACCCAATGAAGAGACGTCTATTCTCCAAGGGAACTAGCAAGAAAGCTGAAGCATAGGGGTTCTACCATGTTCTTGTTTGATCAGAATATAAAGACTTCCAGCAATCAAAACAAGAATAAAAGTGGGAACTCTGATTTCATGTCTTCTAAATCCCAGTATACCCACTGAGCATACATGGGTCGATTTTTGAATAGATTTAAGCATATTATTGCGCGTGTCCGCGGTGATCGATTGTTCTTGAATCAGTTGCGACCACCCTTTTGATCGAACAGGGAACCAACATATCGATAAACCCTGTTTGATCTCCATCACTTTGGATAGGGACCGATGGGAGGCGCATTGATTCTTGATGAAGCTCGAGCACAGTGTGGTCATCACGCTGCGCTCGAGGGTTCATCGATTGCACAAGCATTGAATCTGTGTATGGTCTAGGTTGTCATCTGTCTTCATGAGAGAGACATTTGCATGCCACTTCATCTGATATTTCCAAATCCGAAATTACACACTTTATACATGCTTTGCTTGGGAAGACAAGTCAGGTTTAAAAAGAGATACTTAATTGTTGTAAAAAATTGTGAAGAAACAGAAAAGACTAAATCCTGTATTTCACACCTGATATGCTCATATATAATGGCCAGTGCATTAAATATATTACCCGCTGTTCCCATAGGGACTTCATCCATAGTTGTGTTTGTAAACATCACCATGTGACATCCAGTGCCTGCCCAGTGGATGTGGGATCAGCAGGTAAATATTCACAGGAGTGACTATTACCTGCAGTGACCCCCAGGCATATCAAGGCATAGGTACATACAGCATGCTTATACAGAGGCCAAGCATTACAGACTGGAGATTCACAGACTCAGTCAGGGCTCCAGGCAGTGCCTCCTCTCTGCTTTTAAATGTTGTATACTAGCATATACACTGGAGGAGGGGCACTGCTGAGAGCCCAGAATGAGTTGGAGTCTCCAGGCTGACAGCCATTCTTTCCCTCTGATCAAGTATACCAGTATTTACTCGGGAGGAGGGGCATTGCTGAGAGCCCAGAATGACGAGGAGGGTCGGTGCAGCAAACTGGAGAATCAGAGCAGATGTGAAGAAAGATTCTGTAGTTCCCCTCTTCCCCAGAAAATACTGGTATACAGCATGTCTCTTCACCTCTGGTGGAGCACTCAATCTTCTCTATAGGAAGCACAGACAGGGGGGGGGGGGGGGGGGGGGGGGGGGGTGAGTGAGAAACATAGATCAACGCTGCAACAATCTGTGTGCTAGTTGAGAATTGTATAATACCTATATATACTTAAGCTGTGTGTCCTAATAGAGCCATCCTTAAAGTTGTGTGGTTAGCTGATGGGGGTTAGGGTGAAGAATTACTAGTTCATGCAAATCTATAGGTGTTAGTAGGGGTGGCATAATATACGCTTCTGTGCCTAGGAACGTTTATATACAGTATGTATGCCACTATTATACTATTAAACTTCCAATACACCCACCACAGCCTCAATTACACTCCATTAAAGTTCCCACCTGCAACCTTTTCTTTTTTACTTACGTGAAGCAGTGTTAGGCTTTGTTTCCATTGAAGCATTCCCGTGCGGTTGCCACCGCACGGCTGAACGCATGCCTAAAGTTTCCGCACGTTTTTTGTGATGCGATTTTTTGCAGCTGTGGATGCGGTTGTGGTGCGGATGCGTTTCAAAACGCTGCAGCTAGCGTTCAGAAACGCACCCTAAACAGCATCCGCACCCAAACTCGCACAACCGCACCAGTGGAAACTATATTAAAGTTTCCAATGGATGCGGTTGTGTGCGGGGGCGGCCGCACAGCTGCAACCGCAAGGGAACGCTACAATGGAAACAAGCCCTTACAGCCATTGTTAGGCCAAACTCATATTTTAAAGATTGTGGATATTAAATGTTGGTATTAACAATTCTCAGTTTGGCTGTCCGTAATGTTCCCAGCATGACAGGCAAAGCTTTTTCAGAGTACTGAATTTGTAATTTTTTCTGATGTGCAGAGGTAAGGCAAGAAACTAGCATTAGACTTACCGTTAACTCTTTTTCCATAAGTCTTTTCCAGGACAGCAAACATGAGAGATAGGACTCCACCCCAGAGGGAGGAAACACAACACCCGACAAAATTTTAAATAGTCCGCCTCCCAATCTCTAGGCAGTCTAAAGAAGAGTACTCAGGAGAGCTGAGTACTCCAGCAAATATCACACCACCAACCACATCATCATTAAGACAATAAAATAGGGTGGGAAGTCTGCTGTCCTGGAAAAGACTTATGGAAAAAGAGTTACCGGTAAATCTAACTCTAGTTTTCCCAATTACGTCTTTTCCAGTACAGCAAACATGAGAGGATGAACCAGCAGTTACCAGACCTAGGGTGGGACCACTGCTTGTAGGACCTTTCTGCCGAAGGCTTGATCCTGGGCTGACAGCAGGTCCAGTCTGTAATGCTGCAGGAAGGTGCCGAAGGATGACCATGTGGCGGCCTTGCAAATCTGCTCTGGCAATGCCCCAGCCCACTCTGCCCCAGAGGTGGCCCAAGCTCTAGTGGAGTGAGCCGTGATGTTGAGGGGACACGGTAACGCTGTTTCTGTGTAGGTTCTCGAGATGGCTTGGCATAGCCATCGACTGATGGTGGCCTTAGATGCCGCTTTACCCTTCCTGACCCCTGAATGAAGGACAAACAATGACGAGGAAGATCTAAAGGACTTGGCGATTCCCTGACATCCAACAGGTGAAAGATGGATTCCCCTGGGTTAGAGGGGTTGGCACAGAAAGATGGGAGAATATCTCCTGTGACCGGTTGAAGTTGGACGCTACCTTGGGCAGGAAACCAGGGTCTGTACGTAAAACTAACCTGTCCGGAAAGATCTGGAGGTAAGGGTGTCGTACTGAGAGCACTTGGAGCTCGCTCACTCTCCTGGCAGAGGTAATGGCTTCAGGAAAACCGTCTTGAGCGTGAGCAAAGATGGACAAATGTAATCTTGGTCAGGGAACCTACTGACAGACCCACTGAGTGAAAGGAGCTCCCGGGGGCAGCCTGGAACGAGATACCCCCCTCAGGAATCTAGCCACTAGAGGTTGCTCCGCTAGTCTACTGCCCAGAAAACTGCTTAGGGCTGAGATTTGTACCTTAAGGGCACTAACTGAGAACCCCAGATCTATGCCGTGTTGTAAGAAATCCAGTATGGATTGCAACCCGTACCCCAACTGATGATCCCTGCAGTGGTTACGGAAAACTCTCCAGACCTTCTGGTAAATCTGTCTAGTGGACACCTTCTGACTAGCCAGGATGGTGGCAATGACCCTGGAGGAAAACCCCTGACTTTCCAGAATCAGTGCTTCAGTTTCCAAGCCGTCAGGTGCCATGCCCCGTTCTGCTTGGTGTGAAGCGGACCCTGAGATAACAGGTCTGGGCGGTCCAGGAGCCGAAGTGGAGGCTCAACTGCCCATTCCAACAGCTCGGAGAACCATGCCCGTTTGGGCCAGTAAGGTGCTATCAGGATGAGGGACGTTGTCTCGTACCTGAACTTTCGCAGAACTCTGCAAAGAACTAACGGAGGCAAGGCAAACGCTAGGTGATGAGCATCCAGCCCCAAGGCCCGATCTCCCCTTGTGATAGAAAAATATAGAGGACATTTGGCGTTTTCCCTGTTGCCAAAAAGGTCCACCTCTGGTGATCCCCATCTGTCTACTAGAGACTGATACACTTGTTGGTTCAGACTCCACTCTGCCTCTGTCACCTGGTGCCTGCTGAGGTAGTCTGCCTGGACGTTCAGGACGCCTTTCAGGTGGACAGCTGTAAGGGATACTTCCTGCCTTTCCGCCCATCAACAGATCTTATCTGCCAAACCTAACAGGGACTGGCTTCTGGTGGCCTCTTGTTTGGTCACGTACGCCAATGTCGTGACGTTGTCCGACAATATCTGCACGTGCCTGCCTGCCAAGGCCGCCTGAAAGGATCTTAGCGTGCAGAGCACCCTCGGTAGCTCCCGAAAATTTGAGGATCGTCCGGCTTCTCTTCTGGACCACCGTCCCTGAGAAAAAGTGGTTCCCAAATGGGCCCCCCAACCCCACCCACTGGCGTCTGTCACTACCGGACACGGGTTGGGAAAGGTCCATCGAAGACCCTGGAAGATGATCCTTTCCGGTCTCCACCACCAAAGGGATCTGAACACCTTGGGTGATGGAGAAAAAACTTGTTCCAAAGCTGAATGGTTTCCGTCCCAGACCGCCAAGACCTGTGACTGAAGTGCCCGCATGTGGCCCACTGAATGGCTGGTATGGCCGAGACCATGTGGCCTACCACCCCCATCGCCTGCCTGATGGTAATTTCGGCTGCCCTCTGCAGATGTACAACTGCTGAGGTCAGCCTCCGCTTTTTCTCCTCTGGGAGAAAGATCCTCTGAGAAACAGAATCTATTTGATATCCTAAGAACTGGGTTGACAACTGCCTGCAAGTTCGATTTGCCCCAGTTTACCAACCATCCTAGATGCTGGAGGAACTCCAGCGCTACCACTAGATCCACCTGTAGACCTGCTGAGGAGTTGGCAAAAAACAGCAGGTCGTCCAGATATGGGATCACAGACACCTGCTTTAGCCTGAGCGGGGAGAGAGCCTCCGCCATGATCTTGGTGAAGACCCTGGGTGCTAACGACAGTCCGAAAGGGAGAGCCCTGAACAGAAAATGGAGAACCCTCCCTTCCCAGAGAATCGCCAACCTCAGGAACTTCGGATGGCAGGCGTGGATGGGAATGTGCAGGTAGGCATCCTGCAAGTCCACCGTAGCCATGTAGCAGTTGTGGTACAGGAGATTCCTGGATGTGAAGATGGTCTCCATACGGAAAGTCTTGTAAGCTATGTGCTGATTGAGAAGGCTCAAGTTCAGGATTAGCCTATACTTGCACAAGGGTTTTACCACCATGAACATATGGAAATAAAACCCCCCGCCTTGCTCTTCTGCCAGGACTGGAAACTATAACCTCCTGGTTCACCAACCCCCAAATGGATGGCATAAGTGCCCTTGCTTTTGCCTGGTCCCTTGGGGGAGGGGTGAGAAAAAACCTGTTGGGGGGAGGGGAGCTGTACTCCAACAGGTAACCCTGGTCTATAAGTCGTAGGATGTAAGGACTCTGGGCGATGTCTTTCCAGGCTTGGCAAAACCTGCTCAGCCTGGCCCCCACGAACCTGGCAGAGTCAGCTAGATTTTTTGTTTTGAACAGTAAACAAGGTGCCCCTCTTTTCATTGCCCTTGCCAGCCTGCCAGGGCTTTTTTTCTAGGTGGTTCCTTGAACTTGGGATCACTGAACCTGCCCCCCCCCCCCCCACCCACCCGAAAGGGTCGCTTGGCTGGAAATCTAGATTTCTTAGCTGGAAAAGCCTTCTATCTGCTGTTCTATCAAGGATCTGTTCCAGATCGGGCCCAAACAATAGATCGCCTGTGAAGGGAAGGCCACACAACCTGATCTTGGAGGCTGCGTCCCCTGGCCAGGTTTTGAGCCACAGGGCTCTTCTGGTAGCAATGGCTAAAGCCCCTGATCTGGCCACAAACCTAACTGACTCAACTGAAATGTCTGCCAGAAAGTTTGCCGCTTTAAAAAGAGCCGGCATACCTTCCAACATCTGATCTCTGGAAGTTCCCGCTTCCAGGTGCGCCTGTACCTGCGAGAGCCAGATATCAAGATTACGAGCCATGCAGGATGAGGCCAAAGCAGGCTTAAGAGCACACAAGCTGGATTCCCATCCCCTTTTAAGGAGTATGTCCATGCGCTTGTCCATGGGGTAAAAAAGCATAAACCATGGGGTAAAAAAGCATAGAGCAAGGTTCCTCAAACTATGGCCCACAGGTCAGATCAGGCCCTCCACAGCGTTCTGACCGGCCCATGGGTGCATTTCTTTCACAGCTTCTCTTAGCAGAATGGAAGCTGCCAGTCTGTACGGCACATCAGCGGGCGGCATGTCAGGTATGAGAAAGCGGATAGGCTCCACACTAGAGCCTCTGCGGCCACGCACCCTGTGTTCCCGTGCAGAAAGAGACAGGCAGGCGAGATGCTTTCACTCTCTGATGTGTGTGTGTGGGGGAGAGAGTGTGTGTGTGTGAGGGGGGGAGGTGTGGAGGAGGTGTGTGTGTGGGGAGTGTATGGTGTGAGTGGGGAAGGAGTGTGTGTGTTGGGGGGAATGATCATTAGGGGTTAGTGTGTGAAAAGTATTTTGGAGAAACATAAGAAACACATATCAATGCATATAGCAAAACACATGGCAGTACACATGAAAGTACACATCAATTCACATAGCAATGGATGCCAGATCTGGGTGAGTTTGATTACAGGGACTCTTATTTAAACCCAGTTTGGGTATACCCGCTTTTGCAACTCCTTTCGGGCACGCGACCAGGGAAGTTAATATTACTCAAGTAACCTCTTACATATGGTAACTGGGGCTGAGCACACGGACCTGCAGTATCACTCTGTGTCATTCATTATACCTGTCCTAGTCCACATTCTACACTTCTAGTAATCCAGCCCCCCAACAATCTCAGGGACAGTGAACTGGCCCCTTGGTTATAAAGTTTGATGACCCCTGGTATCATGATTAAAGGTGTCTGAACTAAGAAAATTGGTTTCAGATATACAGGTTATAACAGCAGAAACCTAAAGCCCCTCTAGTTTTTTTTACAGCCTGTAGTAAAAGTAGATATAATGATGGACTAGGGTCCCTGTCAATCTTTGGCAAGGTTATTTTATTTTAGGCAAGTAAAACAAAAAGCATCGGTGCATGAAGACCACAGTCACCACACTTTCTGAAGAAGTGCCCTGAATGTCATGAACAACGTGTGGTTTTATTTGCCTAAAATAAAAAGAACCTTTACCAAATACGAGCGCCTTCTTTTGAGCCCCATTTTTTTTTTTACGGGGACCCTAGTCCAGGATTTATTTTAACCACCAAGGGAAGGTCTAAGCCACCAAGTAGGCTTGAGGCAACACGAGTGCAACCATCGGATAACACACACTGAGTAGGGACAGTGGAAGAAACTCCCTATACGCCTGAACTCAATACAAGTAATGGCAAAAGCAGACCACCAAAGGCCCCCTTTTCCAGCAAGTAATACTTCTACCACATGCTACTACATTCAACTTTTTTTCAAATAACCTCTGACCATATCTGAAGAAAAAAAAGTCAGCTTCTGCTCCTAGATACAATAGTATAACCACGTTTTACGAAGTAATGCATCTGGCCTTGGAAAGGGATTCTTCGCACACCCATCATAATTTCATGTTTTTGTGCTCACAGTTCAGCTCTGATCACTATATGCTCTGTAACTGAATTTCAGCTAAACCTCTCCAACTACTTAATAAGTGATCACAACGGTCGCAGGCTCAACTATTATTCTCATGAACATGGAATAAATGATGGGGGGGGGGGGGGATGAGAGGATAAATGCAAAGCTAACCTATACATTTACACACATCACTGCCTCAATAAAGCATGCAAATAATAACACTCAAACTCACTCTGAGCCACTGTTTGTCTGTAAGGGCGTCACTGTAATCTACATCCCTACGATGACGTGATCCTCTGCCAAATATTTTCTCCTCATCTTCACATGTGAGACGTTCAACTTCTGCATCATCTTTAATTATCCAAGAAGGAAGATCGTCTTCTTCCATTAGACGAGGTTTGCGGTTTGGATTTCGGGCATCTTCTCTGCGGCGATCTAGATCCATCCGCTGAAGGAGAAGGGATTATAAAGTAAGTATGTTCAAAAGAATTATTTAAACTCTCACTCTCCTCACTATTAATATTTCAATAGATGGTATTTAACAGGACTTTACCATGCACAAGAAAAGTATGCATCTTCCATATTAGTCAGATATCTTACTGAAGCCAATTTTATCCGAGGTTTGACAAAGAAACATGAACCATTCTGATCCACCCAAAGCCAGACTACTATTGGTTGCAGTGCTCCTCCGATATCGGGCAGCAGTGCCTATATCGAGCAGTGTGTTCCCTGCTTTAGGAGAAAAGCACACCTGTTTTTACTGGCAGTTTCACCTCTCCCATGAACATTCCAGAACAGGAGAAAATGCCTTTATTTTTATAAAACTGTTCATAATTTAAGGACAGTTGGCAACCCTAACCTTACTGCAAAAATTAGCAATTTTTCAGAATTTCATCCCCAAAACCATGGTCTTCTGGTCCAGTGTGTCTCATTATGTGCAAAACACAGCAATCTAAAAGGGACCCACAACAGTCCCAAATATGGGCTTTGTGGAACAAATCATTATCCTTGATGGTCCCAACTAATAATTCACTCACACTTCCCTATTAAGATATACAAACCTTTATTGGTGCAACTTTTGTTTACAAAAGCCTACATAATGCAGAAATGGGTCAAAGCAACTGGACTGGCTAAATAGTTCTCATATAGGCTTATAGGAACAACCATGAAGGTTTAAGGAATCGAAAAGCCCTCAAACTTGAGCAGTGCATGGCACAGTAAGTCGATGTCTCCACTACGTTTAGTGATTCGTCGCACAGTGCTTGGTAGACAGATCACATACACTTTACCTGCCCGGTGGATGCTCTGTTCTCGTGGCGCTAAGCCGTTCCACCGATGCAGGGATTAATGTAGTGCAGTACGTTAACCCCTGCATCGGCAGATGTCTGAACAGAGCATTTGCTGAGCAGGTAAAGTGTGTGATGTGTGTTCCATCAGAACGCTCGCCAAGCACTGTGCTTAAAGTAGGGCGTCCTGACGGATGTAAAGACATAGCCAAAAGCCTTTCACAGTGGGTGGAACCATGCCAAATATTCCTTGATTTCAATATCATTCCTTGATGTCCCATCAGCCAAATGCATATCTAGAACTGCTGGTGTACAGTGTATATTCCATTCACTGCACTGACGACAGCCAACAAGCCTGAAACAGCTTGTATGCAGTTTGGAATGAATGGCTATCTGTACGGTTCTGGCTGTACATTTGGCTGATGGGGTGTAAATGATTTGCATGGCTCCACCCACTGCCCTGAAGTGACTTGAAATTTGTGCAGGAATTGGTCATGTGACTACCTTCTGTTTTTGGAAGGCTTTACTCTCAATAAAGGGTCATCTAACTGGTGTGGTTGAATTTTAAACTGAGAAAGCCAGTTGCTTATTACTGCAGATACCCAAATGAAAGAAGTAAACTAAAGTAAGCAAATTTGTGTAGGGTGCTTAACCTCCCTAGCCACTGCCCGTTTCGAACCATTTATAACGGCGCGATACGGGCAATCGAGGCATTGACAGGCATCGAGACTGACAGGCATACAAAGTACACTGCCTGTCAGTCTCTCCCTCCCTCCGGGGCTCTTCACGCAGCCGTGGTCATTGACACCAGCTGCGTTAGTAGGGAAGCCGGTGGTCCTCCATCCCTGGAAACCCCGGAAATGCTGCAGCGATTAAGACACTCGCTGCAGCTTTCCAGGAAGGCATCGGGTCTCCCCCATGCCGGCTTCCCCTGCGGTTGAGACGACCCTGAACGGCGAACAAACAGGGTTCGTCTCA
>CM070032.1:101054961-101068173 GCA_036250615.1 Ptychadena robeensis | reverse complement strand
AAAAAAAAAAAAAAAAAAAAAAAAAAGAGAGGTCATAATGAAAACACAACTTCCAATCTGCTTACCATAAAAAGATCAAACTCTTCTTCATGGCGAGCAATCATTTGGTTCAGCGTTTCATCATCAGGAACTTCATCTTCTTCCTGAAGAAGCATACACAGTCAAATGTAAGAAATATCAGTGCAGATACAGTGGTAAATACAAGAATACATTTAATAACATCACATTGCGTTTTCACAGGAAAACATTACACTATAAAATAATTACTAGCCAATAACTTTTGGCAACAATATTTACTACACCAACCGACAGCAAATAAAGGGATGTTTATTTATTTTTTTAAACATACTTTATGTATACAAACAAAAGGTTCACCACATTCAAGTTTTTATTTGCTACTTGTAATGTGTAATTCAAAATACTAGGAATGTACTACACAAATCAACACAAAACACATTTCTGGACCAATGTAAAATATATTTACATGTATAAAATAACCGCCCCCCGGAAAAACAGTTTTGGGAAATAAAAAGTATGGAATAGTGCTTAAATATCGTATTTTTCGGACTATAAGATGCACCGGTCCATAAGACACACCGAAAGTTTTGGAGAGGAAATTAGGGGAAAAAACTAAAAAAACAAAAAAAAAAAAAAACACAACCATTCTGATATCGAGTATACAGCATGTTGCAGAAAAATGGCATGACTTGACTATACAGTATTCACCATATATTCCTCCAACCAAAAGCCCAGTGCCAGGAGGGAGGCCTTGGTGGCAGGACTGAAACTTAAGCATGTGTTTATACACTAGCAGTACCCACTCTCTGAACACGCTGACCAACTTATGGAGAGACACATTTTACAATCTGGCACTGAACAGCTATTTACATATGGGAGATAGGAGTCTGTTACAATAAAATACACAACTCATGCTATCTAACTGTAAAAGGTCTCTTCATAAGCTGGTCAGTGTGTTCAGAGACGCAAGGACACTTTACCATTGATTTTAATAGTAAAAAAAACTGTTATTGTCCGAAAAAATACGGTATTTAAGATAACATACAGTGTAAAGAATAACAAATTAAAAAATAGGTTTGTTATTTGGTGCATTTGGCACAGCGACAGGGTATGTAGGTAATCCGAGTTGCCAGACAGTTTTTTTGCTCCAGGCATGACTTTTATCAGTTGGAACAATGCAACCAACAGCTAATGAGTTGGAGATTACAATGGGCTAAAGATAGGCGTCAAACAAATTGCCAACAAACTTTATTAAGTGAGAGGGAGAGTGTTGAACATGCTTCTTCTCAGAAGCATTCAATAGGTTACTGATTCTTGTTACCAATAGAGAGGCAATACATTAAAAAGGAAGTGTAAGCTGTTTAGGCCAGAACTATCTTTTAACTTGTCCTACATGGACATGTTTACTTTAATGCACTTATAAACATTACTTTTAAGGTCAGGTATGAGCTGTTTAGGAGAGAATGACACTTGAAACAAACTGCTGAGAGAAACAATTAGCTGGTTTGGTTATTCTAGGCCAAGTCCCATTGCTGCCCATTAGATGAGACGAGGCTAGAAAGAACATGATACCTCTGCTGAATAAAATAGAGCTGATAGTCTTTCAGAAATATATTTACCAGTTCAAGGAACATAGCATAAAGGCAGAGAAACTTAGATCTTCAGTTTGCCATTCATCTTGTGCAGCCAACTGCCATGGTAGCTAAATCCCATCATATAAGCAGCCTAAGTCTAAACATTAGGGAAGCAAGTAGAAATGTTTGCCCACTTGTCCACTTGATGAGTGTTGCTCATATACATGTGCACAATGCAATCATGTGCATGGAGAACCATCATAACCAATGTTATTTCCAGGACATAAGTAGTTTATATAAAGCACTTCTCTTCTAGATCTCTCCTTTAACCACTTGACTACTAAACAGGCAGATAGCGGTCTTGCCGATGCTATCAATGTCTCCACAGCAGTGCCCAAAAGGCAATACTAATATTTACTTACCTTATGACTTAAGTCTAAAACAAGACATTTCCTAGCTTTAGACTTTCAAAAACATTCCTAAGCATGGCCAAAACGTTTAGAAACCTAACATGCACTTTTAGATTACAAACTAAAAATGTCCCCTATATCTGTTTACTGGTTTAAAGACTAAAAGTGCTTCATAAAATATTGTTACAACTTAGAAATAACTATTAAATGAAAAATGAATGGTAATGTTTTACTACGGAGAAAAAAAAAAACTATACTCTTGTTTATGCAAACAAACAAAAAGAAAGCAGACAATTTTAGCAAATATGATTTCGGTAAAAAAATATATAAAATGTAATAAATGCTATAAATCAAATTGGCATAAAACAGCGCAATGGAAAAAAACAAAAAAACAAAAATAACAGGAAAAACAGAAGCTGTTGCTGCTGTTAGAGCCAATTACATCAGCACATTTTGCAATGACTTGTACATCACCTTGACTGCCCCAGCCAATAACACAGTATGCAAATAAAAGGACAACATATGTATGGATGACAAGTGCCACATGCAAAAGACTGACCACTGCAGAAGCCATTGAAACCACCAACCTGGCTGGCACCTTCTTGGCAATTATCTCCTGTAAGTTCATCTTTCTTTTGGCTCTAGGTCAATCAGCACAACACTTTATTAGACAGGAGCACAATCTTTTTTCAATGCAAAATCCTCACTACTAAACATCCATACAGTAACATTTAAATAAATCACACTGAATTAAAAGAAATGCCAATTTAAGTTGTTGGCATAAACCCTGCCACAATACAGCAAACTCCAGCATCCCCAGCTCTACCTTTAGTCATTGAGAGAAGGGACTGGCTATATGTGTCATTAAGATATAGTTCCTTACCAATGTTGCCATTGAATATTTCTTAAGGCCTTGGCTGATCTATGAAAGCATCCTTTCTGTACATCCTGATATGGCATGGGCATGACTTCTTCTATCACATTCTAGAGGGCCCCTGAGATACCAGGTTTGCTACTAGTAATAACAAAATAAGTAATAAAGGAAATAAGTATCACATACTTAAAAGCACAGTAGGTACAAACACCATCCATGTTTCCCCTGCTGGTAAAAGAAGGCAGGCATAAAGAGGCAAGGGAATCCTTCACACTGTTTTGCAACAATGGAAATGTAAGTAACCTGTAGGGAAACCAGTTTATGCCGATAGCGACATTAAATATCAGACATGTCTATGGCAGCTTGGGAACTATAGCCCTCTGGCAGTAAATAATGGCCTATTAATTCCTGCTCTCTGGAACTGAGACTTTTGGCTTTCTACCTTTTATTGTTCGGATGAGCAGCAGGTTTACCTGTTTAGTGAGTGCAGACATGAGAAAGGTCACCTAGCACAGAAGAGCTTACAGGCATGGGGATTTTGCTGCATGACAGACACAACAAGTTTACATTGAGCCAGTCTTCACAGACGTATCATTGCATGTAATGTGACTGGGCAAGGATGCCCGTTGAGTCCACTGAAAAGCAATGGGTGTGTCAAAAAATGCACGAGTTCTTTTCTAGCACGTTTTGCCCAAAGGACTAAATGCGGGTGTTAGCAAGGCTGTATCGCCCCATTAAGTGTCAAGGATACATTAATGCTGATGTGCCCATGACACTGAATGGAGACAAAGCCTAAATGTAAAAACAGCAACAAAAAAGAACACTCATAATTACCTAGGAAGGGTGTGTGCTGTAAGACATCATATACTTCAACCAGTGCAATCTACTGAAATTGCCCAATCTGACTGATCACGTCTTTCGATTTTATTCTTGATATTCCTTTAGATTGTTTCAAGAGCTGTCTTCTCTGATCAAAACAGAAAAATCTACCTGCGTTTGGTAAGCTTAAGAAATTGTAAATTTTCCTTACAGGGGAATATGGCATCCACGTCTAAATAGCGCCATCTTGGGGAACTGAATCAGAACTAAAAGCCTAAATGACGAACAATAAAACTTGTATGCCGACCATGGCAATCCACAATTTACCTTTTATTCCCTGGGTGCATTTGTGGACACATTCATTTTGCATACAGAATTTCCAATATGTGGTTTCATATAATTACACATCTTTGTTGTAAAGATGGCTATACACGGGTCGATTTTCCTTTAATCAATGAACCCTCGAGTGCAGTGCGATGACATCACCACGCTGTGCTTAAGCTTTGTTGATTGAATGGAGAATCAATGTGCACCACTTTGTGCAATTGATCCCGTTTGATACTTTGGACGGGGACCACCAATTGTGGTTTGTATTTCAACTTATTTATTCTGACCCAGGAATGCAAATAGGAGCAAAATGCCAACCACAAATTAAAGTGTGGTGAATCCACTAACCAAAAATATCATGGAGCGAATCCACTGGCCAGCAATTTAATGGTGGCAAATATGATAAACCGTGATGTAAAAGGGGCAAACACACTCACCTGCAATTTAAAGGGGGAAAATACAATGACCATGCAGGTGCACGTTTTTGTCCCTTATAGATGAATATGTTCACAACCCCTTGTTTACAATGAGAAGGAATTGCTGATGACAAGAATGTATTTATTACATGAATACCATGACAACAGCAGCTGTCCATGAAGTTCCCATTTTGATTCGACAAGTCGTTTTTCATGAAAGTTTTTATAGAGTGGAAACAAAAGCGTTTACAACCAGCCTCATCGGTGTTGTCATCCTGGCTGAGGTATACACCGTATTTTCGCCAGAAATCGAGGGAAAAACTAAGCGTCCTTTAGAGCAGAGGTCCTCAAACTTTCCAAACGGGGGCCAGTTCATGATACCTCAGACTGCCAGATTATAGTTTTAGGTGGTGGGCATAAACAAATTTCTTTTCAAATTCTAACCTGCTTCATCATCCATTTGACCCACAGTCTAATGCCTGCCATACACACCCCGATGGGTGCAGGCAGACCAGTCCCGATCTGCACCGGGATGCAAACGTGATGACGTCATCACGTTTGCACCCTGGTGCATTATGGGGCCCCTTCAGTCGGCCGGCACCCTTTGTGTGCCGGCCATTAGCTTCAATGAATACGCGGGTCTTCATTGAACTAATGCCCTCGGCTCCCATCAGCCAGAGATGATCGAACATGTACGTTCTCTGGCTGGCCGAGCAGTGGGGCGACAGGGATCTGTCGCCACATGTGGGCACATGCCGATTAGCGGCCGATTTTTAACCTGACCGACGGCACAAGCACGCACGCCCGTCAGGTTAAAAATCGTCCACTTATCGGCATGTGTAAGGCTAGCATAAGCCTGCCACCCATCACTAATTTAAGTAATGAAACAAAGGTCACTTATCTTTTTGATAGTGGGTGCCTTGCAACTCTGACAGTACTGCTCTGAACACCCAGATCTCATACATCAGTAGCACAACCTTGACATTTTCAGGATAAGTAACTAACCCTCCCAACCAGGAGACACATTGGGAAACAGGCTTGCAGGGCCACATCCAGCCCCAGGCCTTAGTTTAAGGGCCCATGCTTTAGACCACATTTACAGCATGTCAAGAGCAGAGCATGAATATGCTGTACCACACAGCATGGCTGACAGGCTGGAGACAAACACTCGCTCCAGCCTTTCCCATCCTCCAAGCCAACAGTGGCATGTGTAAGTCTGGTATTTACCGTACTCAGCAGGAGAAAGCTGCTCTCTGACAGCCTACAGAAAAACACTTGCTCAAGGTTTTAGTACTCCCTTCCCATTATAGAGTGGCATGTGTAACACCCAGTATTTACAGACACAAGAAAAACACTTGCTCTGGGTTTCAGCCCTCCTCCTACTTCTATTGAGTAAATGTCTACAGTCATCTGCTTTCACCTAAGAACCTGTATGCATCCAAAAGGTGCGGAGCGTCTTATACTGATGACCTAAAGGGATCTCCAGAAAGCCCTCTTTGGGATTGCAGCATACATACAGGGAGGGAGCAAACATTTTGTAGAACTTCTTACTAATGAAGTAGTACTTAGAAACCAAATACCAAATGTGTATATCTGGTTTCTCTGTTCAAACCTCTTTAATTCCACCACCTAATTGAACACTTCTCCAATTTTTTACAAAACATTTGGGTCGCTGGAAACGAACAACAAACGATATATATTTTAAGAAATTGCAATTTGACTAATGCATCTGATTTGACCATTGCTATAATGGAAGCCAAGACATTATATATATATAATATATATATATATATATAATATATATATATATATATAATATATAATATATATATATATAATATATATATATATATATATATATATATATATAAAAAATGTGTAAAGAGTTATAATATATAAAATGTGTAATATATAAATGTGTATAATATATAAATGTGTAAAGAGTTCAGACTTAAGCTCTACATGGAGTCAGAAGTGAAAACTGTAAATACCATCAAATGCACCTGTAAACCTTGACAAGTGTTACTGCATAGATGTGGCAGGGGATGATGCTGGAATATATATACTTTTGCTAATCTGTTGTAATTATTTAGTCAACTGTTAGCACAATTGCACCTGAATTACAAAGAAATTTGCATTAATTTTAAATGGTGCAGTTTTCACCAGTGTGGGCTTCTATTGGCTTCAAACATCATTCAAAGTCCATAAATGCAATTTCTGAAGGAATTCATAAGTATGGTTTAAACTAACCTTTTATTTACAGTTGCCAGTGCTGCATTATGCATAACCAAGCATGCAAGCGTGCATGCATATGCACAATACAAGCACACTGCTAATGCAGTGCTTCAGTTAACCTCCCTGGCGGTTCACTGAGGTGCAGATTTCTGTACCAAAAGTGATACAGTGTTTTGCCTTTCCGCCCCCACCTTTCCGCCCCCATCAGCGTCACCGATGACGCCGATGGGGGCAGAAAGGCTCTGTTTGCCTGTAGCTCTGTAGAAATGCTGCAGGCACACAGAGAGCCAACGGTTGCGCCTGATTCTGGCACGGGCGGACTGCGCCAGTACTTGCTTCGGGCGTAACGCTAGGGAGGTTAAACCAGCCACAGACGCTATGCTTGGCGGACGTTAATCGAACAATCGGCCGCAGCATGATGACATCATCATGCCATGGTCAATCGTTCGAAATACAACATTTATGATTCGACAACCAATACTTTGGATGGGTCCCCATTCAAAGTACTGGCGATCGACCAGAGAAAAACGTTTGTTCTCTGGCTGATCAAAGTTTTGTGCGAGTACGAACGGTTGCTCCAGGTGGGCGCGTTCATTTTGCGATTGATCACCAAGCGATCACCCCGAATGCGCATATTGATCATTTGCAAAATTGGCCACAGATTGAAGTGCTATGGCCGGCTTCAGAGGTACAGTATTTTTAGTTTACACTTGTTTTCTTTTCCTTTAAATCTCCCGCCCAGGCTGTGACGTCATCAGGACAAGAGTGCCGATCACGGAAATAGCCGGAGACATCGGCTATTTCCGGAGGCACTCGGGTGCAGCCAGAGATAGATCCAACTAGCAGAAATGCTCAGCGGGAGCGTTTCTGCTAGTTGGATCTACTTTTGAACTGGATTATAGAAACACATTTCTATAATCCAGTCCAAAAGTAAAAAAAAAATATTTAAAAAATGAAAAAGTGAGTGCCGTCACTCGGGGACCCGGAAGAAGCCGGCGAGCAGAAGGATCGCGACGGCAACTGGACCAGGTGAGCTCCCATGCTGTGCCCGAACACAGTTCGGGCGTATCGCTAACTGCAGCGTCCCTTTGCCCGAACTGGGTTCGGGCATATCGCTAGGGAGTTTAATGTAGGTGTGAAATGTGCAAATGTGTCCATCAGCATTAACGCCAATGCACAACACAACAGGTATAGTGTGGAAGAGCCCCTAAACACACATTTAAACACCAAACACTGAAACATTACCAACAACGATTAAAAAACACATAAATAAAAGCATTGTTTTTCAGCTTAGAGATTTCGGGAGGGAGGTGTGTCTTATAGTCCGAAAAATATGAAATTCAACTTCTCAACACAAGAAGTAAAACTTAATTGGGCATAATAATGATTTAGTTCAATCAGGGAGATGAATTGGATGTTTGCATTCCAATGCAGTCAGCGAGCCAGTTATAAAGGGGACCTTTAACAAGTACACATGCTTACAAAACATGGCAAACCCTGTGTCTTGTGGCTTCACATATGCCCTATACACATACTTTCATTTCAGCAGCTCAGACACAACACTCATCTGGGAGTGATAACAAGCTCTGTTTTAATCCTAGAATCGTTTTTGCAGAATGACAATCCTTCCTTCATGTAAGAAACTTGTGGACATTTGCCACATGATATGTTCCCACTATACAACAATATTTGTAGCCATATCCACAGTTCCAAACACATCTGTAACATGTCCACAGACTAGTCAACGTACATGGGCTATCCAGAGTCTGACAGTCAAGAGCAAAAGTAAAGGGTCCTTTTGAGAAAAGACAATTTACCTTATAGAGAGTCAGTCGATCAAAGCTTACCATAAGGCTATGTTCCCACATAGGCGACCAGCTGAAGGGTGGGCGAGATTGCGGGCGAGATTGACCAGGCAATTTTAAATGCGATTTTTTTTAAAACCATCCACATGCGATCAAAAATCGTGTCCATTAATGTCTATGGGCGCGATCAGGGCAAAAAAATCAAGAGCGTCTGCAACCAGAATGTGGGGAGCCGATCGTGGCCATTAGTTGAAGTGGGGACGGGCCCATTCAACTAAATGGATGTGATCAACAGTGATCGCCACGCATAATACAAATCGCGAGCACACCACGATTAATCACCTATGTGGTAACATAGCCTTAGACTTGCACAGTGAGGAAGATAAAAATGAAATGAAGCCGCTGTTCAATATAAAATATTATACAAAGTCAAGGTTTGTAAAACATTAACACATATATGAGTAGTTCCAAAGTGAAACTTTGCCATTGTTAAAGGCAACAAATGCTAAATAAAAAGTCCCAAAACTATTAAAACTGCCAGCACACAAATACAACCCATTTTCCATCAGTTCTCCCTACACTCAACAGTGGTTAGGGGAACAGGTATACAGGGGATGTGGGTTTGGCTGCAAACTGGAAGCATAGGCTGTGATAAAGCAGATGAGATAGCACTAAGACTACATTGTTGGCAAGGGGAAGAGGTCTGTATAGTTTTCCTAGATTAAGAACTAACTAAAAAGTCTATGCTGAATGTAAATATGGTGTTTTTTCTTTACATTTTGGATAGAAGAGAAAAAAGTTTAAAACCCATTAAGAGATTTTTACTTCATTTCTTTGAGAGATATCGCCACTCTATATTTTTGTGAAATTGGTGTAAATGTGCTCTCAAAGTCCTCACCTAAACATGTGTCTCATCTGTAGGTATTCCCTCTAGATCTGTTCTATTGTTTTGTTTTCTGTATCTCCATCACTTTTAAGCCCAGCAAATTGGGAAAGTAAACCGTCATAAAAATCTATAATGTGTCACCGATGACACAGCACCAGAATCACCATGGTCTCTCTGAGCCTAGGCGAATGTGCCCGATCCCAGCTCAGGCAGAAAATGGTTTCATACTGCCAAGGAGGTTAATAAGAGTTGTGATCTTTTATAAACACTTTAGCAGTCAACTAGCTTTGATCAGAGGATCAGATTGAATTACAAGAAGGTTTATAAATTTTCTCACATGTGCACCCAGTTACAATTGGCCAGATTTGTTATGTTTACCTTACATGTCGCATTTTCAGAGAAGTTATACAAATAAATAAAATGATCAGTCTATTGACTTGTTTATGATGCATAATAAGACCTAAGACACATACCTCATTCTGCTCCTCATGTTCTAGGATGGCCTGAAGGAACGCTCTCCTTTCATGGCTCGAAGATTTCTGATCAAACATTCCAGCCTGAATAACCTTTTGATCAACATTCAGTTTGTACTTAGCAGCTGCAAGAATCTTCTCCTCCACGCTATTTACTGTGCACAAACGCAACACTCGCACCTCGTTCTGCTGACCAATTCTATGTGCTCTGTCTTGTGCTTGCAAGTCCTGAGTACAGAATATTAAAAAGCAATGTATACATTAGGCACAAATATTAGAACATTTTACTACCATGGAAGAAACAGAATTTACTGAAGGCATATTTATTATAGCATAAACTACATTATACTACAGGGATCAGATCTCTTTAGAATATGTGGTATGTCATATTCAAGGAAGATCAGTAAATATGCTCATTTATCTTATACCTTTACATATTAAATATAGTAATATTTTTTATAGCGTTACTATTGTGCCCTGCTGGATTTTGGTTACTTCACCAGCATACTGTATGATTCCATTATACTTAAACATGCCATTCTTTTTGGACTGGTGAAAAGTATGACGATGCAGGGAATATCGCACGACCATTTTGAAAATACCTACTCAATATTTGTAACCCCAAAAAATGTTTAAAGTAGAGTTCTGCTGCAACTTGTGTTATATATGTTGAAAAATCTCATACTTAACTGAAGTTAAAGTGGACCTACCACCTGTTAGGTCACTCTACAGTATCGGCTGCAGCTCAGCTGATACTGCAGAGATAACCGACTAAATAAAACAAAAAAAAACTGAAAGCAGGAGGGGTGTCTTTATAGACAGCCCCTCCCACTGTGTTACATCTCACCTAGGCAATACGTAACAAGCCGCAGGAGTTTTACTGGGAATTCTCTCCCATAAGCCCCTGTGTCTAAGTCGAACAGATGTGACGTCAGTGTCACATCTGTGAAACTTTGTGAAGAGTGGAGAGAGAAGCCTCTCTTCACACAGCTAGATGGATGCAGCCAAGTGCCCCCCCACACACACACCAAGCTCTTCTGCAGAGGAGTCTCTGTCTGTGTAGGAGTGCGGGGGCGGATTGTTGTCAGCTGCCCAGAGAAGAATTAACCCGGAAGTGGCTTCTCTTGCCCTTAATCAACATGCTGCCACCATCAGTGAAAACATGAATAAAGGTAAGTAAGTTTTATTTGTTTTGTGTAGCAGATTTCCAAAAGTGGCACTTAAGCTTATAAAGAATCAGGATATGACATGAAAGGATAAAAAAATGAGACTAAATTACAGGATGCTGCTATGTGAAAAGCTAATCTGCTTTTATCTGTTGTATCAAGAAGAGTGAAAATGAGTTTAGAGAAAAGAAACAAAAAAAGATAAAAACCTGGTGAGGATTCCAGTCGCTGTCAAAAATAACAACAGTGTCTGCAGCCTGAAGGTTCAGTCCCAAGCCTCCAGCCCTGGTACTCAGCAAGAAGATGAAGTATTGGGAACCTTCTTCGTTAAATTTTTTCAGCAATGCAGCTCTGTCTTCTGACTTTGTAGTACCTTAGGAAACAACACAGTACTTAATATAGGTGGATTATATACATGAATCTATTAATTTACTATTTTTAACCTCCTTAACGTTTGAGACAACCCAGTTGTTTCGGTTTGCCCCAAAGGTGGGGAGCGGCATAACCCAATACATGCAATAGACCTCCATGTTATTGGAGGGGAGTCTGTCTCCCAGCTCTCACTGATGAGGCCAGTGATGTGGACACGGGCAGGGGGAGGTTGGGAATTTCAAGCAGTGTACATAATGGTGCGAAACGGGCAGAACGCAAAAGGAGGTTAAAAACCAACTTTGCAACATACCAAAAAAGATTATATTATGCTTCAGGAAGAAATAAGGAAATGAGAGTATCCATGAAGACTGGTATTGCTGACCTCTCATGGAAATGTGGTTGGCTTGCTATCATACTGAGGATTTGACGATCTTTATTTCATTCTTAGTCCCAGCTGTTTCTATCATTACCTCCTTCCTCAGTAGGTACCTATGGACTTATTTGGGTGGGGTGGAGTGGTGAACAATTAACATGCACCTACCTTAAGCCACCCATAACACCTTAAGATCACTCCATACAATTTTCTTTAGATCTACCAACAACTATGTAGGTCCTCCCTAATATAATACATAGTGATTGGAAGGGTTAGAAAGTTACTATTACATGGTTTTGGTAGAAGAAAAGTTCATTGTATGGAAAGATTGTAAGGTGTATGGGGGGCTTTAGTCACGTCACCAACACAGTCGATTGACAATTCACTTTTTAACCTACTATTATGTCTTTGGAGCGTGGGAGGAAACCCACGCAGGCCAGTGATACACTGTTGGTCCACTTCCAATTCATCCACATATGACCAAGCCAACAAATAAGGTCTGTGGCAAATAATGCAACTAGTGCCACGAAGGACTAACACATACTGGGTCACATGCCCAGTATTTATAGCATATCCATTATTATTTTGACATGCTTAAAGGTTGTAGATAAATGTTCTGTATCTTTCCTCTTCTATGAAGATGCCAGCAATATAAACTGTGCCATAATGTTAGCATCAATTTTAAATCGATGCAGATCATAATGGCAAAAATGTGAAAATTATTAAAGCACATCAAAACATTTAAAAAATGTCAACAAAAAAAGGCAAAACAGTTACATTTTGTTCGCATGAATTTGTAGATTTTTCACATGCGCTGCTAATTAACAAATTTACAGCATACATTCACAATGCCTTTAATAAAGTTCATTTTCCGAGAAAAGATCTGAATTAAAAATAAACAGGTCTTTTACATTACTCTAGAGCTCACAGTGAAGAAATACAAGAAATTACAAACCATCAAGGCGAAGGTAAAGAAAGTTGCGGAAAGCAAAGTAATCTTCCATGATAGTCATGAGTGAGGTCATCTGGCAGAAAAGGAGGACGCGATGATTTGTGGCTCGGAGCTTCGGTAGAATTCGATCAAGCAACTCAAACTTTCCTGAGGTTCTGTACAAGTCAGGCCTGCAACATAAATTACGTTACAGTAAATATGTCGACATTCAAAATAATTAAAGCCCAATCAGTGGGCGATGTTTACATGTTTCTGTACACTGTGGTCATTAACAAGATTTGGGAACCTTTCTAGGATCCCAGAACAAGCACTGGCACCAATGATATCAACATGCCCAGGGGTGCACATAACTTTTTTAGTGAGTTCCTCAGATGAGTACCAGGAGATAATGTTTGGTACTCACCCCATATGTAGTGTGGTCTACTCACTGTCCTCTACTTCACCCTCCTGCATGGTAGATTCTACCCTCCAATCACCCCCTTCCCTTCCAAACAGACATACTACCCCCTGAT
>CM070032.1:101006489-101034209 GCA_036250615.1 Ptychadena robeensis | reverse complement strand
GCCGGCCGAGCAGTGGGGCGACAGGGATCTGTCGCCCCATGTGGGCACATGCCGATTTTTCCTGACCTACGCGTACGCCCGTCGGTCTGGTGAAAAATCGGCCGCTTATTGACATGTGTATGCATTATACATATTATATATAATAAGCATTATACAAGCGTCTGTAGTCCGGCAACAAACATTTACTTCATTATCAGGGAGAGTTAAGGCCGCCATACACACACCGAGCGGCGTCTGATTTTGCTGCCTATCAATGGGCGTGTGTGTATGCCGATCGCGGGAGCCCACATGGGGTGACAGATTGCTAACGCCCCACAGCTCGGCCGGCCAGAGAACGGACATGTCCGATAATCCCCGGCTGATGCTGTTAGTCTCAATGAAGACCGGCGTCTTGCTGTCAGCTCTGGAGAGCAGCGTGATGACGTCATCACTCTGCACTTTAGAGCTCACCTGAGCTGGTCTGTCGGCCCCCACTCGGTACGTGTGTGGGGGCCTTTAGGCTAGGGTCACAGTGGGCGCTGTAATGTTATACACTGCATGTATTTATTCTTATAGCAGAGAAGTCATTATGTTCATTATGACTGTTTGTTAATTGCGACATTTGAAGTAATTTTTTTTTTAATGTAAAAAAAAATAAATTTATTCCCATTTAAATTTAGTAGGAGTCGGTCCATTTTTTGCCGACTCCGACTCCAGGGACCCAAAAATGTCTCCGACTCCCCGACTCAGACTCCACAGCCCTGGTTTCTTCAACACACAATATAGTCAAAAACATCCTCTAACTTGCTAAATGGCCAAATAAGCCAACTGAAGAGACAATTGCTCTTGCTCACACCTTGTTGTATTTACAGGTGTCAGATAGCCAGGTACACTTCTTGATTATATATACTTAAATACATACAACTATACAATAAACAGTATCTCCTGTTTCTATCTAAAGCTCATCTTTAATGTCTTTCAATGATTTGAACAAATTGTTGCAACGAGTAAAAAACGGTCCTAATAAGATATTATTTGTCATTTTTATTATGCCTAAGCAATAAGAAGATAACATAAGGAACCTATCCCCAACCAATTATTGTGCACTGGAATATCGGAGCCAAAAGACAAAATTCCAAACAGCAAGTATGAAGAAAACCTGCGAATACAGCATTTTGTAGCTACTGATTACAGCCATATTTACTGCTAAAGAGTCTTGGCATGCTGTATGAATAATTAAAAAATACTTGTTTACAGAATGTATACAAAGCAACACAGTAAATGCATTGCATATTAATGTATAAGTAATATCACATGTGCCAGCTTCTTTAGCTAGCAGATTCAGTTTTCCTGTAGGATTCATAAACCTCTTCCCAGGACGAGAACAAATATCTCCTGGCTGTAATAGAAGTCTGTTTCTTGCCGGAATAGTAACCTGTCTTGATTTACAGTTCAATCTCTATGAAAAACCTGACTGACCTAATTCTAATTCAATTTCTTGTACTCTAGAGGAGAGAAAATGAGTCTCCTGCAGTGATGCAGAATTACATCCTTGTGGTTTGGGGTGTTTTAAAGCTTCAAATCTCCTTAGGAGACAATCTGTCGATCTTATTTTTGTTGTGTATTTATAGATCAAAAAAGGTAAAAAGGTGATCACACAAGACAGACTGTAAAGTTGCTACCCCTACACAGAAATGCATCTGTATGTATGTATGTATGTTTTGGTAAAATCTAAAAGAAAATCCCTTTCTTTTGTAAGCTCAACCCCCAATGACTGACAGCTTGCCATTTCTAAGCATAAAGACATTATAATATTTTGCACAGAAACATTTCTTAAAATTTTTAATATATATCTGTAGCCTCTTCATCCCTGGTAGAACAGAAAAAGGTCCAAACTCCAGAAACTGTACTTACAGTTCCATCCCCCATACCTAGTGTACATACACCAGTGGCTAGTGGTGGCTGAACTTTGGCCAGGTCCGTTCGTGAACAATTTATATATATAAAAAAAAAAAAAAAAAAAAAAGCAGACGTCGGCCTGTTCCGTACCTGGCTCCGATTGCCGGATGTGACGTCACTTCCGGTTTTCGGAGCAGATTTTTCACTAGACGACCGGGTTCTCTACCTGGTCTCTAGTGAAAAGATTCTTCCTCCGGCAGGATCTTACTATCCTTCCACCGGTGAACGGGGCGGGTCAAACACCCGTACTGCTCGCCGGCTAGGAGTGCAAACATCCATGTTCGCGACTGAACTGTCCATATTGCAGACAGTTCAGCCATCACTACTAGTGGCCATCCTTATAGATTTGTAAGGTTGTGTTGCCTTTCAACCCTTATTTAATTTGCCTCAATGTAAAATATGTTGGTGCGCAGCCAAGGGGGTGGGGGGACTGTTAGGGATTGTTTTATGTTTATGTGTTTGGGGGATGTAGAATGGTACTGTTGGCAGGTGGGGGGTACCAGAGAAAGTTGATGGCACGGAAGGTGTGGTGGTCGGTTGGCCGCGGCCATATGCTTTCTCATACCAGCTCAGCCAATATCGGACTTCGCCTTTCTATTTTGGTCGTTGCCTCCGTGTCGTTGTTGTAATGTGTACTTTAAGTTTTTGCACTAGCCGGGTACTGTATCACATTTGCCCTGTATGTTTATATGTGAATTTGTAACACATTTTGTTGAAAATAATAAAAATGTATATGCTAGAAAAAAAAGGTTGGTGCTTTATAAATAAAAGTTAATAATAATAATCTGGTGTGCAGAAACAAAGATGTTGTGGTAGATCAGGTGCACAAAAACCCATCTCATGTATTTTGTCCCTAGTGGGCAAAAACACCCCATTATGCAGGTAATCTGTCAAAAAAGAGATAGAAAATTCGGAATCATCGCATCTAGGTTAGGTTTTCTGTCACTCCTGCCCTCCCTTCAGAAAATGTTTGCCTGCAAGAGCCTTTCACACATACTGTTAGGCTGAATCTACACTACAACGCCCTTGCAATCGCTGTTTAGGATGCGGTATTAATGTGCAGGCAATAGCACATCCTATTCTTATGCATTGGCAAACCCGCCCATGGGACGTGGTTTGCGCGCGCCACACACCGCGCCCAGTGTCCTCGGTGCGGCAGCGGGATGCACCCGAATCCTCAACGCCCGGGTGGGTGTGGTGAATGCGCACCCGCTGCACTGCGCAGTTTTCACTGCGGTCTACGCGCGGGAAAGCCGCACAGTTTCCCTTAGTGTAGACTCAGCCTTAGAAGTACAAGTCAGTCATGGTATTATGTCCTCTTTACAAGCCTACAAAGCTAGGTTCTAACCATTGAAAACCAATATATAGCACCCTTAAGTGGCCATGCGCATTTCTGCAGTTCATTAACCCCCAGAAGGCTGGCATCTACTGAGGCCATGCAATTTCCAGATGTCGGCAGAGCAGGTATTTATATATTGTTAAGGCTGTGGAGAGCTATACAGCATTGCCATAACATTTTCTATACTTGGAGTATTCCTAAATCTTGATTTTGTCTAAAACAAAATGTTGCCAACTGTGCTCTAGAGATCATGGTAAATCAATGGATTGGATGTATCTTGTACTGTGCCATCACGTTCACATGGGCAGGATGAAACTACTCTTTTTTTGCAACAAGTTCGCATATACTATTTCCTCAAGTAAAATATATTCCTGTGGGTATTGCCGTCTCATTTTAGATCATTTTTAATACAGCAATCACAATAATGATTACACCAGAGAAAAATCCCTCAATTTACTACAGATTACGATGTCTATCACATTGGTCAAAATGACACCGATGCCCAACATAAATTTGGGAGAATAAAACGGACGTGACATTTACCAAAAGGTCAAAATAGATGTACTGGCTTTGATTTCAGTCAAACTCAAGGTTTTTGCTCTTTTCCTCTAAGAAGCAAAATAGAATATATGAAAAGTACAGACCTAATTAGCATTACATTTGGCCCTGTGAACTGCAGCAGTGTGAAAGCTCATCATTACTGCTAGGCTAATGAAGACTGTACACATATACGTTCTGTGGGGTGCAGACTGCAGACTCGCCATCTGCTGACACAAATGCTAGAAAAGAGGTGCCAGGAAATCACAGCAAAACTAGAATAAAGTGGAGAACCAAAAGCTCTCACCCCACATGGAGGCAGCAGTTTTGCAATATTTCTAGTTTTCTATTTTTTTTTTTTTTAAACATGACAATAGCCATTCAGAAACTGGCATGTACAGTGTTCTCCCCAAAGCAGATTGGCCGGGCGGCCCGCCCGGGAGATTTTGGTCCCCGCCCGGCACACAGCGAGCAGCCTGACAGGCGGCGCCTTCCATTCTTCAGGAGCGCGCCACAGCCACTGAAAGACTCCGGCCCGCAGCATACTACCGGGGCCGCGGGCCGGAGTCTTTCAGTGGCTGCGGCGCGCTCCTGAAGAATGGGGAGGCGCCCCCTGTCAGAGGACTTGTGTGCCGCCGGACCGGTGCAGGCGGCGCGATGACGTCATCGCGTCATGACGTCATCGCGCCGCCCGGCTCAAAAAAAAATCTGGGGAGAACACTGATGTAGATACGTGAAACTATTTTGTTTTGTGTGTGCAGAGTCCAATTATATTCAGACAACAACCTCTACAAAAATAATCTGACTTTGTTCACTTTGTATTAATAGTTCGTATTTTTCACTGTAAACATTACGGCATCAGTGTAAACGGCACAGCAGGGGCTGTTCATTGTAATCTTTTTTTAAAGTAGCAAGTCATTTATCCTCCTTTCTCCAAGGAAGACGGGCGGGGGTATTCTTTCCCTGAGATTAAATGCAAGAATAGTAAAAGATCGGAGAATCATCCCCTTGGGTGCTGGTGAGATTGGTGGAGAACATCAAGGGAAAGTTCGGTGTGTACAAATAGGTAATGGATGCTTGTGTTCAGGCTGTGCAGAGAAGCTAGTCAAAGCAATTATTAGCATGTTGATGTTATGTAGGATTGTGCCCCTTAAAGATCATTACACATAATTACTCCCTGGGATGTCGCTACTATCTCCAGACCCACCGCCAACACAAAAGACAGTGATACACGTCTTGCACGGCAGGGAAGAAACCACTGGTTATTATCCAACTTTCCTATTGTCCACTCCCACACATTTGAGTCAGCTCCTACTTCCCAGCTTGTCAGATGTTTGATGCAGAGTCTGCTAACAATGACTACTCCTCTGATCTATCGCGAATACAACTACCACACTATATATATATACACACACACGTAGAACAGATGTGAGGGCTGCACCATAAGTAGGTACTTTTCAATCACACCTGAACAGAAATGTATAGTGCTCAAAAACTATACAGAGTTTGACAAGGAACCAATCGGGAATCAAATCCTGCCCACCTGGTGCGATCAACCAAACATCTAAATTGAAGTAGAGATCGTTCAAAGAACAATGTCTGTTTTTTGTTTGGGGAATCGCTAAAAAATTTACACATCTATGGCTACCTTTAGATGCTAGGGTGCTAGCGCTACCAAATGCCAATTTATTTGTTCTACATGTATCACTTACAGGAGTTCCTGGCCAACAAAACACACCATATAGCAATATATAGAACATAACCAAAAGTAAGGAGACTTCCATGGAAACAATCTTAAAGTGAGCTCATCTGTAATAAATTTAATTGATTAGACGTTATATGTAAAGTCACACACGTCTCTACAGAAAACCTGCAGAAGTGCATAATGAGCAAAAAAAAAAAAAGCCATGGATGGAGGTCAAATGGCCTGCAAAGCTCAGAGTTAGGATTGTTGCTTCAAATGCTGTAGAAACAATATCACAACCAGCATTGTTCTAAGAGCTATTAGTCAGACCAAGCAAACCAAGCAAACAGCAAACCAAGAACTAAAGACTTGATTGAAAGGTGATCCAGAACCCAATGGTCAGTGTATAGACCCCAGGTGGCCAACCTGTGGCCCGGGAGCCACATGCGGCCGTTTGGGCGGCCCCCTTGGTCCTCCACATGCGGCCCCCAAAACCTAACTGTTAATGCATAGGTCATAGCAACTCACCTCTGAAGTGGTCACACACGGGCCCCGCTTTCCTAATCAACTTTGGCAGTCTTACATCAGTAAAATTGGGATGTTGATCAGGGAAACCAGGTCTACATATAAGCGCCCAGCACCCAGTGGCAGGGGGGGGGGGGGTGAGTGGTTGCCGTCGGGTTTTGACTGCCTGACGGGATCTGGTTCACCGCCTGCTGAGATGTGTTGACAGGGGGAAGGTCTGGATCGATGTTATGTGCGGCCCTTCAGTGATTCCGAGGGCCGCACTTGTGGCCCTACATATCAACTCAGTTGCCCACCACTGCCATAGACGGATCGATACCCCCATTCGATTCCCAAACGAACACCGTGAACATGCACGGTGATCAATCGTTCGGAAACAGAGTGTGTCCAACCTTGTTGGATTGATCCTGCTTGAAGAAATGTCAATTGAGCAGTGAACCAACATGTTGGTAAATACCTTTTCGATCACCATTACTTTGGTAGTATGGACCAATTGCACATGTTGTGTGACGTCACCATACTTCAATCAATCGGTGATCGACCAGTGTGGGAATCATACCCAGTGTATGGGTACCTTTAGTAAGCATCATGGATCCTGTTTGCACATGAGACTAAGCTCCAAAATAAAAACTGCCATAACTGCAACCCTCAATAAAACAGGGCTTTATGTCTAGATGAAAGCTTCTCCCCAGCCTGGTAACAAGCACCTAAAGGGCACGGATATCTTGCAGAATTTTTTTTTTAATTATCTGGTCTGATGAAACCACGATTGAACTGTGTGGCCTCAATTCTAAACTACAGTGAAAACCTGGCAATGCCAATTACTTGCCCAATCCCATCCTAACAGCAAAGCATGGTGACCACATAAAGCTGTAGGATGTTTTTCAGACTGATCAGGGTTGTGGGAAAGATGAATGAGCAGAGTTACAAGATATGCTCAAAGAAACCCCAAGCTCAGGACCCAGATTGGACTGAAGATTCTTTTATTTACTGATATTTGCTGATCACAAAAGCTGGACATAGACAGGGCGATTCCTGCCCCACCCAACTGCCAATCGGATGCTGTGCGCGTTCCCGACATGACAGATATTTCTGATCCGATCCCCAGCCGAAGTAATGGGCGGCACACAAAGGGTGCCAGGCGATTCTAGGCACTAGCGGCCGTGCATGATCAATTCATCACGCCTGCTAGGTCAGCTCGGCAGTCGACAGGAGATCGTCCTGTCTATACCCAGCTAAAGGTAAGAGCAGCCTTAAACATGCAGTCATTGTTTAATGCACAAGGCAAGACGTAGCTGAAACCTGATGTTCTAAAAAATTAATAAATTGACGTATGCAAAAGAAAAATGGGACTTGGCATTTGACACAGCAAGAGCTTACACAGAGAAAGGGATTCAATTTAACAAAAAAAAGCTAATTTCCTTTAGGCTACTACTTTACAATGCTAAGAGCAGGTCATCTAGCTATCCTTAATCATTACATGCCTTAAAAATGGCAAATCGGAACACTCAGCAGCCATTTAGCGGTCTCGGCACAATCCCCCCCCCCCCCAACCTTTTTCAGACCAAATCCTATTAGATTCACTTGACATTTAAGTTACAAAATATAGTGAAGTGATGAAAACAATCTTTTTTTAATATTATGCCCATGTTGTAAGGCTGAAAAAAATTTATTTCTTTATTTTGCCTAAAAAGACAAGTGTGCACATGACTAAGAAAGTAACACTGGGTAGAATGTTAGTTAGGTAGTTGGGATGTATTTAGCATCCAGTCTGTGCTCCTTGTCAAATTTATTTAGATGATGGCCTTTATAAAAGGTTACACTGGATTTAGACACTACGTTTGTTATAGTTGAGCACCATTTTTTACAAAGCATTTTTACACACCATTAAAGTAGCAGTATGTAGATAGCTGTGTAACGTGTGTCATATAATAATAAAAATACCCTAAACACCTCATACCAATAGTGTAAAGTTTGCAAACATCTACGTATTTACACGAGTAGAAAACAGAAAAGAGGAAATTCAGCAGTCTTCATGTATGGCAAGAAATATCTTAAACATACACATGTAAATTATTTAATAATTAGGACAAAGCACATTTGCGGTGCGTTTCTGTGCCTAGGATTATACTAGTCATTCTATTATCTTGACTCCCTCCCATATTCTCTAGATCATTTGTTTCAAGGCTTATAAAAATGCTAGACTTTCATTGCCTGAGATGGTGTAAATCTAGCATACACATCCCACAACAGCATTTAGTCGTTTACTGTGGCAGATCAAAAAATAACCAACCACTAATGACAACTATTGCAGCCCCCACACTTTTTTTTTTTTTTTTTTTTTTTTTTTTAATTCTCCCTTCTCAGTCAGAACAGACTGCTTGGCAGTGCAATACAGCACTGTACCTCCTTTCTAACATACAGAACCATCTCCAACATCAAATACTTAACATGTGTTTAACCTCCTGGGTGTTACGGCCAAAGCCAGTATGGGCACAATCGCCAGCTCCCCATGAGGCTGCAGCATTTCTGCATAGCTGCAGGCTCACAGCGCTTTTCCGGCCCTGTGTCTTTGGTGACGATGAAGGGGCGGCACCATAGACTTCCAATTTAATGGAGGGGGCGCTGCGTTCCCTGCACACACCGGCGATGTGTACTGAGACGGGAGGAGAGCTGGCAGTACTCTGCCACCATTGCCCGGGAAATGGCTTTTCGTGTCATGAAAAATGGCGCTCAAAAGCCTGTAACACCCAGGAGGTTAAGGCTTTACTCTTCTTGTTAACAAGAGCCTTTGCAATTTTGCAAGTGCATTTCAGTAGATGCAGGCACTGGTCTTTTAAATTCTCATTTCCAAATACCAGTACAGCATACCTTACAAAGTGACCAAACATGAAGAATATAAACAATGCACGGTGACATGCAATCCATGTGCTGCAAGATTCAGGCTGGGTTGCCATCTTGAGCAGCAGGAAATGCGCATCATTTTTCTGAATGGCATTGAATCAGACTAGTGTCTCCTCCAAGCACCAGCTTCTGCAGCTCATCGAGATAGGGATGACACAATACCCATTCAGGCAAAGAAGGCTGCCAAACAACAAAGAGCACAAGCAATTGCTATGAATATGTGAAGTATGTGAAGTACATAAAGTTAGCAAGCGAGCCATTGATATTGTGTTTTCTAAAACACATTTCCATGTTGCTTATTACTGTAGGGATGGCAAAACGTAAGCAGGGTAACCAAGTCTTTTAGATAAATTACAACTATTCCTTGGGGTATTTAAGGTGTTCCCATACAGGTTGGAAAAAAGTATTCCCACCAGAACATTCTAAATCTACTCTATTGTTTTGTGTCAACTATTTCATGATTTCAAATTGCTATCATGGGATACCCGAGATGCCACTTAAACAATTCTGTTGCTAGGAACATAGCTAACCTTACAAACTCTACCTTATGAATGTTACAATAGTGAAGCAGAGAAATAAAGCATAGAAAACATAACTCCATGCATCTATGCACTTCAACCAAATATTTAAATGATCATAATGGGCAAGTTTGGAGAAACAAAATCAGACTAGTCCATAAAGTATGGACTGTGCATAGATCAGTAGAGTATCTATACAGTAGCTGCTGACCCGCTCCTCCACATCTTCCCCCAAATGAATGTTTCCATGCCCCTAGGAGAAATACATGAGGAGGTGATAAAAATGATAATTCCATATATGGTACCTGTATTCCCTTTCTTGTAGTATTTCAACAGGATCCAGTCCCTGTGGCTTTTGGATGGGGCTGATACGGTTCTGTTTCTGCTGGAGCTGTACAATAGGAGCAGGCTGTCCAGGAGTAGGCTGGGGAACTGATGGGCCAGGCAAAGCAACGGAGGGAGCAGCTATGGGTGGTGCTGGTGATGGTCTTCCACTAGGAGTTGGTACAGCAAGTTTCTGAGGTGTGCTTACTGCACCAAGGTCAGTACTTTGTCCTGATAAATAGAATAAAAAAGTCTTAGCCAGAGAAACAATGACAATTAAATGACCAAGGTCAAGTAATGTCTGTCTATGGTTAGTGGCCAAATTGCATAAAATTGTAAAATTCTATAGAGACGAGATTGTAGATCTACCTCCTTGAGTTCATATGTACTTCCATCCCAAGTAATAGACTATAGCTATTCAAAGAAAAGTTTTTCCCCCCTAGGTGGAACTTTAAATGGAATGCATGTGATTGTTATGCTAGAGATCACCAATTCCATACATACAGCATTTATTGATCACATTGCCACCCACACAACAAATCTAAAACTTCATACAACAGATTGATTGTTGTTAACCGTTGCTAGGATCAATCATAGATTATATGTGCACATGTTTCCCCAAAACAATGACTTCTTCAGGCCGGGGCACACATCTATGGACCTAGAGCTGCTATTGTAACTTAAAAACAATGCATCCTTTCACGTTGCTGATCATCGACCCGAATAAGCCCCCTATATCATTCAAACACTGGAGCCAGCAGCTTAACCTCCCTAGCGATATGCCCGAAGTCAGTTCGGGCAAAGGGACACTGCAATTATTGATACGCCCGAACTGACTTCGGGCACATCGTGGGAGCTCACCTGCTCTGCCTCCGCCATCTTCTCTCTTCATCTCCGGCTTCTTCCGGGTCCCGGAGTGACGTCACGGAGGCGGGACCCGGTCCCCGATCTTTTTTTTAATCTTTTTTTTTTTTACTTTTGAGCTGGATTATAGAAATATGTCTTTCTATAATCCAGCTCAAAATGGATCCCGCTAGCAGAAACGCTCGCGCTGAGCATTTCTGTTAGTGAGATCTGTCTTCGGCTGCACACGAGCCGTTCCGGAAATAGCCGAGGTCTCTGGCTATCTCTGTGATCGGCTCTCGTGTGCCGATGACGTCATCGGCCGGCGGGAGATTTAAAAGGTACAAAAAAAAATTTGTTTTCTTCGATTTTTATTTTCTTTTTTTTACATTTGTTTTTCTTTTGATTGGATTGGATAAATGTTTTATAAATGTTTTATCCAATCCAAATCAAAAGAAAAGAAAACAAGTGTAAACTTATAAAAAAAAAAAAAGCCGCCATAGCGCCATTTTGCGAATGATCACCATGCGCATTCGGGGTGATCGCTTGGTGATCAATCGCAAAATGAACGCCGCCCACCTGGAGCAACCGTTACGTTGGAGTTAACCGTACTCGCACAAAACTTTGATCAGCCAGAGAACAAACGTTTTTCTCTGGTCGATCACAACCGCTGGCTCTGTGTGCCTGCAGCATTTCTACAAAGCTGCAGGCACACAGAGCCTTTCCGCCCCCATCGGCGTCATCGGTGACGCCGATGGGGGCGGAAAGGCAAAACACTGCATCACTCTGCACCTCAGTGAACCGCCAGGGAGGTTAACCAAAACATTGAATTTGACTCCTTAAAGAAGGTGGTATTGAGATAATTCAGTAATGGTGGTCGCCATCCAATCAAAAAATGGGAAATATTTATAGGGTAACCACCTCAAGATGAAAGAGAATTCTGGGTATATGGAAGAGCCACAGACAAATCAAATCATCTGTAAAATAAAATCAAAAACTGGCTATAGTGTTTTATATGTGTACAGGGTATATCTTGAAAGCTCTGGCGTGTCAATAGCTATGACGTTATATGGGAGTCACTTGGCACAGCAAGTGGGCTAGTCAGCATGCATTAATGAACTGTGTGAGAAGTGCCATCTTGCATATGCCACTATGGATCTAGGCATCAGCAACTGACCTGTCATAGATGTGACAAAACAAATGCAAAAACACTACCACCAATGATATGCTCTACAAAAGCACAAGAAATCTTCACATCACTGACTCTGCAGTAGTTGTCTAAGAATTTACCTTCTACCCATGGCTTAGGTGCCATGCTAGCCGCATGCCCAGCTATTCCTGGAGTTGGTACAGTTCCAGTAGGTGGAACTCCCATCAGATGCATTCCCATACCTGTAGAAAGGAAATATGAATGAAACATGCAGGAAAGAGTAAATAAATACAGGGAAGGTATAAAAAAGAACCCATTGACAGGTACAGACACCAAAACAGATATGAAATATTATAGTCAAGCATTAGAATACAAGCAATGACCAGAGGAAATTCAACAAGCCTGATCAATTTATCCCACAGATGACATTCTAAATGAGGCCATTTGCAGTCAGAGGATGATTGATTACCTCTAGGCACCTTAAGCAAAAGTTACCATGCCCAGTGATAGATTAAATGGCAGAGTTTATGGTTTATCGTAAAGAAACACGGACTTACCTGGAGGTTTGTAATTACCCAGGGCCTGCTGTGGTGGTGGCTGCTGTTGTGCTTGCGGCGGCTGCTGTTGTGGTTGTGGTTGCTGGATTGCAGGCAGAGTCCGCTTTCCCTGTACAGCTAGCTGGAGGTTTTCTGACAATGGCTGTCCTCTTGCTAACATCTTATAAGCCAATATTTGTGCACGAAGTTGATGGAGTTGCACCTGGCTAAATGCAGAAGGACCACGACTTGGCTGGCTTATCACTTGCTGGTCTCCTTGCATCATAAGTCCAGGTTGAGCTGGTGGTATTTGCGGAGGTGTTGGGCCACCACCCGACATAGGACTTGACACATGTTCTGGAGCTCCCAAGGGGGAAGGATGAGGAGACATGTATCCTGGAAAAAAAATATAAAAAACGAAATCAGTAGTAATAGATGAATTTTAGCCAGGATCAATAAATAAATAACCCGTCAAAAACATGATACTTTGAGAATCATATATAAACACATTATATATTCAATAAAATATTGTAGGCTGAGAATGTGTGGCATCAAATACATATACTGTAAACTTTACTAACCAATACACGCGGTGGGATATCAAATAATTTATGTTTAACAAGATAACCTCCTTGGCATTAAGTGCTTTTTGTGCAATTTTTTGGGCGTGAAAAGCAGCTGTATGGGCAATCATGGGGGAGTACACTGCAATCCCCCCAGCTCTCTACACAAGAAAAGTGGTGCCATCTCCCGTTACTGGATGATATTTGTTCTGTTTATGCTACAACACCAAGATAAAACGCCCATGGCAAGGGATATCTACCATTTGAATTTAGCTATGCACAGACCTAAAAAAAAAAAAAGCACCGTACAATCCCCACCCAAAGCAATGTCGGGCACACAAAGGATGCCCGCCCATCCTCTGTGCGGTCGGTCCCATATCTATCAAGGGCGAATTTGCCAGTGTTTGGCTACCTTTAGGTTAATTACCGGGCATAGTAATTACTTAACCCTCTGGGAGTTTTGCCTGTGTGGCCGATAATGTGCTGAAAAAGAACAAAAAATAAAACCAAAAATAAAAAAAACCAGATAGTGGGACACTGCGGGCTCCGGTCGATCTTTTTAAGAAAGGATTTCCCTCTACCTCATTCGATTCAACCAAAAGCGATTCAAACAAAAAAAGATCGAGCAGTGATCGGATTATGTTGGCTAATTTCAGTCGATCTTTCAAGTATCTGATAGGTTTTCTAGGTTTATCAATTGATTTTGTACACAATTGGAAAATGAAGCATGCAGGCACAGGACTTTCACAGTAACTGATTGGTTTTGAATCAATCACATTTTGGGGGGCAAAAGGGATTTTGTTTTTTAAAGCATCCAATGTATTTTCAATGGAAGAGTTATTGTGCTCTGACACAAGGCAACGCAGTCGCATTAAAAATTACGCAATGCAAACCCATGCTGGCACATGTGTGCGTACACATCCATTGAAAATCACTGAATGCGTGAATACAAGAAAGCATTTGCACTGGTTTCGACGCTGTAGTTTTCACACAGTGTAGACATAGCCTTGAACAGACAGATACATAAAAGCTATTGCTGAAACAGAAAACAAGTTACCTTGACTGTGTTGATCCATTGGGCTCTGAGGAGGACCCATACCAGCAAGTGGTGGCCTCATGTTTGAACTTTTCATAGTAGCGCAGTGCATCTCTTCCGACATTCCTTTGTCATGCATGTTTTCCATTGGGGGCTGAAAAGAAGTTATATGTCAGAAAGCAATCTGAAAAGCATCTCATCACAAGTTACTTAATTGCCTCCGCTTAGCAGGGGTCCCGACGTATCCCACAGACATTGCCTGCCGGCGGATGGTCTGTTTACACATCCGCCGGTGCAAAGGCTGAACGTACTCAAATACGTTCAGCCTTACATCGGCGGATCGGCTCGGTGCAATGAAGACAGAGTCTCCGCCAAGCAGGTAATGTCCATCTGCTACGTCAGGGACCACTGCTAAGTGTATACGCTTAGTAAAGGGGTCCCGACGTAATGGAAACATAGCCCTACATGAACCTTATTCATTTAACAAAATGCAGAACAAACCAGACTACCACAAAATTTTCACTGGAAAAGCAAATAGTAAAGAAAGAATAAAACCATTCCTGGTAACTTATACTGACAGAGACATGAAGCCTAGGGTGTCATTTCAGGGATTCCCAAACAGTAGGATGCACAGCCATACAAGCATTTTGTTGGGAGGTTTTAGCAGTAGAGGAAAAACATTTTTTTGTTATTTCTTTTTGTACATTTGCTCTTCATAAATCATTTCTGTAACAAACAATTAATTAGTGGATTATCCAACCCAACACTCATTTAACCTTAAGCAGTAACAGGGCGACAATGTTAAAATATGAAAAAAAATAAATCACCATATCATTGTCGCATGTCTATCTGGTAGTCCTAGATAGACACTTAAAATGTTAATGCCCAACTTTAGTTAAAACTGAAGCAGTAACAGTTTTTCGCTCAAAAAATATATTTTAGACAAAATATTAGGCAAGGCGTTGATGATATCAAAAAGGTGATTGTCTACTCCAATAAAAGATATACACAGGATCTTGTAATAATAGCAATATGACCACAATGTCTGTACAATTCAACTGTCTGGAATTGTTAGACTACTAGAATTGCATTAGATCAATGTGATTATACTTGATACTAGTTTTTCTTACCTTGTGCATAGGATGCATGCCCTCTGATGGATAATCTGCACCCATGCTAGAGAGTTGGTGAGAGACACTAGGAGGTCCGGGACTGGGACCCATCATACTGTGCACAGATCCTGGAGAAGGTCCTGGTCCCGGGCTAGGTCCAAGGATGGGGCCTGGTGAAGGCCCAGGCCCTGGGGAAGGCCCCGGGTGAGGCATGGCACCCGGGTCCGTTGGCGTAGACATTGGACGTTACGTGCCTAAAAAAAAGAGAAAAAGATTTTGTTGAGGAGATGGAGGTCACACCTTAAAGCACTTCAGTATAGTAAAATAAACACAAATATAGATATACACAAATAATGGGAGCCGCACAACATCTAAACCCAACACATTGAGCACAATTGGTTGCGTTTTGAATTTAAGTGTTGTCCCATAAAAATAAAAAATAAACTATTGACCACAATGTGAGGGGTGTCCTCACTTCTGTGAGATACTGCCTGTACATAGTTTTGTCAGCAACTTCCAGTAATAAACACACTGCGTACAAAGTCTGCATCCGAAATTAACATGAGACCTGAAAACAGACTAGGAAAAAAAAAAGCCTTGGAACGAATCCTAATGCAAGCACAGAGGTCCTTCTCACTTACGTCAACCTGCTAATGTGCACTCCACAATGAATTCAAGCAGCAGATTGTGCTAGGCTGCTGGTGAGAAGCTTTCCTTCTCCCTAATAGACAAAGGGAGGGGGGGACTAAACCAAAAACAGTTACATAAAAGATCGGAATATATATTAAAGAATTATAAATATAAAAATTGATAATAAGACACCATAGCAGTAATGATTAGCTACCCACTGCCAACCTTTTATGCAGAACCTTGTTTGAAAAGGGTGAAAGTAAGAAAATAACTTATTTAAAGCCCAGGTTAGGCTCAAGATTAGTAGGCACCAAAGCTAATACCATCGTCTGTAAAGAGGTTTCATGCACACATTGTACTGTGATTAATTGTGAAATAATTCCCCCCTATGAGATGCTCCTGTTGCAAAATAAGTCAGATTGCAACATTTCTTGCCCATTAAACATTTAATTCCCATCTGCAAGTAATAATATTGCAAGCATAAGTGTTTAGGGAACTAAACTCAGGCCCACCAAGGGCTATGGGCTAAGCCAAGCATCAAGGTTCTTCTGACTGAACATTCCAAACAAGAACCATTAAGGCTATATTTATATGGTATTTAGAGATGCACCGATTCTCAAACTGCTTGCAGCGGGTACTGCCCTGCATTAACTTATTGTCTGGCAGACCAGCTGAAAGCCGCGTGAGCAGACGGGGAGGGGATACATGTATATGTATGGGATGCAACGACATCCACATCAAAGCATGTGATGAAAGCTGGGGGTATGGGAGCATCCCTAAAACGCCTTATAAACATAGCCCAAGACTGGATTTACATGGGTGCTTGGGGCAGGCGTATGCACACATTGTGCAGGTGCCAATCATAAATTACCCCATTTTAACCATAGAGAGCAAACAACCAAATACCAACCAGCAAACTGGTTATGTTTCCCAGGCATCTGCGCTAAGCGTTAGTTTAGAGGACGGTTAAAAAACGCCCTAACTTTCACAAGCTCTAACTTTTAGAGATTCATATTTGTCTGGCTGACTGTACGGTGCCAAATGTAGAGTTTTGTAGAGGAGGGATCATACTACTGGGTTGTTGGGCAACTTGTGACATGGCTTATCTATCCTGATTACTTTAAGTTTACAGCAGAATGTTTCCATTCTGAATATTTCTAGGAGGTAATTGATCCGCTGCACAGGATATGTGACAGTTGTGGTCTTTTCTGAAACAGTAAAGCTAGCCACACATGGTTCAATTGACTGTACAATCAATGTAATTCGATAAATTTTTTTAGTCGATTGATTGAAAATTGAATCATGTCCACATGGTACGATCGAAATTTGATCGGACCAGTTGGAAAATTTTGATTGATTGTCCCCACATTGTGTCTCATTTTTTGTACTGTTTGACCTGTACAGTTGAGATTCGATTCAATCAATTAGCATACTGTAACTTCTGGGAGGAGGGAAATGCCATACAGTCATTTAAACCATGCAAGCATGCATTGTAATGGCGATTGTAATGGTGATGTAATGGCAAACTAATGGCGATGTAATGGCAATGCAAATGGCGATCTCTGTGAATACATCTCCTAATGTAATGTGTGTCCCCCAGTGTCCTTTTGCCACAATTATAATGTACTGGATTAAAATGCAAAGATATGACCTATGAGTTTTTGATCCCTCTGTGACCATCATTGGTCCCTTTCTGATCACTCTGTAAGAATCGCTTTTTGATTACTCTACGTTTAAAAACGATTAAATTCAATCGAAGTCGGGCTTTGATTGCATACGCAATGTGGTGTGTACTTCAATTCAATTACAATCGACATACGATTAAATTATCAGAAACTTCGATCGAATTGATGATCGATTTTGATGTCAATTGAACCATGTATGGCTAGCTTTAAGGCCCCCAAACACCATACAATCTTTCTATACAATTTCTGTACAATCAACTTTTGTTCTCCCAAAACCATGTAATATGGATCTTTCTAAACCTTCCAATCACTATGTATTCTATCAGGGAGGATGCGGCACTACATAGTTGTTGGTAGATCTAATGGAAATTGTAAAGCCAAAGGTGTATGGGGGGCTTTAAGGATTAAGCCATCTGCTGACCAGATTTATATGTTGAAACAATCAGCTAAACTGATCCTTTCAATCGGTTGGTTTGTTAAGCTAGCCATACACTCTGTGATAAAAATTACGATTAAAACCGACCAATGTATTCCGACGTCAGGGTCGTTTTAGATCATAATTTTCGGTAAAATGGAAAACCACATGGAAAATCCAATTTTGGATCGATTTTTCTGGTTTTATCGAAAATGTCATCAAAAATAATCGCTTGTACTATTTAAATATCGACTGTGGTGGCTCTATATTTCCATTCAATTCCTTTACAAAAGGACTGTGCACACCAGATTTACGGAACTACCTAGAAACTCCTTCAGATATTTGAACGAGCTACTGGAATTTACAACATGACCAAACAATGGCAGATTGATTTTGTTTGATGAATTCAGGTAAAAAAGGAATTCATTTTCAAGCAATTGACTTGAATTGAATTCAAGCAACTTAAAGTCAATTAAACACTAAAATGAAACTTTGTATGCCAACTTAAAGTTGTCCATATTCGTTTTTGTGCCCATTATTTCATCATGCACAGCCGGTTGTGCCAAGATTTCTGGTCCCCATCCAAAGTAATGAGATCGACCTAAAAATGGCGGTAATATGGCCGTTTTCTGGGCAGATTTAATGTAGGCTCCGTTAGATTTGTGGCCGAATTCGCTGCAGATCAATCTGTGTCAAAATCGTCTTAGGGTCCCTACACACGCAACGAGCCGCAGTCAGTTTTGCCACCGACCGATGTGCGTGCGCGCATGCATTTAACACCTGGTTCTGTTAAATAAATCCACTGAGAATTGTGAGCCGCTGGGGCACTGAAGGTCAAATAGCGTTCACTTTGCCAAGCTCTTACACTTCTCAAATGTTCACAATGCCACCTTTCCACAAAGCAATGCTTTCATTTGATGAAGGCAGCAGTTACAGGGAAACTAAAATAATATCAGCTATTTTTAGATGAATGTGTTATTAGCTGCAAGTCTGAAAGATGCAGATGCTAAAGAATTGTCATTTAGTTTGCCAAGCAATGAGACTTAGGAAACAAATTATTTCCAATGAATGCTGTTGTGTATATCTTTATCATTTGCTGCATCTCTGGTCTGCTGATCCCATGCAGCCTCTTTTGAAGCCAATTCATATTAATATGTAGGCCAACATGACAGGGTGACAACCCAGAGGAACCACTGGGAGTCAGGGACCACGTCCTGCTGGAAAAGGCCTAAACGCAAAAGTACACCTTTCACACTACCACACAATGCGTTACCCTGAGGCACACATTTTTAGGGATACAAAGCAAGCATCTCAAACACTTGTATGGGAGATGTAGTCATAATGCAATGCTGAAACACAGGGTTTTGACAGCAACCGAAGCTGTAGCATTACCACTAACGCACCCACTACCAACCAAAAAACTACACAGTAGCCAATGCAAAATGGCCCTAAATGTACAGTGGGATCAGGTAAATACAATTCTTTACCCGATCCTGAACTGCCAGCAAGGTCTCTGAGCTTCAATATTTGTGAAGGACCTGAGTATTTAAGTGCTTGTCCCCACTTGAGCGATCACCTGCGGCACTGCCATATTTTATAGGGCTTATTCCCACAACCGCGATTGGCTGGGAAAGCGGTGCGGTCCACGATCTGTAATGTGGCTCAATGCACTTTTGATCACGGACCACAGGTGGTTGCACCTGATCGCGCCCATAGACCTGAATTGATGTAATCAAAAACCAAACACAAAACCAACACAAATTGTGTACCTGCGTCGCACAGCAGGAGATAGCCTAAGTGTGGACAAGCCCTTTTCTTTACAATGCAGAGCCAAAAGCCTGTGATGTCACAGCTGCCACCCTGCTTCACTTTCTGACTGGCCAAATGCCTTAAGGTGGCCATACAGGGGCACATTTTTTAATAGATTTCTGCACAATCGCCGTGCGCGTTTGAAGTGAATGATTATTCTTGAATCTATTGCATCTACCAACACGTTGGTAAATTCCTATATCCACAAGTGTATGACCACTTAGAAATCAGGGAGAAAAATCCACATCCTCTAAGATAGCCAATCTGTTGGCCCTAAATACCTGAAAATGTTGTAAAACCAAAAGATGGTTATTAAAGAAATAAACCATAAACTTCTATAATATTACCACTGCCAAAATCAATCTTATTCCTGTGCAGGTCTGATCACAAGGTCCAAAACTCATTTTGATTTCCACAGCAATTAAAGAATGTTTAGCAGAAAGATTTACTAACGTTTTATGTAGTTAAACAGAAAATAAATCCACAACCCCCCTCCCCCTCGAAAAAAATCCTATTTTCAGTAGTCCACGTACTTTAAAAAAAAAAAAATTATTCTGCTCATGTGATTTATATCCTCATTGTAAAACTTCAAGGTCTAGTCTATGAACTAAGAACTAAGAATTTGCAGGTCATGGTCATTTAAATAAATGCAGAGAATGCCCAACAAGACTAACAAAGCCTAAGCAAATGGCAGGATCGGCTATTTTCTCTGTACAGAATTGGCTTTACTGAAACAAATGTTCGTTGGAAGTCAGTAATGACACAATATGTTTTGGTTTTACTGTCACTTTAATTAATGATTTACTAAAGGTTCCCATGAATCCCATGGCCAGTTTGTTTTGGTAAAGCTGTCAGCCATTTTAAACATTTACAGCTAAATTCAGCAGTCAGATGTCTGCCTGGTTTTACCTTGATTAGACAGAAATACTCGTTTTTGTGGCTAAATGTACTTAGTCTGAAAATGTTTGAATAGTGCTAGAACCAAATCCAAGGACTAGCAAAGTTTATTCTATGAAATAACTGTTCTTTATCGCGTCGCTCCAAACATGCAATAGCCGTTCATGACATATTACTTAAGTCTGGCAGATAAATAAGGAATCTTTCATATGATTCTGGGGAACAGCAGCAAGTTCCATCATCATTTCTGAGCAGAGTTGTGAACAGGATATCTCATGTGATGTGGAGCCCAGAAGAGCAATGGAAAGTATTCATAGTTACAAACTGTAACCAATGAAGATGCATTGTTAATACACCAAAAATCCTCATGATGTGTAAATAATTTCTATCAATACCTAATCGAGAAAGATGACAGCTACAGTAAAAAACCACAACTCTCACTGCACATGGTGATCATATAATCACAGTGAGAAAGAATCACAACATAGAGCTTTTGTAAATTGTAAAAGACATGTCCAGGTGAAGTGTGTGTGCCTAGTATGGAGGACAGCATACACACACACACACACACTTTAGTTGTCCAAGTGGGGCATGTTGGTAATCCTGTCAAAATCTGCCCTACCTGACCTGGCAGCATAGAGACAGAACTGACCAATCACATCCTGAGTGCATGTCACACGCCGCACAGCCTCATGATGTTACACGTGCTAGCATCAACACAGTCTGCTCTGGACTGACTGCAAGCTCCTGTGATGAAGCACTTCCATCATACAGCAGCACATCTCACACACTCATCTGCATTATAAGCAGCCAGCCGAGACACCAGGGGGAAAAGAAAACCTTGTATCACTGCAACCAGCAAACTGCACACCTCCAACTCATCAACTCCAATACTACAGAGGAGCTTAGAATAAGACATAACTTTAGGGTACCAAGTTAGAGCACACTTGGCACTTTTGAACTGCAGCCACCTTCTTTAAATGTATTAAGCCCCCCATACACCTTTAGACCACTCCATACAATTTCCTTTAGATCTACCAACAACTATGTAGTGCCGGGTCCTCCCTGCTATAATACATAGTGATTGGAAGGATTAGAAAGCTCCTCATATTACATGGTTTTGGTAGAACAAAAGTGGCTTGTACAGAAATTGTATGCTAAGATAATAAGGTGTATGGGGGGCTTTCGATGTAGGGATCAGTAGGACAACTGAGCAACTGACACTTTCAAAAGTCAAGCCGGGCACACACGTTTAGATGTGCTGCTGATCTCCTGGCAGATCAACCATCACGCAGGGCTGCTACTGCAAAAAAATCGGCTGGGCACCCTTTGTGTTACTTTGCGGCAGATCGACCGCCATGAGTGCACACGGCGGTCAATCTGCAGCAAAATCGGACGCAAATCTAAACATGTATGGCCACCTTTAGCAATGGCAGCCCATTTACTGTGCCAGTTTATCTAAACTTCACTATTATGAGCAGAATGACCCTTTCCCATTATAAGTGCAACACATGCCTTTGTGTTCGTGGCAGCACATGCGCTTGCAAACACACAGCTAGTGATTCCTATATAGGTGTATGTGCTGCATGTAAAAAAAACTCCCCCAAAAAACATTATTCAGTAACACACCATATGCATGTGTGTTGCAGTACCCTAGCTATTGTGACTGCATGGTGCCCTGTATGTCCATCATTGTTTTGCACATGCAGGTAACTCGCACAAGTATTATTGGGGCATGTAGTCCTGGGGAAGGAGACCTTGTATAGACATGAGGTTGCTGTTCCCATTCAGGAAGTAATAAAGGGATAAAAAGCGGTGTTCTGTTAAAAGAAGAAGTATCCTTTAACTATTAAATATAGCTTGTAGTTATTTTATAACATAACGGTTTAATACACTAATGTTTTTTTACATTTGTCTTTATGTAATTAGTATTACTATATTTGATCTATCAGTATTGCCTCTCTCAGTACCCTGTCACCACTTTGCCCTTGAGAAAGTCACTGCATCTGATGCCATGTCCTCTATGTAGGAAAGTGAGGATTGCAAGCTGAAAAGCCGAGTGCAAACCTCCAAGGTAGGAGAAAGTTAGAATATTATAGTAATAATATAAAACAAAATTTGCATACCCATACACATAAATCAAACATTTATAGCAATGAAGGACTACGACCTGGAGGGCTTGTCTACACGTTTTGTATACTAGTGAGGACGTCCCCGGCTTCCCCCTATGGGTAATTAAGTGCCAGCCTATATTGGTGTGTCATTACCCGCACACTCTAAACATGACTCACAGTGCCCCAACGGTTATTGTGGGTCTGTCAGCATCACTCGTGACACATGTCATTTACAAATAATGGGCACATTATGCGACTTGAACAAAACGCACCTGATGGGATTCGGGCATGTTTTGTTCATCTAAATTTATAGGATGCAGTATTGCCAAAATGGTGAATACTGTGCTCTAAGAACAACAAAACAGCTGGGAAACCACAGGCGGGCGCCATGAACATGTCACGTGTCCATAACGCCTGCCTTTGGATGTGTGTAGACTGAGCTTTAGTTGGGCATAGTGAGGAGAACTATTGTCAGGATTTTATTGCTGCCTGTGTCACTATTTGAGCTTGTTTTAAACTATGTGCGCAGTAACTCTGCTTGTTAAAACCTGTGTCAAACTGTGCTGCATTTTTTATTTTCCAGCATGCATTTTAATTTGCACTTGCAGCCAAGATGCATATTCCAATATTTTAGAAAAGACTAAAGCAGGGTACAGACCTGCAGATATGGGCCAGATCAGCGGCCGATTCGAGCGTCGTGCGTGCTCACACCCATCTATCTGGTCCATATCATATGCGGCCATGGCTGTTTCCAAGCAAGGCCAATTAATCCCGCTCGAAAACAGCCATATCGGACAGTTAATACAGCCGACGTCCATTGCTTTGCCTAGAGACCGCTGGTCTCCATGCATAGCTTCCCAGCTCCCCCAATATCTGACAGCAGCGTGATGACAGGTAGGGTGCCTGGTGATCAGCTGAGGGGCCGGCTGCAGCGTGATGACGTCATCCCACATCTATCGAGGGAGAATCCCTACGTGTATGCCTAAGCATACAGGTTTCTAAATCCCATGTTGTCATATGGGGAAGCGAGTCTATATTCACGCTCTCTGTGTATCCTTAATTTTCCAACTGAATAGAGGCGGAATCGCCCAGTGGGAACATTTGATCCCATTTCACGTGCCCAAGAGATTTGTTACCTCACATTTGGAAGATATCTGCACACAGACAGAGACATAGATGGAAAAAGAAAAGGTTTGACCCTCATCTGCTGGATCTAATAATATAAAAGTGATTTGGTTTTAGTTATACTTTAATGTGAGGTGAGCAAAGGAATTACCAGGTGCACAGAGAGAGAGAGAGAGCCATCTCACAGACAGCAAGATACAGAACATATTTCTGTCACAGAAAAAAACAACATATCACTAAAATGAGAATTTCCTTCCATGTAGCAGTATAGTAGAGCAGACCTAGCTGAGCTACAAATACTAGGTATCCATGCTGGGACCTGCAGTGCCACAATCAGGCTGTGACTTGTGTAACTATTAAAGTAAATCCCTTCTCACACAAAAAGCCACATTAAAGTAAGCTATCTCATATCTAGGTTTGTCATGTACTTCACAATTACACTAAGACCCCCTATAAAGAGTCAAAGTTGTGAAGTACACATACGCATGCCGCAGCCTGAAGTGCCGCAATGGGAGACCCCGGGTTGGTAATCTCACATGCAGCACAAGCTCCTCAGAAAATGCCTGTCACACAGGGAAACACCATTTTGCTCATTTTACCTAAAGTGAAATGACATTTTCATGTAATAGCAGAATACAGCTCACGTACTCCCACTGTGACAGCCTGTGGTTATGTAAGTACAATGTACACACACTGGGCCTACAGTGCCACAATCAAAGCCAGGGCCTGCAAATCCTCAAGAGTGCAAGCTCTTCGGTGTAATATATCACAAAAAATGAGGCACCCCAATGCAAAGATTGCCACAGCTGTTGTGTACAAGGTACACGTGCTGGGACCTGCAGTGCCACAATACAAAAGCGGACTACTAAGCCTCAGAGTGCAAGCTCTTTGGTATACTGTTACTGCATCACAAAGAAAGAAATCATGCTGGTAAACTAAATGTACGACGTACCCCAAAGCAATACCAGAAGCTGTTCACAACAACTTCATGGCCATGATATTCATTCATTTCCATAGCACCCCACAATTCACCATCACCCTGAGATCCATTCATACTGGGTCATGTTCTCCAGCTGTCACTGCAGCTTGTTCCCCATTCTGATAGAATGACAGCAGTCTAACTACCAATATCATGGGAAATATCACCATACTACCAATATCATTGTAGCGTGTATGTGGGATTTGTGAGCCACCAATAAAGACAGCCAGTGTGATCATGGCATGGCAGACTTGAGCCGGCCATACACAGCTGGAGTGCTCAGTGATTGTTGTGTGTGATTGGGATTTACCAACATGTTGGAACTCTGTTCGGTCGACATTTAATTCGATCGGGATCAAACGCTCAAGGTGGGCAGCAATTGCCGAATAATCGACAGCTGTGAACACACACGGCAATTGATCGATCTGGAATCGAATGTTAAATGGACATGTGACTACTATTCCTGCCATGGGTGATCACCCATCAGCCGGTACACAGCCAGGCCTCACAGGAAACCAGAGCAGGCATGTCCTGGGTGAACAGCTGCCGGCAATTATATCATCCAGACATTACAGGAGAGAGCCCCCTCCAGGAGTTATGTGGGGGTCACACACAGCATGCACATCTACAACAGTATACACAGTTTGCACAACTGGATCACACACACCACTGTGCAGTCTTACACAGGAGTATCACACATACCACTGTGCACAGTCTTACACAGGAGTATCACACACACCAGACTTTCACAGATGTATTACACACACACACCAGTGTGCACAATCTTACACAGGAGTATCACACACACACACCAACACCAGACTTTCACGACGTATACACCCACACAACAGTGTGACCACAATGTTACACAGGAGTATCACCACACACACTAGACTTTACATAAGTATTACCCACACACACACACACAGTGTGCACAATTCTTACACAGGAGTATCACACACCCACACACGACTTTTACAGAAGATTACACCACACACCAGTGTGCACATCTTACACAGGAGTATCACACACACCAAGACTTTTACAGAAAGTATTAGAAGAAGTATGGCACACGCACACACACCAGTGTGCACAATCAACACACACCAGACTTTTACAGAAAGTATTGCACACGCACACACACCAGTTGTGCACAATCTTACACAGAGTATCCACACACACCAGACTTTTACAGAAGTATTCCACACACACACACGTGTGTCACATATCTTACACAGGAGAGTATCACACACACACACTCCAGACTTTTACAGAAGAAGTATACAACACACCCAGTGTGCACAATCTTACACGGAGTATCACACACACACCCCAGACCTTTTACAGAAGTATAACACACACACCAGACAGGAGTATCACACACCTCACAGGCACGACGCAGACTTTCTACACAGTGACAGTGAGAGCATACACACTACACACACCACCCAGCCACCCACCAGATGGCACCAATTATTACCACATGCAGTGTGAGTATTACACCACACACCCCACATGTGCGCTTTCCCTATTTTCGTTTCTTCCCTCGCCGTCACATCCCCAACGTTGCACCCGCTGAACTAAAGTCTCGGGTGTGGGGTGTGTGATACTAGCCTGTCTGTTGTCACGAACTGTGACCGAACCACCCTTCGGCTGTTTTTTGTTTGTTGAATACGCCTGGCAAATTAACGTCTGGGGTGTGGTGGGTGTTGTAACTACTCGCCTGCCCTAAGTTTATCGCTGCTTGCCACCATATTCGGAGTCATCCCCCCCCACATTTCCATCAATACACACCCACCCAGGACTTTCTAACTAGAGGTTCCCAGCGCATTTTAGTATTACCCCCCATCACACCAACCAGCTGTGCATCAATTGTACGCTACACAGGACTGCTATTCAACACACACACCAACCCCAGACCTGTACAGTAAGTATTACCACACACTGGGTGGGGTAATACTTCGGTAAAAGTTGGTGGGTGTGGGTTAACTCCTGTGTAAGATTGGGACAATGGTGTGTGTGTATAATTCTGTAAAAGCTGGGGGTGTGTGTGTGATTACTCTGTGTAAATGGCCACTGGTGTGTGTGTAATCTTCTGTAAAAGGCTGGGTGTGTGTGTGTGATACTCCTGTTAAGATGTTGACACATGGTTGCACAATCTTACACAGAGTATCACACACACAAACCCCAGACTTTTACAGAAGTATTAACACACACCAGTGTGCACAATTCTTAACAGGGTATCAACACACACACCAGACTTTACAGAAGATTACACACACACCCAGTGTGGGTAATACTTCTGTAAAATGTCTGGGGTGTGTGTGATACTCCTGTGTTAAGATTGTGCACACTGGGTTGTGTGTAATCTTACACCGGAGTCTACACACACACACCAGACTTTTACAGAGTATTACACACACTGGTGTGTGTGTAATACTTCTGTAAAAGTTGGTGTGTGTGTGTGATACTTCCTGTGTTAAGCTTGTGCACACTGGTGTGTGTGTAATTACTTCTGTAAAAGTCTGGGGTGTGTGTTGTGTGTAATAATTCTGTGTAAGATTGTGCACACCGTGTGCACAATCTTACACAGAGCGAGTATCACACACACCCTCCAGCTTTTACAGAAGTATTACACACCACACAGTGTCACAATCTTACAGCAAGGAGTATCACCCCACTACACACCCAGACTTTACAGAAGGATTACACACACACCAGGTGCACCAATCTTACACAGGATATCACACACACACACCAGACTTTTACAGAAGTATTACACACCCACAGTGTGTTGTAATACTTCTGAAAAGTCTGGTGTGTGTGGTGATAATCATGGTAAGATGTGCACACACCAACCAACCAGACTTTTACAGAAGTATTACACACACTGGTGTGTTGTAATACTTATGTTAAAAGTCGGGTGTGTGTGTGTGATACTCCTTGTAAGATTGGGCACATGGGTGTCACACCCACACACAGACTTTTACCGAAGTATTACACCACACTGGTGTGTGTGTAACTTCTGTAAAAGTCTGGTGTGTGTGTGTGATACTC
>CM070032.1:100990358-101002104 GCA_036250615.1 Ptychadena robeensis | reverse complement strand
TATCTCTCACACACACACACACACACACACACACACACACACCAGTGTGCACAGTCTTCCACACACCATTGTGCAGTCTTCCACACGAGTATCACACACACCATTGTGCACACACTGGTATCTCACATCAGTGTACACAGCCCTACACAGGGGTATCACACACACAGCACAGGGTGATAACACATAAAATTCCGGGGGCACAGGCAGCTCACACACCGCTCTCACCCATTCATGAACACAGGTCACACAGCTCCCCCATAGTGTACATGGCCCCGGACGATCACTAATCTCACCCCGGCCTGCCCTCACACATGCCAGGCGGCGGCGGCAGCCCCCGGCACAGCCCGCGCAGCGGCCCCACTCCACACAGAGACAAGGGCAAGATTTAGGAAAGCGCTGTGAGGAGCCATGTTTATTCCCTCCCCTTCTCTCCGGAAAGTTTGTCCAGCCGATCGATGGCCGCTCTGCCTGGGACTCGATCCGCAAGGCTCGGCCAACAAGGCACGATGTTCTAGAACACACCGCTTACCTGATAGGCAGCGCCGAGTGTAGCAGTCTGGGGGAGATCCGCCGTGTGGGAGGGTGGGTGTATATATGTTGTAGGAGAGTGTGTGGAGGTAAAAAGCTTCAGGCCCTGTTCCTGTTCCTCCTCCCCTCAGTCATGTCATCGTGATCAAACATGTCTGTGTGTTTTCCCTCTGACTTCCTGATTCTGCTCTGCTTGACAAACTCAGGCAGTGTGTGAGCTCGGCCTCCCCCCACCCCCGTACACACACGCAGTATACAGCACTCGGGCCTGGCGGGCTCTGCAGTGTGGAGGAAGTCACAACACTTTCCAACAACTACACAGCAAGCAAAGCTCTGCCTAGTTCTGTGTCCTGGAACTTCATGTGTGTGTAGCACCGCCGCCCTGCCATTCTATGTATGCGACTACCCGGCCATTACTATACCTCATGAGGGATGGACGTCTACTTGTAGAACTCTATAAACTAACTATTAAAGCCCTGACTTACCGCACTAGTACAGGTTATTCATGGCCGCCTCAGAGGCGAACGCACAATTATGAGGAAAAGCTGCTAGTCACTGAGCTACAAATTACATTAGTGATTCCATATTAGAAATGAGGATTGACCAAAATAAATAACCATTAAACAGCCACCACCGAAGTTTTCTCCAAACGCTGACCTCAGAACATATTGTGCCGGAAGGGTCAATGGCTCAAGGACACTATGGGGAAAAATGCCCCAGGCCTCATGGAAGTAAGGGTACCCATACACAGGAAGATTTTTTGGTTGATCGCCGTGCGCGTACATGGCGAACATTTAACCATTTAAATGATTCCTAAAATGTGCTTATCTTTAAAGCCCCCATACACGTTTCAATTTTGACCCAATTTTTCGGCCGATCCACTGCGCGTGATGATGTCATCTTGCGTGGTCCATCGGCCGAAAAATCGTGTAAATATCGGGTGGGCACCCTTTGTGTGCCAGCACTAAGGGTATGTCCCACTGCATTCTCGGGTCCATCAGCCACCCTGCGCATTCCACATACCTGTCTGTAGCAGCAGCTGTTCTGCTGATCCGCCAGCCGGAGATTGACGAACCGGTCGTGGATTGGCAAAACGCAGCAAGAACAAGTGCTGTTTCAGACAGGTATGTGGATCGTATGTAGAGGGGCGACATACCCTTCCTTCAGACGGGGACGCTGGTCCCCATCCAAAGAAATTAAATTGATCTAAGAAATTACAGGCATGTTCTTCAGGCTTAGATAGATTTCGGCCTGGATAACACTTTAGCTTTTACAGATGAACACAGCTGGCAGGTATGTTTATGTTGTGTTTTTAGTTTTTTCAATACCAGGCCAAAGCACATTTTAATGCAATGTTTTTCTGTTGTAATTTCATATATAAACCTTCAGTTTGGCTATGGATCATCCAGGTGCATGATATCACCAGAGCATGCACTTCAACTACCCTCTGTTGAACATGCCATTATCCTTGATATTCACTAACTTTTTTCCAGCAGCAAACTTGACTGTTTATACGATGTGTTCTGTAAAGATACAGGACTATAAAACTGTATACATGCAGCAACCTAGTTGAAAGGATAGGGAAGAGGGGGGATAGGGTTACCCTCAGTGGGGACTTTGAGTTGGCAGACCTTCCCTTGTTTATATTTGTTAGTTTGGTTATAGTGACCACATAGGTTGAGTTTTAGTTGAAATTTTATTAAAATTTTAAACAACAACACTTAAAATAAATACAATAAGTATAAAGACAGTACAAAACAAAACTACTCCCAGGTAACAATAGTCAGGTGTAGTTTGTTTAAAATTGCTCAAGTTGCATGGTTCCATAAAGTAGGCTGCAATGTTAGGTCAACATGTTTCGCCCTTAGACACTGGGCTTCCTCAGGACTGTTTACAGCCTGGACTGCAGGACTCATGCAAGAAACCCAAGATCTTGTTGCACGGGAGTGGGGTACATCAGGGGAATGAATGGCAAGGGGTCCGCGTAGAGATGGGATGCACGCTCCCCCTTGGGAGGGAGGGAGGACGCATCGGCGGCCCAAACGACGCGGCTCCAAAAGGTGCCCCGGATGGAGGCGAGGGAGTCAGGGAGAGGGTCACTGACGCACGTTTTAAACCCAGCCCCACAATGATCGTATAGATCTGAGTTACTGTGGTGGTGGAGGCTAGGACAAGACGGTATCAACAGAGGTTTGAGGAGGACATGTACGTGCTCCCAGCCAGCAACTTAGAACATTCCCAATAGGTTAGACATTTATTATACTATTGTATATTATTTATGGTTCTATGGGACTATTACCACTAGGCATGTGTGTGGGTTACCCCAAATGTTACTACAGTGCATGTTACTGCATTGTGGTAATTTGGGACAATCTTAAAATTTTGCTCTATAAATCCCAGCCTATTGAAATTGTCCATACATCTACCATTAGTAGGATTGTGCATGACAATAATCAGTTTGGTCCCTACCAGGGTTGATTGGATTTAAATCAAACCGATTTAAATCATGATTTAAATCACGATTTAAATCACTAGTCTGTAAGGCTCGATTTAAATCAAACTGATTCAAATCAATCATTCTTGCTGGTGTAACTTTAAAATGCAAGTAGATGAAGATTTTTAGAACAACAATTTTTAATATTAGTTTTTTTTATCCCCAGTTTAGGTTAATCATTCATATTTAGACAAATTTTCTGTTGTACTTAGTTTTGAAAAATGCAAAAGTAAACCAAGCATCTGTGATAATATCTTGTAGGCAGAGAAACTGCCCAATAATCTTACACAAACACACAGAAGTTGATGATGGCATAAGCACATCTCCCAAATTCCCCCTTGAATAGACATGGGTGAGGGGACACAAATGCAACACATGTATTATACACAGTGCAAAAAAACCGACACATGGGAATCAGTCATATTGAATACCCAAATCAACATAAAAGTGAACACAGACCCTCAGGGGTTACTCACATACATAGATCAATATAGGGGGAAAGACATGATTTCTGAAGATGCTCACTGGTGGTCTGCGTACAACAAGACCGACCCAAACCATCAACTGATCATGTTTACCAAAGTAAATGTATTACAAATCGGTCTTGTTGTATGCAGATCACCACGGCATTTATGTGTCTGTCTCTCCGTTCCCCACTGGTGTCGGTGCAGTGGGGATACCATCTTCAGAAATCATGTCTTTCCCCCTATATTGATCTATGGACGGGAGTAACCCCTGAGGGTCTGTGTCCACGTTTATGTGGATTTGGCTATTCAATGACTGATCCCCTTGTGCTTGCTGTTTGTGTCATGTGGATTTGGCCGATAAAATTACATATCGTACTCCCTGAAGAAGTCTTCAACGAAACGCACGTTGGGGTGAGATTTGCGCCATTTGGACTATTTTAATTGTCTAACAGCGCGTGTACAGATGTGTACATCCACAACATTGTTTTTGATTGATATGATGTCATTACTTTATCTTTTGCTCTGTGTATAATGAATGTATTGCTTTTACATATTGAGTGGCCCTTAAAATCCCCTCGCCCTTGTCTATTCCAGGGGAAATTTGGGGTGATGTGTTTATGCCATCATCAAGTTCTGTCTATTGTTTTTAAGATGTTGGCCACTGTACATCTGAGTGGAGTTTTATTGATTATAAAATCTTACAAACACCTCTGGAAGAGCGTGACATTGTAAATGGATTAATGGAATTTATTTTCCAAAAAAAAAATAAACATATACAGCCCTATTCTACATAATAAAAACAAATAATAACCTTGGGACCTTGGGATGGTAATATATTTTTCTCAAAAAGAACTTTTTTTTTAAAAAATTCAATTTAAATAAAAAAAATTGAGGACCCTGCTGATGTATCAAATGGAAAGTGTCCATCCCACTTACCAGTGACGTGGACACCAAAAGAAGGACCCTTCAGCACTGCAGTCCAACAGTGGTGTAGTCTTAAAGCGCATCTAAACTCAAAAAAACAACAGCAAAAAAAAGTAATTACATTTTTACTTACCTCTAAACTGTCCCAATAGCTCAAAGTTGCTCAAAAACAAAATATATATATATAGCTATCCTGCTGATTTCTGTGGAAGCCGCCATTTTAGATTCAGTGTTAGCTTCCAATAAATATCTTGCAATAACGCCAGCACCAACCAAGGGCCGCCAGATACAATGTATGTCAATGTACACAATGTGAAAGCAGAAAAAAATCAACGTTAATAGCTGCTAAGCAATATCGGATGCCCGCTGCGGCAGTGAGGAGATGATCCACAGAAGGGGAGGGGTGAACTATACAGATATCTCCACGCATGTAACAATTTTTTCTTTATATATTGCTCCAATAATGTGGGGTTGGCTAGCTAGGGGGAATTTTTTGTCTGGTGGGTTTAATTTAAATAAATGTGCCCAGCACACCAGTTATTTGTGAAAATTGCCCCATAGCTGCTGATGTAAGAGCTTTATGCTATACTTATATACTGGATTTTAACAGGAAAGATATTTGTAAAAAAAATTTTTAGCAGACCTAACATAAACCTAAGCTCTATCATCAAACATTCATACAAAAATGCCATGCCCACTTTTGTGTGGCACTGTAGACTAGGTCATCAGCTACTGATCTGGGATTGGTCAGTGTAGATGTCAGGTATGTGACCAAAGAAGCTAAAGAAATTCCTACCAATGACGTTCTCTTTCATAACAAGTCTCCACATCACTGCATCAGCAGGAGATGAATGGGGGGGCTACTGTAATAGAAAGCTTTCCCATCCTGAGAGACACAGCCACATTGTTATAACTTTGCCCTATGAGACACATGAGCACAAGTTGCTTATGGATTAGTTTAGGGCAAGTTATGCATAGCAATGTAAATTATAGGACTGAGTGAAATAATTTTAATAGGAATTGCTAATACTTTCTCTGTGGCATTTATTAGGAATTGCTATTACTTTCCCTGTGGCACGATACAATATATCCTAGAAAGTAAAATAATAAAAGATATAATGATACATTATGTATCTTTTTCAGCAGCAAACACCCCCTACCATGGTTAAAGTTTGAGGAACAAATCTCCCAGGCGTCTTTGCTCCAATAGCAACAATTCACCAAATCACAGCATGCAAACTTCAGGTCTTCTTAATTACCATTCTCCAACTTGCATTAGTGAGTTTCTGCCAGACACTGCACAGCAAACCCACAAGGGGAACCTCATTTCCAAATTTCACAGCAGATGGGTTTTACTTTTCTCCAGAGAAGGGTTTCTTTTCTTTCACCTTTCCATATGTTGTTTTTTTTCTGGTTTGAACACATGCACATTGAATTTGTTTTGGGTGTGCCAATGAATTTCTTATAGACCTCCAACATGAATTACCGCAGCAATGAACCACAATGCACCACAATGCATATACCATATAGTACATGTTGTGTGTTGGAAAACAGGTCTGATTGATTCTTTGATTACTGAACACACATGTACACATAGGGAATGAAGTGGTGCAGGTCCCACAGATTTTATAGAAATATATTTATAACTTGTACTTTCACACCGTTGCATGTTTTTAGTGAGTTCATTATAGTCAGTTAGGGCTTGTTTCCATTGTACGCCGGGACCCGTACGCTAAGCGTATACGCTAGCAGGGGTCCCGACGTATCTCCGACGTATCTCCGACGTATCTCACAGACCTTTGCCTGCCGGCGGATGGTCTGTTTACACATCCGCCGGTGTAAAGGCTGAACGTACTCGACTACGTTCAGCCTGACACCGGCGGATGAGCTCAGCGCAATGAAGACAGAGTCTCCGCCGGCAGGCAAAGGTCTGTGAGATACGTCGGGACCCCTGCTAGCGTATACGCTTAGCGTACGGGTCCCGGCGTACAATGGAAACAAAGCCTCAGGGGTCAGATAGGTCTCCAATGGCACAGTTTTAACAATCTATCTACAGTCTATGAAGATGAACATTTTTCCTATTACCTTATTATGAACTGGTTATAAACAGCACCAAACCAAGTCCTCTAAGCTGTTAACTGCCAAGGCAGGCCCGACATCTATGACAACAGTAGCAAGCAATCACCTTTGTTAACACACTAGCATATTGATTGGGTATATAGTTTAAGAGGTGGAGGAAAATGCTTTAAAATTAATAAATATTGATTTAAAAAAACAGAGGAAAAGATAAGTGAAGCTGGGCATAGACGGGCAAATTGCTGTCTGATGCCATGCGGCCGGCGGTTGGTCAGCTGAAAATCGGGTGTGCCCATCTGGTCAGATTGACCAGGAATCTGCCGCATGTGGGATCGCACAGTGATCCGACATGCTGGTACATTCCCGGCCAATCTGATGGGTAGATAAATGGTGCCACACACACATAGTGATCATGTTAGTTTTCAGATATACATGTTGATATAGTCAACAACAGGGGAAAGAGACACTCCAATGCAAGTATGGGAGTATATATCTCATATCAAGTCTGATTTTAAAATTTAGAGATTTAAAAAGGGTAGCATTACTCATGTATGAAAAAAGATTAACTTTGATGGTGACTTTTTAAACTTTATGGTATTGAATACCCAGAGGTCTAAAGGTGGCCAAACACAGGTCAATTTCACACTCGATTCCTGGCCAATCGATCACCAGGCACGTGCACGTGATCGATCGTCGAGGAATCGAGTGCAGCCCACCTTGACCGATCGACCCCGACCGATCAACATGGCCCCCAAATCGGATCGGCCAGGGAACCAACCTGTTGGTGTTTTCTGATCGATTGGGCACACATCAAGGGGCGTTGACATTTGTGAATCGATCGACTTGTAACGGAATCGTCCAGGAATCGGTGGCCTAAGGTGGTAGGCACAGACTTGTATGGTCGATCGATCGACGCCTGTGACTTCACCGGAATCGATCGAATCGTCGATCGATCACTCAGGAATCGTGTATGGCTAGCTTAAGGATCTGTTTACTAGAGCAATGAAGAAACAATAGTAAAGGTTTTTGCCCAAACAATCCAATCATATTTCTACACATGGAATTAAGTACTGAAGACCAGTATGGGGATCCAACTAAACCCTCCAAAAACCGGAGTGCAGTCAAGGAATGGGGCTTTTCAAGCACTGGATAGTAAATTTAAAACCATAATTTATTAAATATCAACATGGTAAATCCAATCAAATTCATACATATGTGAGGTCAGAGCCATGACATACATTGGGATGACCTCAAATTTTACAACGTATAAAAACCGAACAAGGTGAATGAACAAACATTGATAGATATCATAAAGCAATGCTACAAACGTGACAGATTCCCTCTGACATGTTTCGCCCTAAACTGGGCTTCCTCAGGGAGGAACGAATCTATGAAAAGATATCAGAATTTCATTAATCAATACCATAAACATAGCATTCTAATGGTACAATCATAAAGTCACTGGATGGTTGAAAGGGAGACAGTCAACCAGGGTTTGTTAAAATAGTTGTATCCAATTGGTACAAAGGATACATCTGTACAAGAACCTTACTTTTATTTGAATCTATGCCTCAATATCAAGGCTAGGCCTTGGGTGTCTATCCTTTCATAGATTCAATAGTTTTATAGACAAAACAAACACAGTTAACCAATGAAATGATATGTTTAACTTTTTACCACAATGTGAGGGGTGTACTCACTTTTGTGAGATACTGTATATATTATACTGAACACTCAGGGACAAGAATAGTAGGCATGTTATATGCCTGATATGCCAGGCAAGTATCTTTTAGAGCAGACTGTGTCTTGTTTTTAATTTCTTTTAAGGACTGATGCCACTCCTGGATTCCATAACATGCATGGCACAAAACAAAATTATGATAATAAAAAAAAACAGTGGTCTCCGAAGCTCATTGGATATTTGCTATGTATGATCACATTACTAAAAGTTAGATCTTTAGATTATTGCAGATCTAAATGTAGGTGTGGCAATGTAACATCAAATGGTATTAGAAATGATTTATCAATGCTGGCAGCAGTGATGTATCAGCTTTCATATGTGTAGAATAATGTGACCTGAACATAGTCTAAATGCATCTGATGTTAAATAATGAATATTTAATAACAAAATGTCAAACTGACACTATCCCAGCATGATATTTTAATGATACGGAGCATAAGGATCATAAATGCAGGCTCAGAATTACAGGCTGAACTTCAAGATTTATCATTTAGAGGTAGTACTAGATGTCAACTTAATCCTAAATAAGCCTCTTTACTTAAAACAAGGTATCCAAATCCATTTCACCACTATATCATGCATATGACAGCAATCCCTAAAAAAATATATTTATATATATAAAATATATTTAAAATTCATTTTAACTTTGTCAGTAAACTTTCTACTAAATCTTACTGTATATCAGTAGCAAACCCATGCTGTAGGCCATGGGTGTCAATGGGCACGTACACACAGTGGTTGTTTGCGATGTAACAGCATAAGGTCAACGTCAAAGCAGTTATCTACCTTGGCATGTGCACATGCGTGTTAACAACCTATTGAATAAGCATTGGAATGCGAGTTAAGAAGTGGTCCTTCTCAACTTGCATTAACGCCCTGTTAGAAAAAGGGCAAACTTTAAAGCAGCATAAACGTGGGGGCACACATGGATTAAACACACTATGCAACGCATACAGTTTATACACATGGATCCAACTTTACCCACTGCTACCTCCATTGGTACATGTGGCAGATAGGTCTGCCTTCTCCACAGCCCCTTTGCCTGCTACACTCACTGAGCTTCTCTGCTCCCACGCCAGGAGTAAAACCAACAACTCCCTGCATGCTTTGGGTGGCTGGTGCTCACTGTAAAGTCATTAGAGGGCCCCGCTGAGCAGCAGAGGTTCATATTTCAAAGTGGCAGTAGAGACGCTCAGTGAGTACAGCAAAGGGCTTCCACTTCTACCACATGCCAAAATATATTTGGTCCGCATGCCAGAGTTTGACGCCAATGCAGGCAGATTTTATGGATAGTAAGAAGAAAGAACGACAAAAAGCACACCACCATAGTGATTCCACTACTAGAGAACCTCAATGCTCTAAAATCAATAAAACCGTATAAACACACATGCAAGTGATAGAGCACTTGAAATACAGTACAGCAATTTGCACATTTCAATGGACATACACCTTTCCTTCAATCACTGCATGGAGTAAGTTTATTGCAGGAAAACAAAATATGCGCAACTCCTTCACCTGTTTTTTTGATGGGAGCAGCAAACTGCACTGGGTATCTTACATGAGGAACGCTGCCATGATATTTTGGCTAACTATTCTTACATTTTGCACATCTATGGTGATCAATCTTTTGACTATATATTATTTATGCTCATTTTTTATTTTGTTGGATTTATTATATTTCCCTCTGATGCTCATAGCCAGAGTTTATTATAAGTTTGAATGTGCTGGGCACATTTTGTTTCCCTCTATTAAATTGATTCCTTAAGGTGCTGGAGGAAAAGGCTATATGATGACGCATCAATTCCAGTTCTGTCCTGGTGGCTTATGCAGTACCATCATTGGTGTACTGTATATCAAGCACTCTTTTACTTGAATTTTTTTGAATAGGATTTTACTGATTATAGAGCATTAAAGTCACTTCTCTCTTTTTCACACATTTGAGGCACCCATTAACGTTGCGACACAGCTGAGTGTCCATTGTTAGTGTTTTTTTCTATCTCCCTGGTTTTAAAGCGCTGGTGAGTTGTATTTAGACTTCATGAATATGTTCATGGAAACTACCCAATCAGCAACATTAATGCAACATTTATTAAATCCCCCATTCTATTTTTCCTGTTTGATCCCACATTTTAACTCAGGCTCAACGAAAGTAACCATCTATTTATCTGACTTATGATATATATTTCCCATGATCAGTCACTTAAAATACATACAAAACAGTCACTTAAAATACATACAAAATATACTCTTTGCACTTGGTTGCCCAGAATACAATACTGTATATAAACCACCCACAAGCTTCTTGTTTGGTTGTAAGATTTCAGTGGATTTCCCCAAAGTGTCTCTGCACCATCCTACACGGCCATCATCACTCTTGTGCAGCAGAACTATCTAATTATTTCTTCCCTCTGCAATATGCAGAATCCATCAAGTGAGCATTACGTGAGTATTCACCTTTGTAATAACCACAGCGGATGAGTGGAACTGGGAATTCAAGTGTGGATATGTCACCGCTGGTGTGTGTGTGTGTGAAGCTGACCTATAACAACTCAGCAAAGTGAATGTTTGATGACCCTGTATATCTTATATTACTGTATTTGGGATCAGCTTTTCCTTATACCCTGCAGCCCATACTTGGAATATTGATGATGATGTATGACAACACATTTGGGCTTTTTACCTGTAGTATGTAATATTCACACTAAGATAAAAATAATGTGTACATAGTTAACATCTATATAGAAATATGAATTTGTTTTTTTTTTGTACATGAAAGCCCAATTAAACATGCCTATCTTCTGACAAGTTTTTGCAGAGAAGGGCTCCTAAGCTTTGAGTGGACTCTCTGCAGAGATCTGGCATGTCCCTTACTTATTTCAGTTCTATTGCTTAGATCAGAGGGAGTGTTGTAAACAAACCACTGGTTCTAAACAGAGAACCGGGGTCCCTAATTGTTATTCCATTTGTATCCATGCCGTGCCTTCTTTTCCATGATATTAAACTGTTACGGTGGGCATACACGGTTCAATATTTACGTACGATCAATATTTTTTAGACAATCGCATCAAAATCAATTCCTACACACCTTTCACGATCGACCAAAAGTGATCAAACTTCGGACCAATTTGAAGCAGACCTAAGACCTAGTGGGGTGTTAATAGGGCAGAATGGAGGTAAAAAAAAACTTACCTGTGAAATCAAAATGTGGGATCGCCCTGCCCCTCCTGTGATGTGCAGAAACTGTGAGAAACTTTTGACATCTGCCTCCGATAATCCCCTTGTGCCTTGAAGCCAGCCAGATCCGAATCCAGTGATGCTGGAGGGGCGGAGCATCCACGGATCTGGATTGGTGGAGAGAGTGAGACCGGAAGAATCTCGCTCCTCCATCTTACATGCTGGAGGACAGGATACTCCAGGCTTGTTGGCACTGGAGCAAGGAAGAGGGAATATGGAAAAAGTTTTCATACTTACCTGTAATTTTCCTTTCCTGGCTTACACCTCATGTCAGCCCACCAC
>CM070032.1:100967686-100985967 GCA_036250615.1 Ptychadena robeensis | reverse complement strand
GCAAGTCATGCCCCGTACAATGACATTACCTGCAGCAGCAGCCGCTGTCTCTGTCCTTCCGATGTGTCACCGTCACCGGAGGATGAGGAGGAGAGATCGCGCCGCCGCTCTGATGGTGACTGGTCAGTGCCACCTATGCCCAGCCTGTGCCCGCCTGTCAGTGCTGCAGACACGCCATCACTCACACGGAGCCGGGCCATGAGATCATTATCCGGATCATGGCCTCTTCCCCTCCCGTTCAATCCTTCTGCCAACTCCTCCTCCTCCCAATTCCTTCTTGGTTTTATTTTTAATCCTGCTGTCTTTAGTTTGCCTCTGCTCTGTCACTTCCCCCGTGCACAGGGTGCCAACACCACACCTCCTCCGTAGTTTAGGGAAGAAGCTGACAACTGCTCACAGACTGCAGCCAACTCGTGCTCCATGCCCACATCCTCTACTGCCAGGGTCAGTGTGCCATGGTTATGTCATGTCTCTGGATAACATTCTGCCTGAACACAGATTAGAGCTGCAAATCCCTATATCCTATATTCCTTCTAATAGGCAGGGGCTGGCCATGTCTGTGCTCTGTTCACTTGTGGAAGACACACATTAAATCCTGAGTGTAGGTGAGGTGTGCTGTGACTAAAGCTGTACCCCTGGCACAGTGTTTTCTGGCATCTGCTGAACTTAGACCTGTCCATCGGATTGCTGGAGAAGCGTGGTTTGCAGTCAGGGCCCTTACACACTGCAGTGCGTTCTGTGGCCGTTAACAGATGTGCTAGCAGTAAAGTTTTTAGTGTGCTGCTCTTACTTTTCCTTTACAAGTGTATAATACATGCTTGCACTGAGCCGCAAAACTACAGCAGGTCATTTTTGGAAAAGCATGGCATTGCGCAAGGCTTAGTGGATATGAAGAAAAATGGCTTAGGTCCGCACTCTTGACTTCCTTAAAATCTTTAAACTTTATTTAGACATCACGCAACATACATGTATACATAGACAGGGTCCCTCCAGGGACAAATCCCCTCTGACGGTTTCCTGGTAGTGATCAGCTGGGATAGTATTACCGCCCTCCATTGCGCAAGGCTTCCCATCCTCATAGGTTCTTTGCTTGAGGATGCTCCAAAAGTTCTAAATACTATTAAGGTCAGGGGAGAATGGGGGCAGAATCCCTGGAGGCTCGCACAGCACTGGCTAGCTTGCCCAATCCTGGCGGGGCACAGTTGTTTCTAAGAACAAACTGTGCACGTACTGGGTTCGGGCATAACACCCAGGAGGTTAAGTAAAGGCTAATATTTTTTGTAATAAAACAACAGTTCTCAAAATGAGATTTTCAAAGCCCTGTCTACTGAATTAATCTCAACAATCAGATTTGCAGTGGCCAGGAACAACCACCTTGATGGAATTTATTTGGATGCCATGCAATTCATCAGTCATAAGCCTGGTAGGGAAATTTTAACCATTGAAGCCTCCAGTAACGTAAAGGAGGTCGCCCACCAATGCAACGCAAAAGATACTGTGTCATTGGAACAAGGGGGCTGGATCATAACACTCTGTACTGCACAATTGACCATTCCCATGACACTCGCCAATGTTAGCCATGAGAGAACTCCATTACGTTTTTTTACCATTCTTTCCCAAGAACTGGCACTATAAGAAACCTGTTAGTACATCTTGCACAACAGCATCTTCTGTGTCCCTCTATTTTAGTTTAAACTTATAACTCAATGCCAACTTTTCCTGACATTAGGGCTGATATTTGGCATTTTATCGTGGCTATTAGGAATAGTTTACATAGGACAAGCCCCTCTACATAGCCAATTTTCATGACTGCAATCAGGATCCATTGGTTTGGTATTGGGAAATAGATTATGTCAGAAACACTGAGATGGTCGAATTTTTTTTTCGACAATTACAAGTTAATTGCAAATGGTATCATCACCAGACTTGCTGGAGATGTAGAGAAGAGTTGGGGGTATTGCTCTAACACAAATAGTTTTTGCATAAATTAAGTTCAAAGTCAAGTACAAATTTTGAAAATCAAAAGTTCAACTTTGATTTTAATTTATGCAAAACTACATGTGCTAGAGCAAACAAAATTATGTTTCCAATGTTCCCCCAACCCTTCTCTACAGTAATTTTGGTGATGATACCATTTTCAGAGGCTTTGCAATCAGCTCACAAAGTCAGCTAGTCGAAAAATGCAACCATCTCCATTTGTCAATGCTCTGGTTCTGGTTACCTTTAAATCAGATATCTGTAAAAACATAATGAAATTATAACAATGCAAATTGGCCCTATGTTTATTCCCAATTGCAATTGCCACTAAAATGAATAAGAATAACAAAACGCAAATAGTTATATAAAAAAAGGAATGAATAAAGGGTCATGTTGACCTCTATATTAATTCCCAAATGGTTAAAACCTGGGAATTGATGCCAATTTAAAAACAATTAAAAATTCCCCAAAATAATGAAATAAATAGTAACATAGTTTAGCCATTTGGCAAAAAAATATAGGGGTCAATATTTTTATATGTAACTATTTACTTAATTATTCGGGGGAGGGTTAAAAATTTTGATTAGGGGCAATTGCCAGGTTTTAACCATTTTGTAATGAATATATGCAGGGGTGCACATGAGCAGTACGCTGGTACGCAAAATGATCTAAAACGTAGCTCTGCGTACCTTTATTATCCTTCTTAAGCGCATCCGCATACTACACAGACAGGGGAGAGATGCATGGAGCTTCCTTCATCTTCCGCCTCCCTGATGTGTGAGAAGCAGTGCTTGTGTTATGCTTTAACGGCAAGTGCTCTCTAGTGACATCCGCTGGCTGAAGCTGATATAGGAACTTGAGTTGAGATTACAGCTCCACACAACTTGATTTGCATACACTACTGTAAAAGGTTTTTTTTATTGCCAAAATTCTTTTGCAATTTATATTGTTTTTATTGTTAAACATATACACACATACATGGTCTACTGTGAGAGTTACATGTGACACAAAGCCAGCTGGTGTGGATGGAGACAGGTAATCAGAGGATCAATCAAGAACAGGGTGGTCCATCTGCAGCAGAATCTACCATGCAGGAAGCTGACACAGAGGACAGTGAGTAGGACAGTGAGGTAGACCACCCTACATATGTTATATTCTAACATATAAAAACATTCTCAGTGAGAACTGAGAACACCAAGTATGTCCTTTCCAGCGCTGCTTACCTAAAAGGGAACTTTTACTGAAAGACATACGGTAGCTATTATTGTTATCTTCTGTAAACTTATTGTAAAGTTTGCCTGGCTTTAGTTTGTTTTGAGCCACTGAAACCATATCAACCAAGCCCAAGTGAAATAAATATATAATATATTTCCCATCCTTCAATCCCTGTAACAATGCTAAATCTGATGGTAATGCAGTGGGGAATGAATGGACATGTGGCATAGCTAAATGGACAGAAAGGCATTTGTCAATCAAGGACATGTCAAATCCAAATCCCACCACATATCCCACCACAACGCAATTTTTAGAACATGGTAAGTCTAATGGTAGCTAGAGCATTGCCCAATGACATTTATAAAAAAAAACATAATTTTGTTCCACGTAATTACATATATTATCCATATTCAATAAACATGCATGTGCACTGAGCTGGAAATCTCACCAGCATTAAGTTTCAATATATTCTTATATGCTCATATTGCTGAATTGAATATCAATATAAATCAATTCATAGATAATGAAAATGGAGTACATCTTATTCAAAAACAATTAGCTGGTAGGTATGGATTGACTGAAGAAGACCCACTTGATGGTCCACTCAACTATGCAATCATTGCTTCTTTGAGGAAGCAGCCAACAAAACACAAAGGTGATGCAATTCACAATTGTGTTTGGTTTCAATCAAATAAAAATGTCTCCAAGTTGACAACTTCACCGCTGTTCCTCATCCTAGTGATGGAAGTTCTGTATTTTGTGGCCCTTGGTCTCATTTATGGCATAATAATCCCTGCAATGCCCCTGGCTGTTTGTCTGCAGTTCAGCATCAAAACACCTAATTCTGCTTCTGTCTTCCTTTGTGCTGCAAACAAAAGCCCATTTTTTAGAAAAAAAATACAGGAGTGCTGCTGTTGGCATTTAGGGCTTGTTTCCATTACGTCGGGAGCCCTCCGCCAAGTGTACACGCTTAGCGGGGGTCCCCGACGTAGCAGATAGACTTACCTGCTCGGCGGACGGGTCTGTCTTCATTGCGCCGACCCGATCCGCCGGTGTCAGGCTGAACGTAGTCGAGTACGTATGTGTAAACAGACCATCCGCCGGCAGGCTGAGTCTATGGGATACGTCGGGACCCCTGCTTAGCGTATACGCTTAGCGGAGGGCTCCCGACGTACAATGAAAACAAAGCCTTAATCACAAACTAATTGTTAATAAACCTTCAAAAATTCACTAAACCCACCTTTTGAAAACAAGATCCATTTACTGTTTTAAAAGGTTTTTTTATAAATTTTAACATTAACAATAAACAAATAAAAAAACAATAGATAATTCACAACTGAAAAATCAAATGCACTGGAGAGGTATCAACCAGACAAGGGGAGGAGAAACGGAAAAATGTAGAAGAGATATCCCGCTATAGTGATAATTTGTAGAGTAGTGTCATAAGAAGGGGAAATATACAGTAGCTTTTTATCCACAGTCCATACCTTAGCAGTAGGGGCTGACGACCACAAGGCTTTCGCCAGGGTCTGTTTGCAGCTGTAAATATGAAGGTTAGTAGGTAAAGGAGATGGTGGGGACAATCAGAAATGTTTTTTTAATAGTTTTCCTTTTTACCATGAAAAGCTAATGCAACCTAATCCAGAACCTCCTGATCCTTGGCCGGGTCCACCACACGTGGAACAAGGATCCAACTGAGCCACAGCCTCGGAAACATAGATAAGGCGCTACAGGCATGAACTTAGCCAGCCTCTGCGGTAACATGTACCACCTGAGTAATAGTTTGAAATTAGCTTCCATAAAAGTTGCATACCGTGACCCATTGGTGGTAGTACTCCAAACCTGTGTCCATTGGGCTCGATTCATTGAGATGCTAATGTCCCATTCCCAGTGAGTTATGTATGGGGTTGGGTAGTGCCAGCTGGCTCCCAGGAGTTCCTGATATATGAGAAAAACTATACCTCAAAACAACATATTACCATATGCTGCTCTAATAAATTATATTTATCCAACCTAGGAGTGAGAAAACGATTTCTAGATACATTTCCTGGATTACCTGGATATGGATATAATAAACAAGTCTTATTGTGGTTTTACCCCATTTCAAAATGACATAGTCAACATTCTCAAGTACTCTCTTTGTGCAATATATTCTACTTCTATAGATCTGCAATAAAAGAACAATCTAATTTCAACTTTTTCACAGAATATTGTGATGTATGACTTATTTTTTTTATTAATATGTATGGGAGTATCACATTAAAATAAATATTTATTTATTTGACCATTATCATTGATTTGTATTCTTTTTCTTTTTATTGACACCTTCATAATGGCAGTGCCCAACAATGCTACTAATATTTTGAGCCCTACCAAATTCAATATCTGTGTTGATTTTGATGACCTGTTTCAAATACCTTCCCATTTTCTAAAAGAAAATGGGCCAATATTTCTTAAAAATATTAAGACGTTGTCCTGACTGATTCTTAGTCTTTCTGTTTGGCCTCTTGTTTGGCTTTTTACATTTTATATGGTGTCATTTTGCCACCTATCTTTCTATAAAAGGATTTTTAAAAGTTTGCCATTCATTTTCAAATCCAAAATGTCTGCACAACATATATTACAGATATATTTTACAGTTAAATAACGTGATGTGTATTTGTTATATGCACATAGAATAATAAGCGAAGATAAAGATTTAAATAAGTGGTGATGTCAAAGGTTTGAAACAAAAAAGTGAAATAAATTCCTTTCCTATGGCCTTCATCTATAGAGAAGAGCAGCAGTTTATATTGAAGCATTTAGTTGTTAGATCATACATCTACATGACAGTCATTCCAATGTAAGTGATTGGCACGTCTTGCCGCTTTTATTTCAGCATGGCTTCATAACTCCTGATACCCAGAATAGAGAAAGGATAAGCAAACACAGAAATAACAACATCACATAAACTAAATGAACTTTTATTCTCATTTACTTTTCAGATAAAACACTGTCTATACTTCCCACTTTGTCTGCTTGTCTATGAAGTTTTGACACACTTGTTTTCTTATGCCAGTGTGCCAAGGCTTGTTGCTAGGCAACTACAGGTGCAGCCTGACATCTTTTATAAGGATAGAAGCTAAGGATGTACAGTACACACACACACCATTTATATACAAAGACAGAATGACTTATCATTGCATTGGGCCAGGGGCAAAATTTGCTACAAGTAACCATTAGTGTTGATTGTTATCTTGTTGGCCATGTTTATAATTATCATATTATAACTTGAAAGAAATACCCAACAGGTTGCTTACGTTCTTTATTTCAATACAGAATAATATTTTATAAAGAAGTGAAAGTGTACCTATACCTAGAACTTAAAATTAATATTTCTTAGGCCCACATATATTAAAAATGATTTAAACTTCCCTGTCCCTGGTATTCTTCTTTGTAGACACCCTCCCAATGACCTGCTACTGCAGCACTCTGCCGGGAACAGAGATTTGCAAGATTAAGGAAGACTTTTATCCTGGTCTGGAGAATATTGTATAGGTCTCCTTTAAATCATTCAACAGACTTCCTTGTTATTCTAATCTTGTAGAACAGAAATACAGAAGCTGATATTATTGACTTGATTTAAAGAGGAAGGTTCCAGGGCTTTATATGACACTTACTTAGGAAACGCCTGCATACTAAATGATTCTGTTTAGTGAATAACTTAGAATTGAAGCAAGGATTTAAGTTACAAAGCTCTGGAGCTTGCACATCTATTAAATTCAGACATACCAGCTTTTCAAATTTCTAGCTGAAAACTCAGTTTATAAACCAACAGAAGAGCAGTTATACTGATGCTGCTTCAGGCACTGCAAAAAAATATATGGTATGCTTCATACATACAGGTTGAAGAAATGGAATCAATATGTTTTGTACAATATCAATCTGATTCTGATTTACATTATGAGAGGAATATATCCAGGAAACAAGAGAACGACTAATAAATGACCATTGGAAACTACAGCATTTACTTTTCATACAGAACATCTGCAAACTAACTTCACCCACATTCATATCATTTTGAAGAAGTTATAAAGTGTAATTGAACCAAAAGATATTTGCTGTACTTGGCTTGCCCTAAAATCGGCAGCTGGGTGCTTGCAGTAAGGCCCTTTGTTGCAGTACTGTACCTTTAAGGGCATTAACTTTTAAAAATTGCTAGTGGATCTACAACACTAGATTGATGACAAATGACACTAATGAGCAGTTTTGGGTAAATATGCTATCAGGTGTCAGGTTTGGGTGTTTTGCCCATAGAGCACTTTTTTTGAAAGCACGCCATGGGCAATTGATAGCACCACCACCATGCCTCCGCAGAGATAGGTGAGTATCCCCAGGTGTAGCTCGGAGCAACCGATCAGGAGGTTAAGGCGCCAGGAGTGGGCGTGCACAGGCAGCCAATCAGGGGGGCAGGCCTACGTCTCAAACAGACGGCTGCATAGTTAGGGGGGCCTAATTGAGTGGGTACGCCGACCCGACTGGGCAGCCTGGCTCGCCTAAAGTGCCGGCACTGTGCAGAACCCCTCTACACCAGCCGACTTTGTGGAAAAAAGCAACCCTACCTTACCGTGGAGTCTCGAGCATGTATGGAATCAGGCCTGGCCTAGATAGGGGGAACATATACTCACTGTTCCATTTCTTGTCTAGCAGGCTTTGTGTTTTCTTAGGATCTAGTCTGCGTGGAAGGCAGCACCCATGCTCATAGACCCCATTTTGCTGGGGAACCTTGCATCTTTTTTTTTTCTTGGCCAATATGTGAAAATAATAAATAGTGCAATTACATTTGCATCATTTAGGGAACATTCACAGCATCTTGAAACACTGTGTTTCCAGTGCCCTGACACCAAAAAGCACTGCAGCATGGAAGACACGTCATTAGACACTTTACTGGCATTTGGCAAGTAGGGATAATACAGTCAGTAGCCCAGAATGTGAGTGCTGCCTTATTATCAAAGCCGCTTCTTTAAGAGTTATTTATTTATAGTCACTACTTAAATTTCATTGCTGGGTACCAATACATCATGTATGGAATTCTTGGGAATGAACAGCAATGCATATTAGTCATGTATCAAAATAATGAGCACATTGCGTGGTTGATGCAACACATGGCACTGGGTAGGTGCAAACATAGCTTTACCTCCCTAGTGGTAATCCCGAGTGTAACTCGGGGCCAATTTAATTACCAATAACGATAACCCCTATTGTTACACCTAGCTGACCTGCTTCAGATGAGGACGTCCTCCAGTGTTGGTATCCTGCATGCTTGTCACTGGACCCACATCCCTGATATTAGTGATGATGCTGGGGAGGTGGTGGGTTGCTTTTGCCATTCCTTGAATTGTATTATAGGCGTAGATATCCAGAGTCCTCAGATCAGGAGGGCAGAGAGCAGGCAGGAAATTCTCGTAACCTTTTGACAAGGAATTTGAGGAATACCTGTACTGCTCAGGAAGTTTATATTTGTATAGCATGAGCTGCTCTTCGCTTACCTAGTCACCAATGATCTGCACAAATAAGCATGCATGGGGATGGATGCTCAAGAAGGTTTCTTGGCTTTATAAAAAGCAGGAACTCCATACTGAAGTATGTTAACACATATGTTCATAGTCCTAAAGTGGTTATGTTTCTCCACACAACACTCAGTTTAAATAAATTGGGAGGAGGCATTTCTTCTGTTTACCCAGGGTTCAGCAGCTGGGTGAGAGAAATTATGACCCAAGTAAAATAGAGCTCAGATAAAGAAAACTGTGAGAGCAAGAAGACTGACAGCAAGATTATCTAGCAAAACATCCAGATGAAATATTGATATGCGGAGCACAGGATATGAAATACCTTTCTGTGACTAGGAACAGGAGAGAATTCCTATATATACTATGAACTTTTTCTCCTTTCAGAACTTTATTAGGGAGGCCAACCTAATTATTTGTGGACATTACCGCCTATATATTCACCATCTCTCTGGTGCTTGATCACTTGAATTCTAATGTAGATGTTATTGTTTTTTAGGCTTATCCCAGAGCCCAACACGAACAAAAATTGTGTAAATCATGGAAGTGTTGGAGGTGCATAAAATTCTTCAGCTATGAATATTTCATTGTGGTGTATTTTATATTCCTATCTCTTGTGCCTTTCTTCAATCTTGTTGCTTTATTTATGTCCTTGGTCCACTTGATATATCTAAGATCACCTCAGCTATAAATTCCTTGTTCCTGTATGAGCAATAATATTTAAAACGATTCTCTAATGAAATTATTTTATTTTTTAAAATGAGAAATACACTTTTATTGTAATGTAAAGTATTAAAAACAGCTGGATTTCATTTACACTGACAATATGTGTCTGGTAACAGCTGTACCTGTGTTATAAGTATTGGTAGATGTAAATGGGAAATCAGGTTGTAAACAGCATCTGTATGGGCCATCTATGTGAAAATTCTGATGCATAGCATAATACTTACAGACTTCGTTATTCCGCTATTCCAGTCCATTGTTCTAGAATTTCTGGTTACCTTGTCATAACTTCCTTACTGATATTGTTTTATTTCTTTTATAGCTTTAATCTATTATAAATTTGTCTAGCCAATTTTTTCCCCTGGTCACTGCGTATAATTTGAAAATTTTTTAACCTAGAAGCATATGGTTAAAGTGGCTTGTAAACTCTAGACTATAACTAGAGATGGTTGAATATATTATTGAAAATTTAACTAGCTGATTTTATGAGTTAATTGCAAAGCTGCTGAATACGCTATCATCACCTAGAGAAGGTTCAAAGTCAAGGTTCCAAGTCATGTAGACATTGCCATTTCCTGTATATACTTGGGTATAAGCTGACCCAAATATAAGATAAGTCCTAATTTAAAAAAAACCCTCCAGTATAAGCCTAGGGATATGTAGCAGCTAAGGCTGCCCTTTGTACAGGTGGTGGACACAGTGCAGTTGTTTAACCCTCTGAGCGTTTGCCACGTGGCATGGTTTTTTCATAACCGTGCCACGGGCAATCGCGGCGGAGCACAATATGCTCCGCCGTGATTGACTGCTCAGCTGAGGGTCATTAACATAAGCCCGGCGTCACTGGAGACGCTGGACTTATGCTGATGAAAAGCGACGCCCCTCCAGTTTGACGGAGGTCTATGGCGCCGCCTACCCCCGCCCCCTTCGCGTCACCGGTGACGCGATCAAGGGTGGACCCGGAAGCATCGGCATACATGCCGGTGCTCCCGACCGCCGCCAGAAGACGGCGAGACCTCGGGCGCGGCTCCAGTTAACTGGGGCTGAGTTTCATGATGCATGAAACTCAGCCCGAGTTAATTCGGGCCAAACGCTCAGAAGGTTAAAGGACCATCAGTGGAGCAAAGAAGGTAAGTCCCACTCAGATTGTAAAAGCGGGTTGCCAAGTAAGGGCATCGGCGGCAAGTGTTTAGAGGCAAGTCCCCTATGCTTGTTTCAAAGCTGCTTAATAATACATTAGGCTTTTGTCAAGTAAATGAGGGAATCAAGCTTTTTAATGTCACCCTTTGTATTGTTGCCCTACTTGTATACTTTGTTTTTCACCTATAATGTAGAGAAAATAAAACGATTTGTTGCATAAAATACATATAAGCATTTTATACTGCAAGTCTATATTTTTCATATTGTTTTTAGGGTTATGTGCTGGTTAACTATGATTTCAATATTTACAAAAGGAGGCCAGATAGTCTACCCCTAATTAGTGATGAGCAGCATGGGCAATAAAATAAGAAATACCTAGTGGAAATTGGAAACATTGTGTTAACTTGCTATAAAAAAATTTAAATGAATGGTAAGTCCATTAAACTATTTGAATGACTTCTCCAAGAGCTAATTGGAGCCAGGAGTGAGCCAACCTTGAGTAAATTCAGTGTGATGATATTGGATGTGTTGCTGAAAGCTGTCCTGCCATTTAAAACACACACACCAGTTTTAGGTTTACTAGTTTCAAGAAGCACTGTCTAATGTGAACCATGCCTCACAAGAAGAAGACTCTCAGAAGACCTACGATCAATAATTGTTGACTTGCATGAAGCTGTCCACGGAAAGACAGACTGTCTACAAATGGAGAAAGTTTAGCACTGTTGCTACTCTCCCTCGGCATGGTCATCCTGTAAAGATGACTGCAAGAGCACAGCGCTGAATGCCTAATGAGGTAAAGAAGAATCCTAGAATGTCAGCTATAGACTTACAGAAATCTCTGGCACATGCTAACATTTTTGTTGACACATCTACAACAAGGAAAACATTAAACAAGAATGGAGTACATGGAAGGACACCACGGAGGAAGCCATTGCTGTCATGAAATATATTGCAGCATGTTTGAAGTTTGCAAAAGAGCACCTGAATATTCCACAGCACTACTGGCAATGTGTGGGGAAAAAAAAGCACAGCACAACAACATAAAAACCTCAACCACTGTAAAACATAATCATGGTTTTAGGCTGCTTTGCTGCCTCAGGGCCAGGACGGATTGTTGTCATTGATGGAAAAATGTATTCCAGAGTTTATCAAGACATTTTGCAGACAAACGAAAGACCAGCTGTCCGCCAACTGAAGCTCTGCAGAGGATGGGTAATGCAACTGGACAATGACCCAAAGCATACAAGTCATTCAACAAAAGAATGACTTAAACAGAACAAAATAAGCCTTCTGGAGTCCTGACCTCAACCCGATTGAAATGCTGTGGCATGACCTTAAGAGAGCGGTTCACACCAGACATCCCAAGAATATTGCTACACTGAAACAGTTTTGTAAAGAGGAGTGGGTCAAAATTACTCCAGATAAGATATGATCTGCAACTACAGGAAATGTTTGGTTGGGGTTATTGCTGCTAAAGTAGGGTCAACCAGTTATTAAGTCCAAATGTTCACATGCTTTTTCCATCCTGCACTGTGAATATTTACATGTTATATTCAATAAAAACATGACATTTAATGTTTGTGTAGTATTATTGTAAGCAGACTGTGTTTTTCTATTGGTGTGACTGGTGCGATGAAGATCAGAGCACATTTAATAGCCAATTCATGCAAAACTCCATGTAATCTCAAAGGGGTCACAAATTTTTTCTTGCAACTGTAGGCTTCTATTTGGGTCAGGTCTAGGTTCAGCAACAGTATGTTCTCCAAGAACGAGGTCAGCTGACTACCTGAATATACTGAATGACCAGGTTTTTCCATCATTGAATTGTTTTTTACCTGATGGCACGGCCATATTCCAAATGACAATGCCAAGATTCATCTTTGGGATGTGCTGGAGAAGGCTTTGTGTCAGACTCATCAATGAAAAATTAATGCAATACTGGATGGAAATAAATCTTGTAACATTACAGACTTTTTGAAACAATGCCACAGCCAATTCCTGCCATGATCAAAGCTAAAGGCGGGCCAACGTGACTTTTTTTTGGTGGGGACTTTTTTTTTGGGCCAGGCAGTGTATAAATAAAGTGTACACTTAAGTATAAGCTGAGTTGTTCAGCACAAAAAGTTATGCTCGAGTCAGGGTCCCACTTACCTGTCCATGGGACACCACGATGGGAACATTGAGCTCTTGCAGGGGTCAATGACCCATTCAGTTTTGGGAACTTTGCTAATTTGAAAGTGGATGGAGTCAATGGCCGGGAACTACCCATCGGGCTGGAGTGGTTAAGGCTGGTGGCCAGTACATGTGGCTTGGTTTTATGGATCTGGGGGGACACTGTTGGGACCTCTTTTGTTATTCTTGCACTAGTTGGTTATTTAATAAAGCTGTGGCCAGTTTAACCCACAATTTAATTGGATATTGGTGTCCTTGTTTTTAATAAAGGGGTAGTGGTTTGGCAGTGAATTAAGGTCAGTAAGGTGGTATTTTAACTGTTCTTCCTCCACAGCTCACCCCTGCCCAAGTCATGCATTATACTTCATAAGGGCAAAGTCTGTGTGTTTCCATAAATTACCAATGCAGAACAGGAATCTGCCTTTTCTCTTCAGGAAGGTTTTCACTGCTCAAACACCCTTGACAAGTGCGCAGTGTGCAATAGAAATAGAAGTTTTACAGAGTGACAGAGAGGATTGTTAGGAGAAAGAGTACAGGTCAATTATATAAGAAATTTGACATCTCTAGCTAAAAACAGCCCAGAGATTTTTTTTCTGCTCCTCTGCTGCCAATTTAGATCTCTGTATCACTCCTGTCAATAAAGAAATCGGAAACGGCTTCAAAAGGATAAGAGACTGCAGCACATTCAAAATATGTGAATTCCTTTCTAAGGCTATTCTTCTTTGTTATCTATAAAAGCTTGATGAGGTATAACCTCAAAAAAAGGCGTACTTTTAACCCCAAAAAGAAAGGAAGGGAAAAAAAGGTGCCGCTGTTAAGAACTTGGCGAGGAGCGGATCACAGATGCCTCTGATTGTGGTGAAACGGCGTGTGGGGGGGAAAATGATATCAAAGCTGTCCCGACGTGATGTGGGGCTTAGCGGTCAGAGGTCGCACTCGCGCAGCCTATGGGAGACCGGTAGTTTAGGTTGCTAGATCCTTCCTGTCCGGTACTGAAAAATGCATTTGGATAATTGTAATCCCACTTTAAAAGAAAGGCTCGAGTTGAGGCGCCCGTAAAAAAATGTAAATACTCCTTTATTGGTAAGAACAGAAATACATCAGATGTATTTCTGTTCTTACCAATAAAGGAGTATTTACATTTTTTTACGGGCGCCTCAACTCGAGCCTTTCTTTTAAAGTGGGATTACAATTATCCAAATGCATTCTTCTTTGTTCATCTTTAATACAAACTATATCTAACGATTTTGTATTTGAACCACATTACTGACTAGTAGGCACAGAGGTTGGAGCTCTATTGAAACCTATATAACCACACATCAAAAAACTCCAATAAACCTAGTTACATGATTAGCCATTTTCTTGTTGATTGTTCAGCAGCACCTGATGTTGAACCCCAGGTAAAAAGTTCAATAATTAGTGGAAATATGGAAACACCTATGTGTGAACTGTCTTGACCACTAACTGTTTTATCATTCTGTGCAGCTAGTGTTTGTATACAGATACTTCTGCCCAACATAGTCAGGTTTTGTACAACCTTGGCACTGCATATTACACTGCAGATTAGCAACGCAATCGGTGACCTGAACAAGACAGTAACTGGGCAACATTGGTTTGATGGCTTCTTTTTCACTTCTCACAGGCTTTAAGTGCTGCCCTTAGGCTATGTTCCCACTTAGGCGATTAATCGCCTGCAGAATCGCCAGCAGACAATTGACCAGGCGATTTTCACAGGTGATTTTTTTTCAAAAAGTCACCATTATAAAAAAAATCACCTCCATAGAGAATGAAAATAATTGTGCCCGCCGGATATCAGAACACAACCACGCGCGATCCTATCAATGGGGACAAGCCCATTGAAAGTAGCGATTTAAAATCGCGAGCACAGGCGATTAATTGCCTAAGTGGGAACATAGCCTTACAACTTCTTTATGCCTTGATGGCGAAGTGATTTTAGACATAGATTCACTTTTATTTTGTTTGTTTTATACATAAATATAATTGTCATAAATCAAATAAACAGCAATAATAATGTTTACTAGAAAACATTGAATAATGTAAAAAACATACAAACCAGATCGATTTTTTTCTTTTTATGTATATAAATAGCAAGAAGTGCAATATAAATGCACTGTAATACTTTTCAGGATCACATGTTGGAAACAAGGGGAGAAAACAAACAAAACACAAGAGGAACAAAAAAATTTCATTGAATTTTATCACTTGCAAAAAATGATACGATTTAAAAAATGTCGCCAAAGTGATTCTTTTTCCTAGACAGATAGCATACTCCCCTGAGGACCTTCAGATGATCTATTTCCATGGAGGAGGAGGAAGCTAGAGAGAATTATTCCCTTTAACCTTAGTGTGACAAAAGTGTATGCAAAGGGGTGTGTGTATTGTAATGTGTGTGTCCATAAGTGTGTATAAGATGGTATCTATAGATATATATAGACAGAGAGAACGAAGGACATACAAATTTGGTCCCCTGCTGATTTTGTATGCTTACCCTCTGAAATGGCCAGTCTATAATTATTATGGAAGGTTTATTGTAGCTGTGTGAAAAGTGTACTTCCCATGGCCCCACATGGATGCAGCAGACTGAAGGGTTTGACTACCCAGACTATTGTGGTCACACTTTATTGTTAATTCTCTGCATCTGTTTTTTTGCCTGGAGATTTCTGTTGCTCCGCTGCTGGGTCGCCGGTAATAAAGTTGTGCTGACACCCATCCAAGTGGCAGAAATTGTGTTCAACACGCTAGAAGGCAAGGCCCTCCTGCCCCTACGGAAGTGGATACCTTGGCCAAGATTGTGGGCTAATTGGAGGCTGTGTACGGTCAAGGTGGCAGTCTGGGCAAACTCAGGGAACGGTTCGTGGGGCAATTGCAACAGCATTGGTGACGGTAGACCACTTCACCAAGTTTGTGGTGGCCGTGCTGACCCAGGACCAAACGGCCAAGACAGCTGGCCAGGTAGTCTGGAAGCACTTTTTTCTGCCGTACGGGTGCCCCAAGAAAACCTACTCAGACCAGGGGCTGAGATTTGAGAGCAAATTCTTCCAGGAATTGTGCAACTTTGCGGGGATAAAAAAAGTCCTAAACAACTCTGTACCATCCCCAGGGAAATGGGGCCTGCAAGCGTTTAAACCAGAATCTCATCCAGTTGCTCCGCGGCCTAGCATGGGAGAAGCATCGTAATGGGACCCAGTACCTGGCCAAGGTAGTGTGTAAATACAACCATACGGTCCACTCCTCCAACGGTGATCTCCGTACCATGCCATGTTTGGGAGAGCCGATGGGGGGCCCGCTGATTTGTGGGCTACGGTTCCTGAAGAAAAATTACGTCAACGCGTGGTGGGTACTCATCTGGTGAAAAGGAGCCCATCAGCATGGGAAACTACAGACTCACATTGATCCAGGACAGCCGACATATGATGTCCAGCCAGAGGCAGGGATGGGAAGGATAAGGCGTTTACACCACAGCCTGCTGAAGCCCCTCAAAGGACTTTCGGGACCCTCCGAACGTTCCCCTACCTCAGCACCACCTAAAGCTGGTGACCAAACACTGGTGAAATGACCATACCACCAGCACTGGTTTTCCAATATTCCAGATGTCCTGCGGTCGGCGAATGTCAAACAAAGACCTGCGGTTGCTGATCCCTCTGAGGTAACCTCTGATTCCATCAATGATAGCTTCTTGCACCTGGTTTCCTCAGGAGACAGCCAGGGCAGGGATTCCCAGGTCCCCCAGAGGTCTCAATGAGCCAATTTCAGGAGGCCCCCAGAGAGGTATGCCCACCAAGAATTCCAGTGGGATCTTAACTTCCAGGGGTTGGCAAGCTCAAGTGGGGTTGAGTGTAGTGTAGTGTCACATATATTGCAGGGTAATGTTCCCGGACCATAATCCTCTTGGATTCCTGCGGTACGTAAAGGGCAGGGCCCGCCCACCTGTGGCAGCTCAGCAGGAAGGAGTCTGATGGAGTGAAGTTAACTGGGCATGCTATCCACCCTGTTAACCTTCCTCAGTTTGGTCCGGCGTGCGGGCAACCGGTGAGTGAAGTAGTACGCACTGTTCCTAAAAGCCCCAGTTGCGTGTTTACCCAGCCGTGTCTAGTCCCTTCCTTTGCCAAGGTTACAGTTGGGGTGTCTGGGAAGTGAAAAACTGTAGACGGAGCCTGTAGAATCCTGTATCAGCATGTCTCTGCTAGGCTGGGTATGTCTTCCTGTGACTACACAAGTCATCCGTCACTTCTGGCCTTACTTTCCCTGGCCCCACGTGGGTGCAGCAGACTGAATGGTTTGACTACTCAGACTATTGTGGTCACCCTTTATTTTTAATTCTTTGAACCTGTTTTTTTGCTGCTCCCCTGTTGGGTCACCAGTAATAAAGATGTGTTTGTTGACAGCTGACTCCTGACGTTGGTTGATTCCTGAACCTTGCAAAGTCAAATGGCCCTTAAGGTAGCTGGACCTCCATCATATAAGCCTGAAATGTGAGGCCTCTGTGGCATTGAAGTTGGCCAGATTTACAAATAAATAACTGGGTGTGTGAAATTATTCAGCCCCCTGAGTCAATAATTTGTAGAACCACCTTTTGCTGCAATTCCAGCTGCCAGTCTTTTAGGGTATGTCTCTTCCAACTCTGCACATCTAGAGACTGAAATCCTTGCCCATTCTTCTTTGCAAAACAGCTCCAGCTCAGTCAGATTAGATGGACAGCGTTTGTGAACAGCAGTTTTCAGATCTTGTCACAGATTCTCTTTTGGATTTAGATCTGGACTTTGACTGGGCCATTCAAACACATGAATATGTTTTGTTTTAAACCATTCCATTGTTGCCCTGGCTTTATGTTTAGGGTCGTTGTCCTGCTGGTGTTACCCCCCCTCTGGCTCCGCCACGTCGGTGCGTCCGGGGCGCCATGAGCTCCCCCTTCCTGCCAGTGCCCCCTTACCGCAGAGGTCTAGCCATGCCAGTCGTTTTGCCGTGGGATCCCAGGGGAGACCCCTAATACGCTCGGCCTCTCCAACCCTCTAGCTGTGCGCGCGCATGAAGATCCATTTTTTTGTTTTTGTTTGTCTCTCCAGTTTTGCTGAGGAGCTGGAAAGTTGATCACCTGATGCAGGTGTAACCCAGGGGTGCAGCCGGCTCAGGCAGACTGGCTATATAAGCTGCTCAGTGCTTGAAGCCAGTGCTGCCTGAACAGCTCCCTTACCCTGTTGTCCTTGCCTGAGTATCCTTGCTATTTTGATATCCTGTGTATGACCCTGCTTGTTCCCACCGACTACGTTGACTTCTCCGCTCCTGACCTCTCGCCTGTTTCCTGGTTTCTCGCTTGTCTGCCGCCTGCCCCGATCCACGCCTGTACCTTGACTTCGCATGAACTCTGCTTGCCTCGACCTTTGCCAACCTCCACAGAGGGGCAGCCCAGCCCTTGCCACTCTCCTGCATTTGGGGTTCCTGGAGAAGGGAGAGATCTCGTCCTACCAGCCGCAGAAACACCACCGGTGTCCC